>CM060964.1:124883447-125438447 GCA_030765045.1 Tenodera sinensis | reverse complement strand
TTATTATTCTTCTTATTGTTGTTATTTTTAGTGATAGTGTTACTGTTACTATTATTATTGTTATTATAATTATTGTTGTTATTATTGGTATTATTATTGTTAGTGTTATTATTAGTGTTATTGTTATAATTATAATTACTATTACTACTATAAAGATTATTATGATTATTACCATTACCACTACTACTATTGTTACTATTGTTGCTATCATCATTATTATGATGATGATTATGGTGATTATGCTATGATGATTCGTATTCTTATTCTCGTCCTCGTCATCGCCATCGCCATCGCCGTCGCCATCATCATCATTATCATCATCATCATCATCATCATTATTGTTGTTGTTATTATTATTATTATTATTATTATTATTATTATTATTATTATTATTATTATTATTATTATTATTATTATTATTATTATTATTATTATTATTATTATTATTATTATTATTATTATTATTATTATTATTATTTGGAATAAATTATCTTCCGGGCTTGTAGGTCGCGGTCGACGTGTAGGAATTCCTCCTGACTTTTGGCTCAAATCTGCGATGAGCATCTTCAGAGGACCCAACGATGAGTGGAGGAGTTCAAGTTATTTTATTCGAGTATTGGCCTGGTGCGGGTACATAGGGCACGGTTGACAGGCTAGAATTTACATTATAGTTCACATGTATACATTTTGCGGGTTTCGCAAAAGCCCATACGCTGACCAGCTTTAGGTCACTGAGGACAAGTTTTGTTTGTAGCGTTTTTTCCCCACTTTTTTGTCTTTTTCTTTATATACATATTTACAATTATATACACACATACATACACGCACTCACCTTGGACATATCTTAAGTATATTGCCCCACACATACACACGCACACACACATACGCACGCACTGGGCAAACCAAAAAATGCGTCCCAGCACACTTACATATGCACTGCACTATATACACTTCACTATATACACTATACAGTTTTCTGCAGTTTCCCTGTGCGTTGAGGTTGCAGCTCCAGAGTGATTCTCCGAGGCGCAGGCCTCTGTGGTAGCGAGAGTGTGTCCTGGGGCCTGAGTTGGATGGGCGCACATCAGTCAGCGAGCCGTGCCAGTCTAAAACATTTTAATTCGAGCATGTTTACGGTGCTTCGGCCCTCCTTTGCCAATGTTGGCAATCACCTAATTTTTGTGATCTTTATTGCGCGCCCAAGCTGCGGAGGCTTTCTTTGTTATTGCCTCAGGGATGGATGGGATCTAGGTTTCAAGGTGAAGGGTTTGGTTAGCGGTTAGGAGGGGAGCAAAGAGGATTTTGCGAAGGGAGAGGGTTTGGATTTGTTTGAGGACGGTTTTGGAGGCGTTTGCCTACGCCACACATGCGCATAGAAGCACCGACAGAATTAATTATTGATACAGTAGTTTGGATTTTAGCTGCAGCTGTTTACTGCGGACGATGGGAGCGAATAACTTTAGCCGCTATCTGCCTTTATTCGCGCTTTTTTATATATGTGTGGACCAACACATTGTGCCGTCCATGGTGACGCCTAGGTATCTAACTTGCTGACGACAGTGCAATATTTGACCACCGACCATTAGGTCCATTGCCAAAGTGAGATGCCCCTTTGAGAAATGAATCAGCTGACTCTTGTTAGGGTTAATTTTGATTTTCCAATCATGGAGCCGTGAGTGGAAGTTATTTACATATCCTTGCATTTTTGCAAGGCCGAAACGAGGATTTTTGTGGTTGTTGTACATTGCAGTATCGTAAGCATACATGGCGACCTTACATCTGTCGTCCACCGGGAAATCATCAGTAAACAATGTGCACAAGAACGGTGACATGATTGCCCCTTGTGGAACGCCAGCCCGCATCACTCGCTCCCGAGAGAGGAGTATCCCACTTGGGCGTAGAACTGCCCATTTTCTAAGAAGTTGTGCAGCAAGTACAGATAATTTTGAAGAGTCGGTAATTTGTGGTGCAGTTTATAAATGAGGCCATTGTGCAAGCACCGATCAAACGCGGCTTTTACGTCCAGAAATAACGCCAAGATGGAAGCCCCGTTGTTAAGTTGCTCTGTTACGTCATCAGTTAGCCGCAGAAGCTGTAATTCTGTGGAATGTCGTTTTCTAAAGTCAAACTGTGAATTTGAGTGTTCATGTGTTTCCAAAACTTGTTTTTGAAGTCGAGAAAGTATAAGTTTTTCGAGCAATTTACCAATAGTACACAAGAGACCAACGGGGCGGTAATTTTGCGGCTGTCTGGTGCTTTTCCCTTTGGAAGCATAATAACCTTGGCTTGCTTCAAGGTGGAGGGAAAGTAGCTGTGCTACAAACAGGCGTTAAGTATCTTTGTCAGTTGCACCAGAGCTTTTCTTGGGAGATGCTTAAGTTCCTCATTGGCAACTTTGTCTGGGCCGGCAGCTATCCCACTACGTAATTTCCTAATGAGCTTGTAAACTTCCTGTGGCGTTATAAGGGATAGCTATTGCTCTTGCTTCTGCGCCACCCAGGTTTGTACCCGTGTCTGGACCTCCCGTTCTAGGTCACGGTTGGTCACTGGATTTCCGGTGAATCTGTCTTGGAGAGTCAACGAAGGCCTCAGCTTTTTCCTCTGCGAAGTGCAGGCCGTCTTGAGTGTGCAGCGCCTCAGTTGCGGAGTTGACGCTCGTGGAGACCTTGAAAGCCTTTAATAATTTCGACAAGAAAGAGTCCGAATGGGTGGTACTCAACATTTTATTTTCCCACAGTTCAATTCTGTTGACTTCAATTTTTTGCCGAATAACGTTGCGCAGCCATTTTGCTAGCATTTTCTATTCAGGCTGATGGGTATGCCGCCACAGTCTTGTCAAGCGTCGTCTCCGCGCAATGAGTTGCTCTACCTCGGGGTACGTGCAAAAACCAGGTGGTCTTGTGGTATATGTGGTAGCACTTCTTTTGGCCGTACGTAGCGAGGCAGTAAAGTTTTCAATGCCAACATCTATGTCCGCCTTGCTACAGTATGACAGCCTGGGTTGCGCCATCCTGTGCACTTCCATTGTAAACTTATTCCACTCGGTCTCGGCCCTCTTCCGAGGGCCAGAGGCTCCGGCCGTTATACCACCTGTATGTCGAAAGGCACAGGAAGATGGTCGTAGTCCAGGCTATGATACACAGTGAAGTTATTTGACAGTGTCGCATTTTTGTAAGTACGAAATATAAAATCTCGGGGGCAAAGTGCCCCGATCTGTGCCAAAAAGTGTGTTCTGGGAGGAGATGCACCTCAATGTCGTCTTTATCTGTTTTAAGTTCAACGAAAAGATTTCCGGCCACGTTTGCTCGGCGAGAAATCCACCAGGAGTGCCGGGTATTGAAATATCCTGCAATTATAACGTGGTCCTCTAAAGCGAGGATTTGTTCGAGATCTAGTTTAAAATCTGTGAAATTAGGGGGCCGATAGAGCGCTACCAGCATCACCGTTTGGTTGTTAACACGGGTTTTAAGAGCTGTACACTCCAAGGCTGCTAGTACGAGCAGCGTGACAGAAGCATGAGGAATTGTGTTTTTGATCAAAATAGCAGTCCCTCCCCCCTGTCTGCCAATTCTGCCGTTCCGAAAAATTTGGTAACCCTGGAGCTTAAAAGTGTGCTCTTGTTCTAATTTTTTTCGCAGATGAATGCGACGTCAATTTTGTTACGCCGTAGGTGGTGTTCAAGTTCGTTTTCTTCCTGTGGACGCCGTCTGCATTCCACAGGAATGCGCGAGTTAAAGTTCTGTCTCCTTTTACACTGGCTATTCCAAGTAAACATAGCAAGCATAGGATGGTTTCTGCTTGTCCATAGTGCTGTTGCAGCTTTTAAATTTAGTAATTAATGGCTGCAACCTTATTAGTGCCGAAAGATTTAAATCTTTGAATAAATTAAAGATATATTTTGACCTCCCAGGTCACCAGGGGGGGCATGGGTGGGCTGGGTTGTGGAGGTGGACCATTTGGTAGCGGCACGGGTGCCTTTTGCCCTCCGGCGGCTCCAGCAAAGAGACACCTTCTCTGACCAGGACAGAGTAGAGGAAGGGTCTTGACTCACTCTCTCTCTCTCTCTCTCTCTCTCTCTGCGCACTAGAAGAGCTCCTGGCTACCGTTTCCAGCTGGCGGCGGTGACGTTCGATGTTAAACGTGTCACACCCCTGTAGCTGGAAGAATGCGCTTCCCCATAGTATGCACAGTGGGATACAGCGTCCTGTTGTGCCTTTGTTGGGCAGTCAGCTAGGCAGTGGAGGTCACCGCATAGGACACACCAGGAGGTCATATTGCACATACGGTATGTGTGGCCAGCTGCTGGCAGTTGAAACTGTATGTGATGTCTGGCTTGGTCTTTAGGACCTTTACGGTGACCATGATATGGCACACCTCTCTTTCTTGTGAAAGTTTTTGGTTGTCGGTGGTTGTAGTTAAGCTTACCTGAAAGTTTGGCGGAGGCCTTCCGCGGGAAACCATCTGGCGCACCTGGACGCCGGTGTAGCCCTTATGTACCAGGTCCCCTTTGATATAGTCCTGGAGATCTGTGGGAAGACGCCTGATTACGTACCGCAGAGGCTGGTTAACTTCTGGGCGTAAAACTATTTTTTTCCACCCCGCCGTCCTTCAGGAGCTGCATGGTTGGAGTAGCGTCCTGCTTTCGCTGGAGGAAGAGCAAGCAGTCCCTCGTGGTTTAGACCCCGTATGTGTTGGCAATTAAGGACTTCCGCAGTATATGGAGGACCTTGACTGCCTAGCGGACGTTGGGGATAATTATTCTGGGGGGGGGGTTCCTGTTTGTCTGTGCCTGGTGCTGTTGTACTGTTGGTTGTGGTTGGGTTGGGAATGGAAGGTGGTTTTGGGTGTTGTGATGTAGTTCTTAATTGGGTTTGCTTTGTTGGTTTAGGAAGCCTGGGGAAGGGATTTCTTTGGCTGGGAGTTGGCGTTGACGTCAGGTCCTCAGGACGGAGAGCCAGTCTCCCTTGTATATATGAGGCGTACCGCCCCTCGTCACTGATTGGCTGGCGGATGTCCAATCCCAGTGCTCCCAGTTCTGTCGTGTTTCCCCTGGCTGTTCATTGCTGTGGCCTGATTCTTGATTTGTAGTTGTTCTAGTGCCGGTACCCATGATTTGTGTAGTCTACTCCCCTCTTCTGTGCGGTTGGAATTCGCCTTGTGTTTATATATTTCTATTGCCTCGCGATATAACCTGGCATGAAATTTCTCTGAGGAACTGATGAGCTCCGTGTCTCTTAGTTGTACGTCATGGCCGTTTTGAAGGGCGTGCTCTACAACGGCCAATTTTTCCGTGTACCACAACCTGCAGTGGCGTTCGTGTTCTTTTAATCCTGTTTTTATGCTGAGCTTAATTATTGTACCTATGTAGACTTGGCCGCAACTACATGGTATCTTATAAACACCTCCCTCGCAGAACGTAAGAATTCTTTTATCCTTCGGGTAGGTTGGTAAACTGTTTTGACTTTATATTTGGCTAATAATTTCCCTATGCGATCTGTAATTCTGTTTAAATAAGGTAGGAAAGCAGTACCCCGGGAAGGGGCACCTTTCGTCTGTTCTTTCTGCCCCCTTCTAGGGCTAACTGGACGTGGAATTTCTTTTTCACTGTAACCGTTAGCGCGCAGGTCTTTATTAAGATATTTTATTTCTTGTTTTGATAGGTGCGGTTCGCAGGTCCTAATGGTTCGCTTACTAAGTGTCTTGATTATTCGAACCTTTTGTCTTGAATGATAATTCGAGGACTTCTTGAGATATCGGTCAGTGTGTGTCGGTTTTCGGTATACGCTGAATTCTAACATTAAATTCTCTTTACTGGTGACCATCACATCTCGGATAGGTAGCCCTCCATCCTTCTCCATTTCTATAGCGAAGTTTGTGTTGTTGTTTATTTTGATCAGGTCCTTTAGTTTGTCTGGTCCATGCACCCAAATTAACATACATCGTCCACGTATCTGCACCACACTTTTGGCTTGTAGGTTGCTGATTGTAAGGCCAGGTTTCCGAATTTTTCCATCTAGAAGTTGGGCTGAGAGGACCACCCATAGCCACGCCATCTATTTGTTGTTAAAAGCGTTCTTCCCATAGGAAGTAGCTTGTGGTGAGACAGTGTCTGAATAATAATGCTATGTCTGCAGGGAAGACATCTCATATGTGTCGTATTGTGTCATTGAATAGGACTTTGGTGAATAGCGACTCGAAACTTATTAATCGGTTTTCTGGTGCCAGTTGCACCTTTCTCAGTTTGTCCCCAAATTGGGCCGAATCCTTTATATACACATCGGTGCTGCCTATGTGGGGTTGTAATATTTGTGACAAGTGTTTTGCAAGATCATATGCTGGTGCTCCAATTGTGCTCACGATTGGTCGTAGTGGGTTACCTTCCTTGTGTATTTTCGGTACACCATACAGTCTTAGTGGATCCGCCTCAGTTCTGATGATAAGTCCAGCACTGGACACCTCTGGCATGCTAAAATCTAGTAATACACTCGTTTAGTAATGTAACAACGGACTAACACCAGTTCACTTGCTAATTCAACTCATTCACTTGCTGTCCACACTCTTATATAACACCGCGACGATTACCAGAATGTTCTCATTCATGCTGGAACTGTAGTCTCAGCAATTTCTAGAAGCTTCGAGCAGAACTCACATTCACGAACAGTAGGCTACTGATTCTGGAGAAATTAAAAGGAGAGAATGATATACAATGACGAGTCAATGTCACTTGCATTATTGCGGACTACTTTATAGCTGCAAAGCCAGAGAAAGACATTTGTCGTAAGCAATTATTTTTCCATTGTTGTAAGTGTGCTTTCAACTTCTGCGCAGCGTTTACTGAAACAGTTAGGCTTACTCTTCACACGTTCACAGCAAGCTGAGATGTTAACTAACAGTTAAATATTTTATATTGATTGAATCATATAGAGTAAAATGGAAGGAAACTTTAAAAGAAAAAAGGGGTGAAGGGGGAATATGAGCATGGTTGGGGGGCGGGGGGGGGGAGAATAAAGGTACCCATAGAGGGAAAAAGGTACGTGAAAAATGCCTCTTTTGGTAACTAGAAACAAAACTTCACACTGTGGTATCTTTCCAAATAGCTTAACGTTACCCTAAGAAGAAAGGCGCGCACCTAAAAATCCCAACCATAATTATGATGATTATGATTGTGATTACCCATTAGCATTCCACTGGACTATTTCCATGGTAAAGAGATTAGTGTTTGGTCTTCATCTTTTTCTTTTTCATTCTTACCTTGATCGACTTGGGACCTGGAATGTTTAATTCGCCGTACTTTGGTAGCTCAGCCGACGTGCGGGAGTCTGAAGATCCCCAGTGGCTCGTTGAGCGGCATCGGGACTTCTTTGACGAGGAATGACTATTCGGCCGGAGTTTATGGCGCGAACGACTGACGGGGACAGGCAAAGTAATGTAGCCATTTCTCGAGGATGGTTGGTGAGCTTGTGTCTGTACGGCGGAAGATGTAGTTGCCGGTGAAGGAGCATCATGGGTCGGTGGAGAGATGCTCGTTGGTAAATCCGTTTGTGTTGAAGCATCAACGACCGGAACATGTTTAGCGGCCACGGTGTGGGCAGGAGTGCGGCGAAATGCTGACGCGAAACCTAGGGTGGTCGTAGGCTTCAGCTGCTCGAAGCGGCGACGTGCTTAAAAAAATGTAAGCCGCTCTTACACACGCAACTCCTGTATTGCCTTCTCGACATTAAACCTGCAACACTGACGCGAGATGGATGGATGGCTCTCGCCACACACAGAGGATTCCTTATACATGCCGTTACCTCGTGGGCTGGTAAACCACAACGCTCACAAATGGCGGGATTATTGCAGGAGGTCTTAGTATGGCCAAACCGCTGGCATCTAAAGCAGCGTATGGGGTTCGGCACATACTGGCGTACGGCGGCACGTTCATACCACAAAAGATAAACTCGGGCAATTGAGTGCCTTTGAATGTCAAGAACACAGTACGCAGAGCTTGCTCCTTGCCATCCTGCTTGCGAGTAGGACGGCGGGCTTGACAGACACGCTGGTCAGAGAGGCAGCTGACAGTCTCCTCATTCGTCAGATTGTCCAGACTGGAGGTAGTTACAACTCCCCTAAAGGTGTTAAGCGATTTGTTGGGGGCTACCCGAATTGGGTAAGACCCCAAGAAAGCCACCTTCAAAAGTCTCTGGGACTGATCTGCCGTGTTAGTCTCAATTAACAGCGTACCGCCTCGTACTCCCGTCGCTTTCTTAACAGGGCCACATATCCTGTCTACTTAGCGTTTGATGTAAAACGGGCTAATATCTTTAAGTGTCTTTCCTTTACAGGCTCATGTCATAACTAAAAAGAGTCGAACAAACGGGTTTTGCGCGTATATATGAGTGATTGAACCCCCATCCGGAACCGTTCGGCGTCAGTCTGCCATCCGGTGTTCAAAGGATAAAAGACACCAAAATCTCCACGGTCTGTACCGCCATGCAGATCCCTCCATGACTGACCTCAAGGCGTATTTCAGAGGGACTACCCTCCGATCTCCAGTGCTTGTCCACATTGGTAAACCGTTCACCACGCGCACCCCGCCTTTATTTCCTCACCACAGGAATAACCTCCTGTGGCTCTCCACTTTAGGCCACGCTGCCTCAACGGCGTCAGCGTGAATTCCAGGCGCGGCTCCTCAGGGTAGGCAGGGTAGGCATTGCCTACCCTATCGTAATACATCAACAAATAATGTTTAACTATGATTCTGCATTTTATCATTTGAACTGTCATTTTCCCCTAAATTGCAGTTCAAGAAAAGTTTTCTTCGTTATAATGACCAGCGCATGGTCAAATCCTTTAATCTCAATTCCGATTCATCAAAACTGCGCTGCGTGTTTGAAACGCGCGGCAGAAATGATACGTATGGAACCTGGGTAGTGGAGAGCAGGCTAGCTTAACCTCTGCCGGCCTGGCCCCATTTCCTCAGTACGAGGCCCTTGAACAGGGATAAGGAAACATTCCGTCTGTATATGCACTCCGAGCATGCGTAGACGCGTCTGCCAGGCAATCCGAACACTTGCCTGCCCAAATCCGAATTTATGCGACATTTTCCGAACAGCCACACTCCACGAACGAAGATCTCAGAGACCCGAATCGTGTCATTATCACTCTGTGTAATACCAGTATGACCGACTTAATTAGTGAACTAATACAAATTCCGCTTTCGCGGCGCACTGACAATGAAAAGAGGAGTGTTTTAGCTATTTAACACAAAGCTGCAGTCAGAATTGTTCAATTTCTTAATCTATTTTAGTCATGGGCGTCGCGAAACGGGGGCAAGGGTGGCCACGGCCCCCCCTTGGAAGTTGGTGAACATAATGTGCAGTCAGTTACTGACTATTAAACTATTATTTTAATTTTGATGTAAAGAACAATGTTTGTTTAGCACAAATTAATACGGTTATCTGCAACAAGTACTATAAATTTTGACAGTAAAATAATGATTCAATATTATATGATTGCAAATTTTCAACATGTGCCCCCCCCCTGGAAAAAAGTCTGCCGACACTCGTGATTTTAGTTTTGGCGGTAATTCGTCCGTAACTCACACTCATTCACTCTGCTCTTATTAAACAACCAAACAACATATTGTTTGCGTTATCCGCAATGACTTCGCCCCCTATATTTCTGATAAACGGTGTTTATTATCATTATTATTATTATTATTATTATTATTATTATTATTATTATTATTATTATTATTATTATTATTATTATTATTATTATTATTATTATTATTATTATTATTATTATTATTATTATTATTATTAATTATTATTGTTGTTGTTATTGTTATTGTTGTTGTTGCTGTTACACTTTGCCTACCCTAAAATTTTGACTGCGAGCCGCCACTGGTGAATTCAGGGGACTTCGGGTTGATCACACCGGGGATCCGTCAGCTGTATCACATCCGGCCGGTGATACTAACCCGACGGCACACGGCCGACGGGGAATTAACACAGGCTGTGCCCTCCAGGAGCTATGTGGGTGTACATGACGGGTGGACGGGCTCCGCACCTAAGATTACACATGGGGGCAGTGTGAAGGGTCCACCCAACCTTCGCGCCTGAGACCTCCGAAGAGCACACATGTCGGGGGCCAGGCTGAAGCCGTGGGACAGAATCACGGAGATAGGAAAGATCCCCGCTGGTGAGACAGGAGTTACAAATCTAGGAACTTACAAACTAACAATAAGAATAAACCTAGAAGAGGAAAAGGGTGATGAATAATAGCAACAGAAGCAGGCATTTTGTGGCACAGTTGATGGACATGAAGGAAGAGG
The DNA here is from genome assembly GCA_030765045.1 of Tenodera sinensis. Classification (NCBI taxonomy): domain Eukaryota; kingdom Metazoa; phylum Arthropoda; class Insecta; order Mantodea; family Mantidae; genus Tenodera; species Tenodera sinensis. Next base: position 125,428,129 of record CM060964.1, on the reverse strand, counting down.
AATGATGGTGAGCGGCTCGGGGCCCCGGGTGCGCCAAACCCGTACCTACCGTAGTAGGTCCCCCTGGGGGATGTTAGATTGAAAATTCCTCTTGTTGACATGGACAAATATAGCCAGCAGGTGTTAGATGAAGCAAAGGTAAACAATACCCTTGTGCATTGCCTATGGTGATGATATTTTACTATTTTGAAGCATAAGCACAACATTGCTATCAAAATGGAAAAGAAAGGGAGCGGGAAACTTTACCGTTCTCTGACTTTGAATATGATTTCTCGGGTTTATTAGATCCACAGTCAGTAGGGATAATCATGCGGGCAAAGCACACGTTTTAGACCTGGCCTATATTTCATTAGTCGTTCACCACAACCTATTATCCTTTCAGTAGCGTGCAGCCACATATTAAATTCACAATTTAAGCCCTTTTGCTAACGTTATGATTTAGAAATGCTTCTTCAGAGAGATAACAGACAGGCTTTACTAAGTTCCTAATAAGTTCTGATTCATTTCCAGTGTATAGTATTTACACATTTCTTTCTGGTTATGATTTATTGATTACAATCTCTAAATACCTTAAATACGTATAACTTGGTAACTTGACGCCGTATACCACAGACTTGCTATTTTAAACCGATTATCTATGAACCGTATATTTGCATTAAAATTCGTGCTGTTTTATTCAGATGCAATCTGTATAAATGGGTTTTGCTGGACATGAATTGGTGTATTAGGGGTTGAGTTTATGGAACTCAATTGTAGCACAGATATAGATGCATGTTCGTTATTCGTGATCTTTTCCTTAACTACACGATGTTCATTTTAAACATTTGTTCACATGTATACGTAGACCCGAATAGTGCTAGTAGCTAACCAACAAAATTGCAGAGGTTGGAAAACATTTTCAGGGGCTCCCGACCTTCCATGACAGTTGCAGAGCTGTGCAGTTTTGAACGTTTGTTAATTCTAATTGTAAGGAAGCAGGTGCCTCAATTGGCAGAACAGAGAAAATATTAAATAACGGCCATTCCAAATCAGAAAATATGTCCTCGAAGCTCCTGTACAAAATGTTTAGAATGTCTTTATATTTTCACCTGTGTACAGAGGAGAAATAGTTTCTGTACGTTAGGGAAATGTTGGAGATTTGTCGTTTCTATTTGTTGTGAAAATAAATTCCATTTTCACATGAACGAAAGGTGTGAGTGAGTTTAAGGGCCCGTCAACAGCTAGGTCATTTGGGCCGACATGAATCTTACAGAATCCTTCAAATCTATGATGTTATGGTTAGCTCTCTACAATACAGTCGTCTAAATAAACGGATAAATCTCAGAAAAACGAGTTCACTTATCCACTCATCAATCAGTTCTGGTATTCCTATATTTTCGGATTTCAGAAAAGTGTCTATTTCATTCCTTAAGGCTAAAAACGCCTGAACATTGCGCCTTACTTAACCACTGCACTTGAAAATACGTGGAATATTTGTGTATTGGGCTCCAATTTCTATTAAGTATGCTTCAAGTCGGCAATGGCGGAATGATGCCCTATTAATAGGATTAAAGGATTCTACCACTATCTGAATCACCTTATCTAGAGATGCAACTTTTGCGTGCTGTGCTTCTCGGTGTATTGTACAAGTCATTGCGACTAATTCATCTGACCCCCCATTAATACATTTTAGAAATGCTCCTAGTATGTCCATGAGCCCAATCTCGTTCCCTCTCATTGCGGAGACCAATTTTGTCTAAGGCAATTCGTACATAGTCACAGCTTGTAGAACACCTTCGGAAATATTGTAACACTGGTTAAAATCTGTATGGAGAAAGCTTGCCATATAGTGGAGACTCTTTGAATACTGATCGTTGCTAAGAGTGAAAACAATAGCATATTAGGTTGAAAAAGGTTAACTGTAAAAGTGAATGTAAAGTTTGAGTGTAATAGCGTAAATTGGTTTATGCGAGGTCAAACCAATTGTACATACTGGTATAAATGAAGTAATTGAAAAGTTAACAGTGTTAGTGTTATGGAAGAGATGATGAAACAACCACTCGCTGGTATGGTGGAAATGAATTCGGGAATGGAAAAGATGGAGGCCGAAATCGAATCCGGGATAGAAAACGTAAAAACGGAGCTATCGGCAAATATTGACGAGCAACTGACCGGGACGAAGAAAGATGTAAAATAACTTGATCGAGGCGGATGATGTCGGCGAATGGCTTAGCGCCCTGGAAGGCACAGTTGATAGCAGTACCAAGCAACCGAACGCCCGGGCGGTACAAATGATTGGCAAAAAGCTTAGGAATGTAAAGTTCCAGACGCTAGGACGCGACACAACATCCGTGCGGGTCAAGCCACCTAAGTACGACGAGACATCAACTTTCGAAGTCTTCCGATGGCAGTTCGCCGTCGTTACCAACCATAACGGATGGTCAGCAAGAAAGGAAGCGGTCAACTAAGCTAGTCACCAGAGATGGCTGCCTGAGGTGCAGAACACGATTCCGACGTCAGTGACGTTCGGGGACATTTGGGAAGACTTAGAGCACCGGTTCGGGAATAACCGTCTGGCCGCAGCCCATCGCAATTAGCTCAAGTCGAGGCTGCAAGAGGTAGGGGAGACGCTGCAGGAAGTTTGCTCTGGCCATTGAACAACTACAAGACAAAGCTCTGGCGAAGCTTCCGACCGGACACGTGTCCCAAGAAGCTGTATTCTTCGTCGACGGGATGCGCGACATAGAGATACGCCAACGCCTTATGCTCTACGACTACACGATAATCTATGATGCGCTGACGGTCGCGTTGAGGATGGAGGTGGCCAAGGTAACAGCTGCCTCAATGTTAAAGAGCAGGAGCCTCCAATATGACGGGGACAGAGGAACAACACAAGGACGCCGCTGGAGACCTTTCAGTGGTGTGTGTGTGTGTGTGTGGGTTGGAGTTGTGACCAGCTAGGACACGTGATGAGGGACTGTCCACACCCAGCCGATGAGCAAGGGGAAAACGACTAAGCATCGGCATGATGATGGGCATGTCGGGGCTGTCATTGCCAACCCCTTGAGTGACGCTGCGCGCAATATGTCGGAGGATAGCCTCATCGCGGATGGATGGAAGCGGTACTAGATCCTGGTAGCTACGGGTGCAGCCGTGACCGTGGTCCAACCTGACGTGCCAAAGGGCTTGCCGTTGAGGATACCAGATCGACCCTACCGGATAGTAACGTCAACAGGCGACACCTTGCCTATGGGGAGCGAGGTCTGGCTGGAGTTGAACTTGTGGCGGAGCATTATAAGTCGGTGGGTGCTCGTCGCAAGGATGGCTGAGGAAGTGACACTAGGTCTGGATGTCCTCAGGAGCCACGACGCGACGGTCGACATCGGCAGGAAGGTCTTGTGACTCGGCCGAAACGAGGAACCCAAACAAACAATCAGGTATGTGCACTGTAACCCTAATGGAAAACGTGGTACTACCCACGAAAAGTGAGGTGGCTGTGTAGGCGAGCCTGGAGGGGAAGCTGTCAAGGAATCCAGTACTGGACCGGAAGACGCCCCTAGACGGATTGTGCGTTGTCAGGGCGTTGTTGCCTCGTCGGAAGTTAGTACCTGAGAGACTCCTGAATCACTCGGACAACGATCGCGATATACAGGCCGAAACAGAGCTGGGGATGGGCGAACCGGCTGTGAGTGTGACACCGTGCGATGGACCGGTGAATCCAGCCCTATCGCAAGACCTGTGGCCCCGGCTGAAAGACTTAAAGAAGAGGGCGACCGAGCATCTGACCTGAGAGCGACTACAGAGAGTCAGACATCTACACGGACGTTATCAGTCAGTTTTCAGTCAAGGAAACGGCGTTTACAGTTGCACCAACCGAATGCTCACATCGACGCCGGAGACGCCCGACCTATCCGGCAACCACCAAAACGGGCTCCTCTGGCAAAGCAAGCAGAGGTACAGAACATACTGCAGCACATGAGATTTAGGGGAATCATTGGAGAGTCCGATACCCCTTAGTGCTCCCTTGCAGTCCTACTGAAGAACGGTACATTTTTTTCTGCGTGGATTACCGGAAGCTGAACACTGTCACCTGAAATGACTGTTTTCCCTTATCCCGCAATGACGGCACTCTGGATACCCTTGCTGGTGCCCAGTGGTTCCCTACCTTGGTCATGAAATCCGAGTATTCGCAGGTGGCTCTAGAATCCAGAGACAAGGAAAAGACGTTTCTCGACGGGCCAAGGGCTCTGACGGTTCTCGGTTATGCCTTTTGGCCTCTGTGAGGCGCCAGCAACCTTCCAGCGCCTCATGGAGTCCATAATGAGGCACCTGACTTAGAGTCTGCCAGCTGTACCTGGACATCATCGTGATTGGCTGCACCTTTGAAGGTCTGGAAAACCTGAGCAAGGTGTGGCGTAGATTACAGGCCGCCAATCTCAACCTGAACCGAAAAAGTGCCAGCTGTTCAGCAAGAAGGTGCACTGCTTGGGCCACATACTTTCACCTTCAGGGGTGGCCACGGAGAGTGCACCTGAATAATAGGCGGCAGCTGCGGAGTTGTCTGGATCTATGCAGCTACTATCGCCGACTCGTCAGAGGCTTCTCCAACATCGCGAAGCATTTAACTCGTCTAACGGAAGAGTACCAGCCTGACAGATGGACGGAAGAGGCCAAGGGTGCGTTCCAGGCTTGAAGTCAGCTTTTTACGGTGCTCCTGTTCTAGGTTCTCCCAAGCGGACTGCTATTTTATCGTGAACACTGATGCTAGAGACAGCGAAATTAGAGGCGTGCTATCCTAGGTCCAAAGCGGACAAGAGCGGTTGATAGCCTAGTACAGAAAGACGCTCTCCAAGGCGAGAAGAACTACTGCGCTACCTGAAGTGGTAAAGTCGCTCGAACATTTCCTTAAGTACCTGTACAGTCGGCTATTCCATTTGAGGAGCGACCATTCCTCCCTCACTTGGTTGATGACCTTCAAGAACCTAAAGGGCCACACAGCCTGTTGGGTCCTGAGGCTCCAGGAGTACAACTTCGCCTCAGTACACAGGAAAGGGAGGAGCCACTCCAATGTGGATGCATTGTCAAAGGGTTCTTGCCCGGTGGAATGTGGCCGCTGCAATAGGGTGGAAGAGAGGGAGCGTGACAGTTGTCCGTGTGATTTCGGCGGTGCCTGTGGACGGATGGGATAGTGCAGGCCTGAAGAGGGAGCAGCTGGCACTCATTTAGGGACGCTCCTTCAAGATGTGGAAGCAGGGACCAGGCCGAGCTGGGAGGACATCGTACCCAGAAGTAGTGAGTATAGGTCTTACTGAGCACAATCGGACTCACTGAAGTTCAAGAACGGTGTGTTGTACCGACTCTGGGAGTCGCCAGATGGAAAGACCCAGAGAGAGCAGCTGATACCTCCAAGGAGTAAGGTCATGGTGGTCCTGGAGGAGGTACATTCGGGTTTCTCGGGAGGGCATGTTGGATCCAACCGCACTATCGATGAACTGTGATAGCTGTCCAACAGGTTGATCGTTGCTAAGAGAGAAACGAGTAACAGACTAGGTTGAAGAAAGGTCAACTGTTTAAGTGAATGTAAAGTTTGAGTGTAATTGTGAAAATTTGTGTATGTGAGGTCATACCAATTGTAGAAGTTAATGTAAATAGAATAATTGAATAATTAATAGTGTTGCAATATCTTACCCCGTTGTGGTGTTTATCAAAGGAACAAACTAGAGAAACTCTTCAAATATATTGAATTCAGAAGTCACACCACGTTTAAAACTGGCTAATTGACTAGTGTCTTCAACTTCGGTGCTCTCATCAACAAGTAAAGAATACCCATTCATCTTCTTAACTTCATCTTTTAATTGATGTTCGATATCATTAGCTATTTCGGTAATCCCGTCTGTAACAGTTCGTCGAGATGGGCATATTGACTTAAATTGTTCTAACTTTTCTGCAAAAAGCTGCTCAGAGACCACATTGACGTGCTTTAATAAATTCTCCCTTCGAAAAACAAAACTGTGTGCTACATGCATTGAAAGGAGATACCTAACTCGGAGTATATTTGATAAGAAAATCGAAGCTGGCTCGTCTCTAGCTTTTAATGCATGCTTCAATTCCTTCATTTCTTTTTGTCTGGTCCAATTTAGAAGGTATGAATAATTAAGTTAGTTTTGAAATGTTTAATCAGTATTCAAATTGTCACTACTATAGTATCAGAATTACCATTGTATAGTGGACACAGTTTATCGGCAGTCACCAAGAGTTCAAAATGGCCAACATTACACTAAACAGCTGACGAAAGAATCGCAAAAAGCAGTCCTGCCAACGTGCATAATAAAGGCATTTCTAACCTCAAATATCACAGGGTTAAAGTAACATACTTTCAAACGATAATAATGCTTGAACATCGTTACCACACAACACATGATGAACCTACTCATCTTCGGCAAATCTTGTTCTGCAATAACACTTTTGGATAAAATCACTTGCGAGCGCTAAATATCGTAATATATATATTTAATGCACTACTGTGTAACGAACACAAAAATAACAGTAACTATAACTACATATATTGCTCTAAAAGAATTCAAGACAAAACGACGCAAACACGAGCAGTACGTCCACAGGTTGATTACTTAATTAATACGGCGTCTAAACAGAATCTTGTTTTAAAACCTATCGGTTGGCCTTTCTGCAACGCGCCCATAAACAAAGACTTCTGTGGCAACATAACAGAAACAATAACACCAGCTATGGCCGTAGCTTTACCACGGCTATATGTTACGAACAGCTGGCGGCACTAATGCAACCTAACGGTTGGAATATCACCAAATATAACAAGACTGCACCATAACGGGGGGAAAATGTCAAGGTTGCTTTTTGGGGTATCTCAATTAGCTGTGCCTACTATATCGGTGGTACCAAGGTTCTCTGTACAGTCAGCGAGTATGATTTGATACACCTAATAAATGCTAGTATTACTCTGTAATACGGACTGCACGGGATGATTAATAAAATACCATGTATATATGATACGATCTATGTACGGACATTAATTAGTAAATTTATATAAAACATGCGATACATAAATAATTTAAATATGTACCTGCCAACTTCGTCTCGGCGTAATACTGTGCATGGGCACTTTAAAAAAGCCGGCGTACTAAACATGGAGTAGTACATTTTCTTTTGCCATAGCAAACACAAAGCTTTATTCTTACTAGGAACACAATAATACTTATGTTCCCACTCGGCGTTGAAGCATCCTTTTACATTTTTTCCATCACTGACAGTTTGAGAGACTGGTCGGCTCTCCGAAGCAGATATATGACAGTGGAGGCGTGGCCTGACAACCAGTGTGCAGCACAGTGGATGGGGTTAAGACTACGATGTAGAGGAAATTACACATTGTGTCAGTTCTCTCCATCTATTACCTAACACATACTCATTAGCACATCCCTCCTAACAGAAACGGAAGCTACAGCTATCTCACTCACCATTCAAAATAGCATGGTCACGCTAGGGAGCATATATTCCTCGCCAACACATTTAAACCTATCGGATATTGCACTCTGCACTATTAAAATTAGACGGTGTACTGGTGTCAGCAGACGAAACCCTGAATATCACTCTATTTAAAAGGATAACATTAACTATTGAATGAAAATTATTGTAGAAGCACTTGCACTTGCGGTGCAAATTGACATCGAAGCACTACCTATATTCCAACCACAATAGATCCAAATGAACAACAACAAAGCCCATTGAGACACCTTCGCATTGAATCTAACCAGAGCGCTAGTGATACTTCCAGTTGTGTAAAATCATCTAGCCGCTGAATTACTCGAAAAGGCAATATAACCCGCAATAAAGGCGACCATGCCGATTAAACCACCAATGAAACATATAATCACTTACCCACCGGACATAATAGCACTCATTCCCGCAAGGGACTATGAAAGGTGAAAGTGCAGCGCACATAGAGCCTGGTCCATAGGGTTAACATGGCTACACTAAATAGTGCACTTCAGACGTGAAGAAACGCGCAATGGGATCATACGTTAGCACAGTTACAGCCGGGTAACAAAGTGTGGTAACTAGTAACATCACTAAAAGGCAAACAATAAACATACCGTCACCTAAGGTATCAGACACCAGTGACAAATACTAGGAAACCAATGAGGACAACACCGGTCTCCTGGCTGACACCCTCCAAAAATCGTGTACACTCAACGCCAATCAGCCGAACAACCAAATCTATCGCCACCTAGAAAAAGAGATGCGAAATGCACTGGCAAACACTGCATACAGGTGCAGAAAAACCAATCAAGGAGAACTGACGTGGGTTATAAAACACCTTAAGGAAGATAAAGCCCCAGGGCCGAACCGAATACCAAACTTAGTACGCAAACACCTCACGGCAAAAGCACTAAACCTCCTAAGCCAGATATCCAACTACTGCCTACAAAACAGGTATTACTCAACATGCTGGAAGCAAGCACGTATGCTCATGATCCCGAAACCGGCTAAAGACACGACCAATCAGGCTACTAAAGACGGTTAGCAAGGTAGCGGAGGTGCTCCGGAAACCCCTGATCTCGTACATAAAAAAGAGTAATCAAATAAATAATGAACAATTTTGATTTCACGCAAATAATTCCACAACGCTGCAACTAACACGGAAAATTTAACATATGACGAGACCCTGTAATACGAATAAATGACCGGAGTAATATTATTTTATATGTAACGCACGCTCGATACAGTGTACCATGCAGGGCTGATACAAAAGTTCAAAGACCTCAAATTCTGTGACGCGGCGGTCAAGCTGATTGGCGCATAACCTCACTAGAAGAACATTCACTGTAGCACTTCAACGAAAATGCACTAAAGCAAGAAAAATTAAGGCCGGGATCCCACTAGGCAGCTTATTGGGACACACGCTTTCCAACTTACACATGAACGACACCCCAAAAACCAGAGATATCCAACGGTCTATATACGCAGATGACACTGTCATTGCAGCACAGTCCTAAAAGCCAACAGCAATAGGTCGAAGATTACAAAAACTTACAATTTCCCTAACCACATTAGACAAAACAATTATAGCTAACAGGGTGGAGAATTAAACTCAACGGATCCAAATCGCAAGTGTACTTTTCATCAAAAGAACCTAACACCAGGGCCGTAGCCAGAGGGGGGCCAGGTCGGTCAGCACCCGTAATGGGAAAAAAAAATTGCCCGTACTGAGAGGATCCCCATTTTCCCTGGAGCTCTAATGACCTAGCTGTCGACGGGCCCTTAAACCCTAATCAATCAATCAATGAACCCATTTTTCCTATACTGTTTTGAAGTTTTAGAAATGGTTCAATAGTAAATTAAGAACTAAAATAACTATTTTGTGAAGATTATATTAATAGTAACAATACTGTAATAATTAAGGCTAGAGATTTCTTCCGGGCTTAAAAGCCGTGGTCTGCTAGAGTTTAGAGACACAGACGTTTCGTCCACACCTGAAATGGACATCATCGGCGGCGTGGTCTGACTCTTCTCGGCAAAGGTTCAGTTACAACAGAATAGTCTTTTTTTTTTTTTTTTTTTTTGAGGGGAAAAATCTGATTTTCAGACCTACTGTGGGAGTCTCCATTGAATATGGCCCTACCCACCAAAAAGCCCCATCCACCGGATTAGGAAGGTGAAGAAGGTGAAAGCCTGCAGCGGTACCGCTTGTAGCATCCGCGCATTCAGTGGTGAAAGATAGGGCTGGTTCGCAGAGCGTAACCAGAAGGACTGACTTTGGGAGCTTGGAGACAGCTTTACCAAGGCCCAGCTTGCCCCCTAGTGGAGTCCTGGAGGGTTTAAATAGGATTCAATTGTGGTTGTTGTCAGGAATCAGGGTGCTATGTTGGTTGGCGTCTTAGCGCCGCGTCTGGTTCGTGCGCCTCAGTAGTCTGGGAGCGTGTCGATACCCTGCATGCTGCATCCCTGAAACAATCTAAATAAACATGCACATACACTAGGCAAAAATGAGAGTACATACAGTTAGTCTAATCGCTAAATTATTGGCGATTTGCGCGCCAGTAGCGTCGTCAGTCTAAGGTACATAGTATGTTGCTACACTCCGCCCTAGGGCGTATTTTTACCGTTCGACATCGTCAATTTGGTGAAATGTTTTTGATGTCCATTGTATCCCTTGGTCGTCTGGAGTGCACACTCGGCGGGCAGTCTGCCTGAAATGTAGATGCGAGCCAGTGCCACTCCCGAGGGGGCCCTCTTCCTTCTGGGGCCGACTTATAAATAAGGACTTGAGGGTTACTGCCTAAGGTGTGTCTGTATGTGTGTGTGTGTGAGAGAGAGAGAGAGAGAGAGAGAGAGAGAGAGAGAGAGAGAGAGTGATGCACAGTTCACATGTGTACAACATCGGGGTAATTCACTAAGTTGTCCAGGTATTGTTGCATGTCAACAGCTGGCTCCCCGAGACCAATAGTTCTCTGGAATAAAGATAGTGGCCTTGTATGTTTATCGTAGGTTATATCGTAAACTCCTAATGCTTGGATTAGTTCGTTGTTATTTTTATTCTTCTTCTCGAGTACGTTAAAACTGAGCCTTTTGATGAATTGTTCAACGGAATGCATTTTTAGCTGCTCGTGTAATTGGAGCGCTGGTGCCACTTCGGGTAGTCTCGCGATTATCCGGAGTACTCTATTTTGCATCGTTTGTGGTCTTTTTATGTGTGTTTTCGCTGCGTGTCCCCATACGGGGGCAGCGTATGTTAGGATGGGCCGGATTAGTGTCTTATAAAGTGTTGTTCCCATCTATAACTTCAGAGTTCTTTTTGTATTCAGTATGGGGTACAGTTTGTTAAGTTGGGCATTCGCTTTGGCTCTTGCGGTGTCAATGTGTTACTTCCACGTAAGGCCCTGGTCCATCGTTACACCTAAGTAGGTGATGGTGCTGTTCCATTGAATTGGCTCTTGTCCAAGTGATAGGGGCTGAAAGCCGTGTTTACCATGTCGGTGTTGGGTTCACTTGGTGAATACAATTGCTTGACTTTTTCTTATATTTACCTTAATGCACCATTTCGTGAGCCATGCCTTTAAGTCATTTAGAGCGTTTTGGAGCATGGTGTGTATAATCCTCGGCATGGTCGATTGTGTGAATAGCGCTGCATCATCTGCATATAGATATCGGTCTACTCTTATCGTTTCTGGTATATCATTAATGTAAATGTTAAAGAGGGTGGGCCCCAATAAGCTCCCTTGTGGGACCCCTGCCCTGATTGGCCGTCGTGTCGATGTTACGGTTTCGATTGCCGTGCGGAACGTTCGGTGTGAAAAAAAATTATTTTCTTATTTAACGACGCTGTCAATTGCCAGGATCACATCAACGTCGCCGGTGTGCCAGAATTTATTCCCGCAGAAGTTCTTTTACATGCCAGTAAATCTACTGACATAGAGCTGTCGTTTTTAAGCACACTTTAAAACCATCGGTCTGGGCCGGGTTTGAACCCGCGACCTTGGGATCCGTAGGCCAGCGTCTAACCAACTGAGCCACCCAGACCGACGTTCGGTGTGATAATCTTTTATTATGGTTATCATGGAGTCCGCGAATTCCAGCAATATGAGCTTTCTGAGTAGACCAGCGTGCCCACGCGATCGAAGGCCCGTTCTATATCCAAGAAGATGGCCCCTGTGGATCACTTTTGGTTGAATCCTTTCGTAATGAATTTTGTCATTCGCAATAATTGGAGTGTTGTTGAATGTTGTGCCCGGAATCCAAATTGTTCATTAATGACTACGTTTTTTTGATTATGTGATTCGTAAGTCGCTGGAGTATTATTTTCTCCAAAACCTTGCTCATTGTACTGAGGAGGCTGATTGGCCTATAGTTCTCAGGGTGTGATTAGATCTTTCTTAGTTTGGGAAACAGTAGAATTTCGGCCTCTTTCCACTGTGGAGGGAACCGGCCTTTCTCAACAGTGTAATTAAATATATCTGCCAGCGGTCTCAGTGCTTTGGCTGGCAGATGTTTTAATATTATGTTTGGTCTTTGCTGCGGCCCCGGAGCCTTCCTGGTGGGCAGGTGCTTGATGATCCATTTGATCTCACCCGCATTAGTTTTACGCGTTTTGTTGTGCGTTGGTGTTCTACCAATATTCTCAAACATTGCTTCCGTTTCGTCCACAAATGCTCGATTGGACGGAAAGGCATTCGGTTCGAAGGTTGCTTCTAGGGCATCTGCAAATGCTTCGGCTTTGTCTCGGGAAGTTTCTGCTATTCCATTGGGCGTGTGGAGGGGAGGGACATGTAAGTGCGCGTTAGATTTCTGGCTATTTTCCAGATTGTACGGCTTTGCAGATCAATGTTACTTAGGACATCGTTCCATTGATTCGTTGTGTATTAGCGGATGCGTTCATTCGCTTGATTACTTAAATCCGCATACACGTTGCGATCGATTAAATTACGCGTCTTTTGCCATTTACGCCTAGCGCGATTTCTATCTTGAATGGCTTGTCTAGTGTCGCGGGGAATTTTATGTGTTGATGTTGTGGGATACCTAATTGGAATGTGTTGCTCTGCGGCGTGTTTAATTGATTCTACTATTTGGTCTATTGCTTCATCTTGTTTATCGTATGTTTCGATTGTGTGTTCGTGTATAATGTTTTGTAGCGTGTTTTCGATTTCTAATAAGACTGGGAGGTGATCTTAGTTAAACTCGCTAATTACGTGTGTGTTCGTGTTGTGTGTGATGCCCTTGAGTAGTGCGATATCGAGTATATCCAATCTGTGTGTTTTTACTCTGGGTATGAATGTCGGCTCTTCCGAGCCATTTAAAAGTATGTTGTGTCTGTTGATGTATGATACGAGTTTATTGTCTGCGTTGTTGGTTGCTACGCAATTCCAGAGGAAATGTTTCGTGTTCAAGTCCCCTGCTATGACTACTCTTTGGGCCATGCGCATTAGTGTGTCAATGTCGTCTGTGTCAATATCGCCGGGTGTGTTGTAGGCCGCAATAAACGTAACTTCAGCATTATCAAGTATTACCCTGACCGCGGTTGCTTCTATTCTATTAAGTTGGGGTACTAACGCCTGGTGGTGTTGGACCGAATTTTGAACGACTACGGCTGTCCCTCCGCCTCTTCTATTTCTACCTGTTCTGTATACTGAGTACCCTGGGACTGAGAAGTGATCTACAGATCCCAGGTGGGTTTCATTGATTAGCGCTATTTGGATTGAATTCCTTTGGAGGAATTCCGTAAACTCTTTGCGCTCCCTTTTAAGATTGTTGCAATTCCAATAGATATTTATTGTGATTGTGTTACTCATAACAGGTGAACTGTGCGAGAATTCCCAGGAAATTGGTGACATAGTCAAAGAGGTAAAGTGGGTCACTGTTTGTGTTTATCTGCTCCAGGAGCCACTTTACATGCTGTTGGAACGAGTTCCAGCACAATTCTAATTTTGGGAACCCCAACTTGGTGAGAAAGTCGGCCAGTGCAAGGCCATTTTCAAAAGCATCGCGAGGGGTGTGTGACTTTGGAATCAATATGCTTGATTCCTTTAAGTGTGGTGGTGCCTGGTGTTTTGTTGTTTGTGTGGGTCCTGCGGCTTTATGTGTCTGTTTCTGTGTGGTTTCTTTGTGTTGTGTAGGGGCGTATCGCTTTGGTGGTGCCGTGGCTTGGGCAGGTGCGACCTGCTTGGTCACTGTTGCAGAAGGGCCGGAGGCTGGGCGGGTTCTACCTCTTCGGTCCTGGTAATTCCATTGCCCTTCTGCTGTGGATGGGCCAGCCTGGGGTAATTTAGGTTGTTGAGCTCTGGTTTAGGATTCCCTGACTACGCCCTTGGCCTTGCTCGTTCCAGTGCCGAAAGGTATTTGGAGCAACCGCGCCATGTTGCTGCATGTCCTTTCTGGCCACAGAGGGCGCACTTGCGTTCCTCTGTGGGCACTTTGCAGGTGTAGGAGGGATGGGGCCAGTACAGTTTATGGCTAGAGATGCCGTATTTATATCTGGGTCGCTCACAGGGGATTGGCTCGGCTTGAGTGGGAGGTGTGTGTTAGATGGGCGGGGCTTCTCCGCTCTGATTGCTGAATGGCTTACGTGATTTCTCTGCATTAGTGCTTCTTTTTTATGTTCAAGTATCGGATGCCAGGTTTTGCTCAATTTTACAGTTTCTTCCTTCCTGTTAAAATTATTGGGGTGTTTGTAAATTTCTGTAGTTTCACGTTGTAGTCTGGCGTGGTAGTGTGACATAGATGAAAGAACAGTAGTCTCCTTATACTGAATTATGTGTTCGCCGTCGGCCCATATTGGACGTTCAGCGACCGCTGGCTTGTCTGTCTGTCCCAGTCGGCAGCATCTTTTGCGTTCTGTAAGTCGGGTGTTGACGCTGCGTTGGGTGGTACCCATGTCCACTGCACCGCAGGAACACGGAATCTGGTAAACACCGGCCGAAGCGAGCGGGTCCTTGAGATCTTTGGCCGACCGAAGCAAGGTCTGTCCGGTAGGTTTGAAGATAGTTTTGATGTTGTGGCGCTTGAGTAGGCGTCCTATTCTGTCCGTGACAGTTTTGAAATAAGGCAGAAGAACAGTGCCTTTGTTCTTGGGTGGATCCTGTTCTAAGTTGGCAGGGTGTGGCCTAGGTGGGCGTATTGCTCTGCGAACTTCTTGTGCCGCGTAACCATTTGAATATAAAGCCTGTTCAAGATATCGGAGTTCCTGTTGTAACGAGTTAGGCTCACAGATGCGGGCAACGCGGTCAGTGAGGTTCTTTATGAAGGCGCGTTTCTGCTTAGGATGATGGTTGGGATTTTTGTTCAGATATCGGTCAGTGTGGGTTTGTTTGCGGTAAACTGTATGTCCAAGAGTCCTGTCTGCTCTCTTGCTGACCCTCTCTCTGCTCTGCTCTCTGGTCGACTGGTAATTCTGCCTTTTCTTACCTTTCAAAAACAGCAAACACAAGCTTTGGAATTTGAATAAATTCTAAAGATATTTGGAAGCAAAGGAAACAGCAGACAGCAATTATTTTAAATGAACATGCAGTTGATAATTGTCTTTTTTATTAATGCGTCTTTTAAGAGTGGACCTTTGAATTAAAACATTCAAATATGCCCTTGAAACGTTTGCATCTTACAGCGTCCAGATCCAACTTCTGTAATTTTATAAGTTCTGGTCATAACTACTTGCTCTTTAAAATTTTAAATTTTCATTTTACATTTTTACTATGCCTAATTAATTTTCATGTAATTTATGGCTGAATTTTATTAAGTCTGTGGTTTTAACTGATTCGGGAAAATTTATTTTGAACAATTCAAGTAAAAGTGCTTAATTTTCTTTTGTAGTACGGGTCACATCCAAACAATGTGTGTTCTGCAGTATCAGGGGTTCTACAAGTACATAATTATCACTTTCACCAGATTTCTTTAAGTAAAATCAGGACTTTAGTTGGGTCGGAGTTACTGAATTGTCCAAAGTGAGTACCGGAAGTTCTGAAACATGCAGTGCGCATTGCTCTTACAAGACCATTGGTGTTTACTTGTTTGGATAAAATTCTAATAATTTACTGATCAAAAAATAATCTTATAATACCGACCTTATGGAGGGGAGACGATAATATTGAAGAAAGCGTTGGGCAAAAACAAACCTGCGTGTGAAAGAATCGAAAGAAAAATATGCGTTAATTTTACCCACTTGAAGTAAAATGTTATATCGAAAAACATGTAATATGTCTCATATATTTGTGATTTAGCGTTGCCTCAACCATAGTAGGCACAGTTTTAGGCGTACAACTTAATTTGTTAGGTCTATTATAATCAGAAATTTCTGCAACCACAGACAAGTGTTTGCTGCGAATTATTCCATGTAATCAACTGCTATTAGATATTCTTAGAAAACTATATGATCTATACTATCAATCTCCAAAGAACACTGAGCAAAAGTGTTGTTCAAGTCATTGATCTAACTGGATCTCCTCTACATGAATTTGATCCAGTGCCATGTTATGTGAAATTCTGGCTCTCAACTGGGACGCAATCAGCACAAGGAACCTCCTGTCGTAAAAGGAAAGTAACTGCAGGACATCTCTTTAAAATCAACCTGGAAAAATTTAGTTAGTTGAGTACCGGTAGTTTTAATTTTCCAACCAAAACTCTGAGTAAAATGGAATGTTAGGAATCTTTAATTTTATTGTGATAGCATATGCAAATTTGGTCTGTTAATGTTTTGCTTTTTAAACCATAAAGTTACTTCCACATCATGGAGATGAATTTATGTGTTCTTAATTCCAATTCTGTATCATTTTATTTCTAACCACAGAGTATTTGCCATTCTTGGAAGTGTTAAAGCTCATTGTTCTACGAAAATACTAGTCTGTATGACAACATGAAAAATAAAGTCCAAACTATTCTAGTAGATAAGTTTCTATATGTATTTTCTCTACTATGCATAATAAGTTGGGGAAGTATTGTATTCTATGCAAATTCAACGTAGGAATTTCACTGGAAATATGCTTTGAGGCCCCCTGAAAACATACAAAACAGTTTTTAGAAAAGGTCCGTGTGTGTGTATCAGTGTGTGTGTACCAGTGTGTGAACAGCATATCCCAAAATGTCCGTCAGGGTGGCTCAGTTGGTTACACGCTGGCCTACTGATCCCAAGGTCACGGGCTCAAATCCGGTCCAAACCGATGGTTTTTAAGTGTGCTTTAAAACGACAGCTCAATAACGGTATATTTACAGTAATGTAAAAGAGGTCCTGCGGGACGAAATTCTGGCACACCGGCGACGCTGATGTGATCCTAGCAATTGATAGCTTCATTAAACAACAATAAATATCATATCCCAAAACGAAACGTCGATTAAAAACAAAACTTGGTATGTAAGTTCAGCATCTTCCAAGAATGCGACACGAAGATTTTGAAGACTGCTGCAGTCTAAACTATTCTTTACATGGAAACTTTAGAATATTTTGACTTTCTCAAAAATGAGTGTAATGATTTTAAAATTTAACGGAAGTTCCTGAAGTTCTCTTTACTCTAGAATACTTTTTGATAACAAGCAAACCGTAAGAGATGAGCAAAGTCTTACTATACAAAAACCTGTAGATATCATTAAAATACACAATGTATGTCGTATACATCTGCTTTTTCTGCAGTTAACCGTCTCCGAGGTATTCAATGCTGCTGGTTTGAATTTTAAAATACTCATAGGTACTTTTCTCAAATGGAAACTCGTCATTTGTTCTCTCTTTGTCATGCAAAGAGAACGGAACTTCAACACCATCACATAGCGATCGGCCTTAAAAACTTGACCGTCAGATAAAGTCTACTGTATTTCCCTTGTACCTACAAGAAAATTAGCTATAAGATAACATGAAATAAATAGAAGAATAAATGTTTGTAAGAAAGAACAGTTTGTACAAGAGTGGCTAGAGAAGGTTATGTGAACGTAACACATCTGTTTTTTAAAATTATTTTATTTCGCCCGCCCTATAAAATCTGGAGCCCCGCCTAAGGTGCAGTCCTGGCTACGGGCCTGCCTAACACACAAACAAGAGCCCATAACTAATGTTATTTGGATACACAGAAAGCTGGAAAAGCAAGGCCAAGTATATAGGAGGTACAGGTCGCGCGTTACTTCTTGACGAATGAAAATTTTATATGTAAGGTTGAATGCGAGTCACTACTCAGCTTTTGCGGGAACGAGATATAGGAGGTACAGTCTGCAGTGAGATGACGCACATGCTTCTGAGCTGAAGTAGTGCAGCACTACAAATCAATTTATCGCACTTCCAGTAATATCAGCCACACGTATTATACACTACATCTCTATAACTGTTTCCACTTAACTATATTGCATTTCTTCTATTCCCGACATTTCTCCCTCGTCTGAATTGCTGTTATTTTCGTTGCATGCACACATCCGTACCGTACAAAAGTTTTGCGGTCGACTGTATACACAAACGCGACAGAGGAAAACAGAGGTGTCTGTTATCGTAGCATAAACATTTGCTTACCTGTTTATTAAGGGTAGGCAAGCTGACTGGATTTCTGTTCAAGGTCATTCGTCAAGAACAAACGCGCAACCTATACTCTGGATCCCAAGCTTGCCTTTGTGGAGCACATAATTGACGCCAGACGAAAAGCTGCTCAATAACTACGAGCCATATCCCATCCTCATTCGTAACAGCTCAACAAGTGAATAAATCGGATTGATGCTGCACAAGGGCCTTATTGTGCCAGCCATGACGTCCGCTGCCCCTACGTGGGGCCACTGCGTCAAAACGCGCATAAAAAATTGCAAGTAAAGCAAAACAAAGCCCTAAGACCCATAACGAATGTCCAAGGAGCAGTCCTCTTGGACAAACTGCACGAAGACACAAAATGGACACAATCGAGGAGTATATCAAAAGGCTCGCTGCCAACATATAGAGCTACGGAAAAAAAGAAACAAAGAGAGAAAGAAAGAAGGAGAGAAAGAAAGAGAGAGCGAAATAAATAAATAAATAAAGAAAGAAAGAAGGAAGGAAGGCCGCACTCTTGAAAGGTGGAATGTACCTAAGTTCCACTTAGTTCCACGTAATATCAAGTCTCCTGGAGATGATATCGAATTTCAGAGAACGAGTGAAAGCAACGTTTGAGCAAGACAGTAGGGCTCCATACAGCAGGCTTAAGATATCGTTTAGCTGGAGCTATGAAGATGACGGTTGTGGAATGTCATGACGAAGAGCGTGCAGGTTCAAATTTCGCATCTCTAAGTTTGCTTTAATCCCTTATTTTCTGTTCTTATGATGAATGTAATTAAGCAAATACGTATTTTAAGCATTATACACCAATATTTATTTATGCCAACAAGCTTACTGCTGGTGGCTTTAAACACACGAATCAGCTGGGGAATTTAATGTCGTACTGGCAAGTTGGCCATGGTAGCTTAATGGTTAGAGCAGCCGCTCGATAAGCGGAAGATCCGTAGTTCAAATCCCGGCTATGGCATTGAATTTTTCAGTTTCTGATTCAACCTCTTAAATTATGAACTAAGTTACACCCTTCCTTTGAAAGTCCCCGCCGCACAAACGGTCGCGGATTCGAGTCCTGCTTCCGGCAAAGGTGTTTGTGTATTGTGTGCACGTGTGAAAAACGGAAAAGCAGGGGAAAATAACTCGGAGAAACGAGGCAGAAAGCAAGAAAAGGAAAAAAAAAGCATATCCTTCCGATAATCTTACGCAGCAGCCATTTAGAGTATTACTTTGCATTGGACTTGTTCTGTATATTTTATTATACTTCCCTAATATGAAACGTCAGAATATAGGTTTAGTTCAGGAGTCCTTTTATCAGTTTTTTTTTTTTTTTTTTTTTAAATTCTAGAGAATTGCACGTGTGTTACTGCATGCAACCACCTCTCGGTGACTGAACCTGTAGAATACATCGTGCTGTTGGGGTATTTTATTTCAATTGAAATCATATGGCCTGTTTTTAAAGACTTGTTGCTGTGTTAGCTTTAACATAGGATTTTTGACATCTGAGTATGCTCAAAGACATGGCATACCAAAACAAATGGAAGGCGTTGGGCTCAGCAATATAGGGAATAGGGTGAAGTAGGAAAGAGAAATAGCACCGTTCGTAAAAGACTTTCTACTCGGGATAAGTAGAAAGAGGATTCTTTTCAACTGCAGCTGAATTGAATGCGGCGTTTCATTTTCCTAGTTCTTTCTTTGGAGACCGAAATGTATCTCAAGCGTAAATAATGATGTTAGGCCAAAGGGAAAAGGTGTTAACGCAGCAATACGATTTTTAACACTAAAATAGTTAAAACTCACTTTTTTATTTAAAATGTCACTCTTTGCTTAATTGTTAATCACGCAAACATTATCATTTGAAGAATGCCTGTGAGATTCGAACCTGCCTAATACGTTGATCCATGATTCAACCCCTAGAACCGTGTGGACACCATGAAACGGGTCAATTTTGTTGTTTTCGATGCGCTTTCATACAGGGAAAACAGTCCCCGGCTCTATTCCGTTGGATCTATGCAAACCCAGTATTTATTCACACGTCTGGTTTTAATCGAGAACGTAGTACACGTTTCTTTTACTCGAGGAACCAAGTGTGTTGACTGTTCGCAATCACATATCAGCCTTAACGCGTGTAGGAACCTGCCTACGGCTTCGTCAAAGTTTAGAAGCACTAGGTGATCTTGGTTTGTGACAAGCGACCGAACATTTTTGATCAATTATACATGAACGCCCAGAGTAACCACAATGGAGCCATCAGCATACTAGGGAGAGGTGAACCAAGCGCAGACAAACATGAAAGGCACTGTCGCTGTTTGGTAGAAAAATCTCCCTGAACCATAGCAGTGCAGACGATGAGGAAGCCATATTAAAATACCTCAGTAACTTAGTCCCACCGTAACACCAGAAGCAGATGCTTGCGAGACACAGGAAAGATGACAGTCCCCTCGCTGTGCGGATCGGGGTATCGGGCGTACCCCAAAACTAAGAATCGGATCTCCACAAGGACAGGAGTGACACTTAATACATTGGTGATAACACAAAAATAAAAAGGTAAAAGAAAAAGGTTAGATATTTATAGGTATTAATAGTATTAAATGACATTTGAGATATAGAACAAAATATTTATACTAAAAGGTGTATATGAGTAATTCCAAGTCAAATCGCACAAAATATGGTAAAAATTGACCTTAGCATCTCAGATTTTCTTGAATTTTTTTTTTTTTTTTTTTGGGGGGGGGGGTTTGGAGCAAAATACTTTTCACCCGTGTTTCTTCGTTTTATAAAAAAAATATTTTGGCAGATATTAATTTTTGAAATGTCCCAAAAATCGCGCGCTCCGCACCCTTCAATCAATCATACCTCCGACTGTAATCAACCAAATTACTTGATCTTTGGCTCCAAATAAATATAAATTGCAGCATTTCATGAGGTATTGATTAGAAAATTTTTATTAACATTATATTTTATACGATTAAAGTTTTAAAGTTAGATAATAAAACAAACTCGACCATTTAAAAATCTGAAGGGGGAAAAAAAACCTAGAAATACACTGAAGTTTATTCAATATTATCAGAAAAAAATCAGAATGGAGTCTGTAATAGTTCAGCTGTAATTAACTTGACAAATCAGTGCAGCGAACTCGCGCAGCAGCGGTGACGGAAACCGTAACGTCGCACAATTGCCACCTTCCGTTACGGCAACTGTTAACTGTTTGAGGTTCCATGAACGTTACAACAGTACAGTAAGGAGAACACTGCTAGCTGACACTATTATATGTACACTATTAGCATCTTCAAAATGTTTTTAAAATATGCATTTTAAACTAATGTTTACATACAACACAAAACTTTAAATTTCTACTCGTTTACCTCCTTCTTCGAAAGAAAATTGTTTCACTAAAGCTTCAGTTGTTGACAAAGGAATGAAGGAGCGTAATTTTAAAGCATAGCTGGATCCATTGTTCTTGGCCCCTGACCTTGACTGGAAGTCCTGTAGACGAACTCATAGCTTTTGTCTGTTTCATCAGCTCAAATTGTATAATTCTGCGAATGAAACCATGCACAACATGGGGAGGGAGGGGGAAGGTAATGATGTCTGCATGATCTGAGGCAGTCCTTGCTAATTCACAGGTGCTTTTTAGTGCAGAGTGCAGTTGAAGACATAGATCTTTGCGATAAAGAGTGAATATAGTGAACTTGTGAGACATTGATCATAGTGTAAATCAATTATGCCACCTGTGCGTTCTAAATTAGGGACCAACACATTACACAGTCAGAGCAGAGAAATTGTTTCAAATGTATGGGCGTACATGAAGGAAGAAGCTAAACGCAAAGAACTGCTTACATCAGAAGATTTTTTCAAAAAAATTCAAAAAGTTCAAAAGCGCGTATCAGATGCCACAGGAGTATCAGAAAGGAGCATTTTGGAGACATTTTTCTGCATGGACTGTACTGCCTTAGTAAAAAGAAGTTATGTGAGTAGCATATGAAGCTGACGCACCAATACGCATGCTCTCTGCAGTCATCTGTCTTGGTCTTCGCCTTCAAGCTTTACATTTACTTCCTCCAGGAGCCAAGAACGGCGAATCCAGCTGAACAAACGGATCTCTACTTCATGTCGTCCGTGAGCGCTTGCAGGCCTACAGAAAAAAAAATTGTAGCAAATGCACTTACGCTCACTCCATAGTTTTTAATGTCTTATTTTATAGATAAAATGTTAGGGAATACGTGTAAATTTTTTTTAGATTTTTAGCACATCGATTTAAATCCTATTTTTAGTTTTACAAAATATAGCATAAAAAAGTCCAAAAGTTGTGTGTAATAATGATTGATCGAAAGTGTTGTTAAAAGTGTTGTATTTACCCTTTCCAGTGCGCCAAACCCCAACTCTCAACTCTTAGAGTAACAAGTGCTTTTATATTACGGTGCGCGTAGAAATTGCTTAATTTCTAATAGCCATAACTAAGCAAATAATTTAAAAATACGGAAATAAAAAAATACGGGTCTCCTTATTTGATGCCTATTATTCATAAAAAAAATTGAACCTCCTACGAAAAAAGTCGTGTTTTACGGGTGTGCGATTTGACGTGGATTGACCCATATAGTCCTTATTCCCGTGTGCGTACCCCTCCCTCCATCCTGGCAAATTTGTTTCAGGATCATGAGCAACTAGCTAAAGTACGCAGTAAACTCAACTCCCCCTCCAGGTGAAGCCTCAAGAGCGGAAAGTACCCCATTATTTCTATCTCAGTACGATACCTCAAAGCCACCATTAACACTAGGTCCCTGATCTGGGCAACTGCCAAGACTAGTATCTATTCCCCACTCTGTATACTTCTTTGTATCAGTAATCACTCGCTAGCATTCGGTTTGTTTTGGCGGTAGCGGACACCATATAACACATTTTCCCACCCAATCAGTATCGCGTAGCGTAGTACATGTTAGGGGAGCGATGTAGATCTCTTTCGGATGATCGCCCCTAGGCGTGGCGGCGGCGGGGCCACACCATAGAAAAGGTTCCGAATCAGTCGTCTACAAGACCAGCAAAAGAGAACTACGATCATACCACTGAAGATGTTCGACGCAGCTTCGGACGAAACGTTTGGAAGATTTTCCACTACACCATGGTCCACAAGACCGGATAATCTTTTCTACCTAGTGACACTGGCCGTGAAAACCTGGGCAGTTTAACCTTCCGAGTAATATTTCAAGTCCATTGAACTGAGAAATACGGAAACATTTATGACGGTAGAGGAACCTCTCATAACCACTCATTTAGCTGGATATATGTTCGCACCAAGGAGGGGAGGTTTCCTTATTATGTATATAACCATGGGAGAGTTAAACTTTAGGATGGCAGGGGAGCCTCGGAAGAAAGCTTATTCGGCAACTCACTTTGAACGAGATTCAAAACACTCATTTATATGTTCACACCAACGAGCGGAGGTTTCTTTACTATGTATATAACCATGGGAGAGTTAAAACTTTATAAGCTAGTCATGAAATGTCAGCTGGACTAACTTTGGGTTATGACAATGCAACAATCATGTGCTATTTAAACAGAGACCATTACAGATATTTGCGAGAGAATACGAAATAACAGAATTGTTTCCGTGTAAAGTGTTTGTGTGTGTATGTGTCTTCAGGGTATTAAACATACATATCCGTCTGCCAGTTGGAATGGTGTGAAATTGGGTATTTACACAATTTTAGGTATTTTACTTATGCTATTCATGGACACACACACTCGCTGGAAATTTCCCATCAGTTTTTATTCAGCGGATATGAAATGGCGTATTTGACATGAAATTTCGACATCGAAGCTTAAAACATCGTGGCGGTTATCGGAAACAGGCGGAAAACGCAACTTCAAAAGTAAAATGAAAGTTTGGCGTAACACAAGTAGAACAGAATATAAGTATAGTAGAATCCAGATAACTCGACCTGTTGTGGACTGAGTGTGTCGAGCTATTGAAATGTCTAGTTTTACGGAATAAGGGCCCTGTTATTCTCAACATAATACTGCAAATTACATAAATGCATGTTCTAACACAATATAGGACACAGAAAAGTGTAAGATATCCTTTTTTTTTTTAATACATATTAATGTTCCCCTCTGTCTAGTCTCTTTAACACATCCAATTTAATTTCCAATGTCATGTTAACTTGTCTTTTCTTCTCGTTCGACAATTTCACTGGCACAAACACAACTCAACACAACACTAAGCCTGAAACCCTAGAAACGGTACTGTAACCAGAAATTTGTAACTGAAAGTTTAGCTTACCACGTACGTACTGGGTAAAGCAACAAACCTTCCAAATAGGTGTTTGTGCTATGTATCTACATTATTAACAGCAAGCTTTTGATTTCGCGACAAAGGTGTGCCGGCTGCTTATGTTCTAACTAGATATCGAAGGTCAATACACGGTCTTTTTCTTAATGCGAGCGAGAATGCTGCAGGTTATACGTATAATTATTAAAATGTACCTATACTGTTTATTCCGCATAGTGGATTATATAAATTATTACGGTCATGTTTAGCGATAAAAAATAAGTTAAATTAAAATAAAAAAGTGGTCGAGTTATCCGGAATTTACTGTGCTGCTAATCGCATCAGCACGTGTCACAAAACCATGGTGCAGGAACCTTGGTAGGTTAAGATACGGCCTACCACCCCTGAAATCTGAACCGGTTTATCTAATATTACGATTGCGAGAGCAAACTGCTTTCGGAACTGATATCAATTTGTTTATAGCTTCTGAGCAGGGTAGTTTCAAATTAAGACAAATTCAACGCATTAACTATTTTAAACTGGTAGAACCTTTGTTTCCGCATTTTCAAACTGACAAATATTGTCATGCTGAAAAAGCCATATGAGTGGAAATTTCACATTTTGCGCACATGTACAGCAATGATGCCAAACAGTGCGTTTGAGGGCAAGCGCGCGCTTTGGAGCTTAGAAGACCCATGCTGCCCGTAACAGCAGCACCTGCTTGGGACAGTGTTGCAGTAGGCATAGCTTATTGTGATCTCCCCCCCCCCTCCCCCCAATTATGGTGCAGTCTGGTTATATTCCCTCTGTTAGGTTGCATTAGTGCCGCCAACTGTTCGTAACACATGACCATGGCAAAGCTACGGCCATAGCTGGTGTTATTACGTTTCTTATGTTGCCAGAGAAGCCCTTGATTATGAACGCGTTGCAGAGGTCAAGCGATAGATTTTAAAATAAGATTCTGTTTAGACGCCGTACTGCTCGTGTTTGTGTGATTTTGTCTTGAATTCTTTTAGAGCAGTATATGCAGTTATAGTTACTGATTTTTTTTGTATTCGCTACACCAATATTGCATTAAATATACATTATATTTAGCGCCCGGAACTGATTTTATGCAAGTGTTATTGCAGAGCAAGATTTGCCGAAGGTGAGTACGTTCTTTGTGTGGTAACGATGTTCAAGCATTATTATCGTTTGAAAGCATGATGCTTTAACCCTGTGATATTTGAGGTTATAAATACCTTTATTATGTACGTTGGCAGAACTGCTTTTTGGGATACCTTCATCTGATGTTTAGTATAATGTCGGCCATGCTGAATTCTTGAGAACTGCGTATAAACTGTGTCCACTATAATCCAGGCTGTACAACGTGTATAACATGGAAAAAGCAAAGCCGCTCCTACATTTGTGGTCTCTTAGCATAAGTACAGAAATTAATAAGTATTGTGACATATCAGATGCATTCTTAGAGGAATTTATTGGAAGATTTTCAGATTTGGAAGCTTACAAATCTAAACAGGATCTTTTCTTGCCCTACTGTATTGATCCCGAGAATGTTCCAGTGCAATGTCAACTAGAAGTTGCAGATTTATGCTGTGATTCAGATAAAAAACACGAATACAGTGATAATACTGTTAATTATTATCAAGCCCTTGATCAAAAAGCTCCCAGAATTTCGTAAATTTGCTGCAGAAATTATGTTTGGCACTACATACATCTGCGAACAATTTTTTTCTTTAATGAACTTGAATAGATGTCTAACAGCAAAATTGTCTGATGATAACTTTACGTCTGCCTTGAGACTTAATTCTGTAACGAATGTTTCTCCAAATTTTAGGATATTGGAAAGGCATGAACTAGGGATAATAAATGTGTAATTAAATTCAAAGTATGACCACAAGTAGAGGTTTTAATGTGGAGCTACGTTTATTTTGTTACAGGAGCAGTTTGATTCCTTTTGAATTGTAAAGTTAAAAGTTGTATAAATATGCCTTATCTTTTGTGGTTTTAATGTTTTGTGTTTTAATAATTACGTTATAATTGTAATTCATATTAAAACCTTATGACCACAAAATCTATGTAAATACTTTTAAACCAAGCAAAATGAAACAATAAGAGTAGACTTAATTTTCCCTTCGAGCTTTGTACACCTATGTTTTTCCTACCGGGATAGCAAAAAATATCCGAATGGGCTACCCGGTGTTTTGCCTGTCCGCTTCCTCGGCACTCGTTGCGTCTGCGGCTATCATAGAAGGAAATAAGAAAAATTATTTTGTTGTTTAACGACGCTGTCAATTACCAGGATCACATCAGCGTCACTGGTGTGCCAGAATTTTGTCCCGCAGTTCTTCTACATGCCAGTAAATCTACTGAGCGTAATAGGCTGTTCAGTTGCCTGGTGGGCTTGAAGACAGTCTTGATACTGTGCCGTTGTAGTATGTGTTGAATACGGTCGGTGACATTCTGGAAATATGGCAGGAAAACTATACCATTATGCCTATTACGCTCTGCTAAAGACCCCCTGGACCCCTTGTCATCAGCCGGTGTTTACCGTATTCCCTGTTCCTGCGGATCGGTTTACATCGGAACTACTCAACGCAGTATCAACACAAGACTCACCGAACATAAAAGAAGCTGCCGCCTGGCCCAAACAGATAAGTCCGCAGTTGCCCAACACGCCATTGAAGAGGAGGGAGAACACATAATTAAGTTCCAGGACACAAACATCCTTTCATCCACAACACACTACCATGCCCGGTTACAGCGCGAAGCCATTGAAATATATAAACATCCCAACAATTTCAACAAGAAAGAAGAAGTTTTGAAACTAAACAGCAACTGGTATCCTGTCATTGAAGGCAAGAAACGACATAAAACAGCAGAAACTGAAGTGATCCAATCAGGAGGCAACACCTTGAGCGAAGCCCGCCCCCCCCCCCCGGCCGTGCGCCGCCCGAGCCAATCAGCGGAGGCCACTAGAAGGATAAATACCGCAGCTCTGACAGTCCACACCTCAGACGCTACGCTAACTTCTCCGAGGAGATTACGACCGCGCCACTGAAGATGTCCGCCGCAGATGTGGACGAAACGTCTGGGTTCTTCAACTCCAGCAGACCACGGCATAACAGCCCGGAAATAACTCCTAGTTATACTGACTCCGGCCGTGAAAGCCTTCGCTCTCCCACTTTCAAAAGTTTTAGTCACCAACTTTATGAAAGGAGATGCTTAAACTGTCCATTGTCGTTGCCCATACATTTTTGGCACCTCTTTAAGGAAGTATGCACCACTTGCCGTAGTTGACGCTGAGAAAAGCTGGCAATTTACTGGCGGATATTTTAATTCTTCCAGGGTGTATGGATTTGTCTTGTACACTTTATGTTTTAAGTTACCCTCCAAGATAGAAACCGCAAAAGGCAAGGGGTTATGTCGGGGGACCAAGGGGGCCACAAATCTTAACTAACAATTCTGTCCCGAAACACACTTTCAATTCTTCTCACCGAAAGATTGACCGTATGAGCTGTTGCAAGAGTCTTGTTGAAAAGAGGCGAAATCACGCTGTCTGTTAATCTTCTAACAGAAAGGGCGTGGGGGGGGGGGGGCAAAATTGTATTCACATATTTACGTGCAACTGTTGACTCGAAAAGTTGGCTCAGTAACTGTAACTCAGAACCTAATACTGTTCATGAAGTAACCCTTCTTGTGGCAAACGCGCACGCCCTGGAAGAGTGAGTGAGTGTGTTGGGTTTAAGGGCCCGTCGACAACTTGGTCATTAGGGCCCCGCCCTGGAAGAACTAAAACAAAATATTCGCCAGGAAATTGCCGGCATTTCTCAACGTGAACTACCAGTGATGGATAGTTTCTTAAAGTGCCAAAAATATATGGACAACGGTGGCCACTTTCAGCATCTTCTTTCATAAAGTTGGTAAGTTAAGCCTTTGAAAGTAGCTTTAAAAATGTACGGCTTCATCCGCGCCTTGCTATAATAGCGATAGACGGCAATGAGCTCAATATTACTTGTTGAAATAAGTTTAGATACAATTAAGTATAGAATATTTAGCTTCTTGTTTCCACCCCACTCACTTCACGTAAGGGGAATACACGAAAAAGTAAATAAATAACTCTTGATGTGACATCCTCACTGGGCCAGCCGTGATGTTCTCTCTCCCCTATAACGCTGTCCATCGGAAAAATTTTAACGTCCTCTGTACAATATGAATATGGTTTTGGGTCCTAATTATTTAAATTGCTGCAGCTTTGAAAGATGTTGAGCTTCAATAATGTTCGTTATATACCCCATATTTCTAATCATGTTGTTTCCTGAGACACCGTTAATACCGTTTAGAAGCGCGAACGCATACATTAAGGGACATTGAATCACTCGCCTATTGTTTAAGCCTTAAGGAATTCAAGAAATGCCACCATGTATCAATTTTCGTCCCGCAATGTTGAGTCTTTGATACTGCTGAAGAAATAAATTGCAGCTAGGGCCGTCTAATTGGTGATCAGTGGCTATCGCAGCGTTCGCCCTTACATCGCGTTACTGCACGAGAAGAATTCAGGTGGCCTGGGGGGTACACCACTCTCGGAGAAATTCGTTCTATTTGTAAATGTGTGTAACACAAAAGTCAAGGCATTAATTTAAATTATCCTCTGAACTGGTGTAGTACGGTAAGCTTGCACTGGTTAGACAAATTTCAACTATGCTAGCAGCCGCTGTTTATGAAGTTTGGAATCAACAATGAACTAGTCGAAATAACGCTTCTACTCGATTATAATAAGCATCAGTCAACAGCCTGCTACGTAAAGGTGATGCGATATTGCAATGTGCGGTCTTCTTCAGTTCGTTTTATAAAAAGAACTGTGATGTAGTACCGAAATAACAAACCTTATTTCCTTTATTTTCTAATATTATACAGCGTATTGCCGAACACGAGCCTATCGAAAGAAAAGCTAGTGAATGTAATAGTGAATCGCTCACTCTCACACACAAGAAACCTCTGTAGGAATTAAACCCCAGCGCAACAGCCCATTAAGGGCCAAGGCTTGCCGGCCAGCCGCTGCGTCCCCCACCTCTACCCACTATAGGCGTCTTTGGTGGGTACAGTACTGGAGGGTGGGACGTGGTCAGCGCCACGAGCCCTCGCGGCCAGTTATGCGGTCTTCTCGACCTGGGGCCGCTACTTCTCCATCAAGTAGCTCCTCAATTGGCTCCCCGGGGACCTAACGAGGCTGAGTGCACCCCGTTCCAGACCTCCCAGGAGGGAAAACCCTCATGCTGGTACCAGAGATCGAACCCGGGTCCTCTGCACCAGAGGCAAGCGCGCTACCAACTGCGCTACAGAGGCGGTCCCTCTGTAAGAGTACCTTTCACTAATTTTAGAAAAGCTACTGGAAGCATGGTAATACGAGAAAGCATGCCAAGTCAGAAAAACATGTAAAACTTCAAAATTGTAAATTACAGGGATTATGTGCTTCTGTCCATGCACAGATAATTAAAGAAATTTAAACTAAAAAGCGATATATCACCAAGCAATGTCTTCTTTAATTCAAAGTCTGTATTTCCCTAGCAAGGAGGAATCCTCCTACACAGCAAAATACGAAACTGTAATTCGTAAGATAGTGCTAAAATGCCACAATCATGAAAATGGGGTTAAATTTCAGAGTGAAAATCCACATATTAAGATACATATATTTAAGGGCCCTCAACTACTAGGGTCATCAGCACTCTTATAAACTGAATCATGGCAAAAGCCACAGATAAAGATAAATACAACATGAAAATCCTAGCAAAAGTAACAAACCACATGTTAGCAAATATACTTCAGAATTATTAAATTGCACTGATGAGATTCTATACTAAGCAGCCTCAATGCAATGTGATATCACTCTTCAGCCCAATGCCTGGACAGCTGAAGCGGGCACAATGGAAGATCAAGACAAGTAGAAGGAAAGGCAGCGACAATTGTATGATTTTCAATATCAGAATACATGCACTTTTAATTGACAATATTGAATGTGTATACAAGGTGAAACAGAAGCATTGTTTTATATTGCATTCTGTCAGTGCTTCATAGAACATTACATTTCGTAGCTCTTCTGCCACTGACGAGTATATACCGATATTACATTCATTATTTACAATTCAATCGTGATTCATACGAATGTCACGCTTTTTGTACTCTTTTCCCTCTAATTATCTTTGCAGTATTTGAAGAATTTGTCTTCATTATACAAAGCTAAAGATTACATTTTAAAGTGTTTTCAGATAATTAGTTTCTGTGAAAAGGTTTACAGGTTTCATCAATGAGAAAAACTACTCATACAGGTAAGTAGATCCAAACATGCTTAACATGTGAGCAATATGTCTATTCAAGATGTGGAAATTTGGAATGAGGAAATTTTTAACTAAACATCAGTCATTTGTTTCAGGAACAAAGGACATCATTGCCAATAAGTTCCAATTGAAACACATTTTAGTGGTTATGTGTCATTGAACTTCCATATCATTTCACGTTCTACTCCTTTATAACCGTAGTACTTGCCACAGCCTAACATTTTGTTAACCACCAATGTCCATAAACAGATACAGTTCTTCGCAGAGAGAAAAGTATATGGGGATGATGGGTGAGGGATAGATGAAGTTTCCATTCCTATGATTCATAAGCTGACATTCCACACTAGTTACATGCATCTAGCGCTGCTGCATTCGAGATGCAATTGCAACACAACATTGTGCCCACTTGCAAGCATAGAACATGCTGATCACCCCTGTTGCCCATTTTTCTTTGAGTTGAGACTGCCTGTTCTAGACAATTAGATTAAATGATTTTCCATGATAAATAACATATTTCTTAGAGAAAATTCTAAGTCTGGCATACTTAATAGAAAAGTAGTTAATCTGACTAAATATTCTTATACAATTTTTTATTTTGAAGTATGCCACCAAAATAAATGTAAATTAATGTATTTCATAAGAAGAATTCAGTAAGTTTTTAAATTGATTATAATGAACACATTAAGAATCCAGATTAATTTGTGTGGAAAATAAAGAACAATCAAAATTAAATGAACACACTGCAAGTGTCATGAATTAAAGGAAGTATCCAATTTATAAAATAGCAATCAGAGAAAACAATTTAGCATTATGAAGGAACTACAGTAATTTAAAGTTATGTTTTTGTTCAGCAACACATTTATTTCTTCCCCATTTATGTGCGTCTTTAACATCTTGGGCAACATCGGTGGCTTTCGACTTTGAAAACATTGCCCATCAACAATAATGTTCATTATTTACATTTAGCCTTGTACTACTGTAGATTTTTCTGAACAGTTTCAATATTCCCTCCCACTCTATCTTTGACATACACAATTTTAGACTCTGGGAAAACTAAGGACTAAACTCAGTTATAAATACATGTGTATGCATAGACAATACTCCCAGCTGGGAATCGAACACAGGACCTGTAGCTCAATAAGTAAGAATAGGACCATTCAACCAAGAGATAGTCTTTGTTCCTTTTGTTTTCATTATACATTTCCCTCTTTACGACTTGACTGACACACATTCGTTTTTAATTTGTATGGAAATATCTGTTAATTCTAATACAAGCTTAAATACTTCCCAGGGAAAAGGTCCAGAGTGCATTCAGTTTTGTTACTACTTTAAAACAATGTCTATAAATACAAAATATGCTAATTATTATTTATTTATGCCAACAAACTTACTGTTGGTGTTTTTAAACACACAAGCCGTGTGTGGGCATTCTGGCAGTTTGTCACAATAGCTCAGTGGTTAGAGTGTCCGCCCGGCAAGCGGAAGGTCTGTGGTTCAAATCCCAGTTGTGGCATTGAATTTTTAAGTTCCGGTTCTACCTCTTAAACAAAATATGCTATTAGACAATTATTTTAACAGAATTTTACTTAAGAAAACCTGGATCACAAGGGTGACTAACAAATAATGTGCTTTCCTCATACACATTTAGTTATTTAACTTCCATAATTCAATTTCTTAGGGAAAAGCCAGTGCCCTTGTTAGAAATATTTATGAATTATTCAGTCAGCAACTAAGGTCACTAAACACTTAATATTTTTCTTTGCAAATGTTACTCCAGAGTAAAACTTTGATTAGGCAGTTTGTGTGCATTAGTATCTGAATCTCAGCCCATGCAAACAAGAAAGCACATGTTTTTGACACTGAAACAATCACTCTCAAGAATGGATGGGTATAATTTGATGGTGAAAACAAGAGGAAAATAGTGTGCTATATAACTAGATAGAATTTGAACCACAGATCGTAGGCTTTCCAAGTCAATACTCCTACCACTGTGCTAAGGTGGCAATATGACAGAATCCAGAATCTACATTAAATCTTAGACTACACTTGTGCAGATTTAAGAAGTGATTTTGCTGGTGATCACTGAAGATATTCTAGCGTGTCTGCCTCACGTCCAAAAGGTCACAAGTTTGAATCTCACTTAGGGTAAGTTATCCGGATAAGGTTTTTCTCTGAGGTTTTCCCTTATCCTGAGAAAACGAATGTCGGCTAATTTAAAGCTCTATGGACCTTGGGGTCATTTGAATATAATTTCACCCATTTCAGTCATTCACCGCCCGAAATGACATTATGTTGGAAGGCGTTAACACACACACTGAAGATATTTAGCTTCATCTTTTTTTTTAGAGCACTTGTATTCTGTTTGCTCTAAATGTACTCAAATTTGTACACAAAATCAGGAATTATGGTTACTGAAGGAGGCAGTTGAGTCAGGTATTTTAGAATAAGTTTCAGATCTACACAAATCGGTTCATATTCCTTTTTTTTTTCCTTTACCCGATTGCCCTCCCCTTATGTAGAACTTACAAGCCATTGCCTACGGTCAGGCACCTGTAGGGGAGCACAGGAATCTATGGACTGGATAGAGTGAAGACCCGGAAGCGGGTGGTCAGCCAAGCACCAGGTATGACAGTAAGGAAGAGGATATGAAATGCATGTGAAATTGATGATAGGAAAGGTGGTAATGGAGCAATTGGTGGAATGAGTGGTGGGGAAAACTGGAGAAAACCTGTACTAATGCAATTCGTCCACCACAAATACCACATGCGGGTTCCCTGGGATCGAACCTGGGCCACCTAGGAGGTAGGCGAACAGTCTTACCACTTGGCCACGGTGCCGCCTTGGTTCATATTTAAAATTACATACTAGAGCAAACTATCTAACCCTGTTGACTAACAAGACTGTTGTGAATAAATATGAACAGTTTCTTAAGATTGGCAAGTACTGCAGTATATAGTGGCTGAGGCATAAAACACTTCAAGGTCAAGAACTATAATAAACTCCATATTTCCAGATTAAGCTTAACTAAAAGAAAATGTACATGCATTCTGCACACACAAAAATTTTTCCTAAAAGCAAAAACTGTTCATTCAAAAACAAAAAGAAAGAAAAATAAATGCAATGAATATGTCCAAAATACCATACAATGAACCCTTTTGCTAATCACTACCACCATTAGGCTTTGGTACAAAGAAGTTTTATTCAGATGGTTCAGCATACTTTCACCAGGTTTCTTTTACTGTTTTCAGCATACCTTCAGTGTCTGATATGCATACATGAATACACATTCTATCCTTCTTAATAAATAACCCTTAAATATATAAAGAATTGTTCTTTACCAAAAATAAATTTGTTACTAATCAGACTTATAATCACTCATCTATCTTGCTGAGTGCTTTTATAGGAGAGACTGTACATTATATTCTTTGATCTTAGTGTTAAAATAGGATAAATGCACCTTTAAAAAGACAATAAAAAATGAAACATCACAATTATTCATTGTACACTGTCATGTTACATACAATGTGGATACAAAAGCACTTATATTGGCTGAAGTTTTTGAGCTGTAGAAATTCTTGATTGGCACTTCATCACTACCAATTGTCTAGAAAGTCAAAACCAGTTTTTGGAACTATATCATTACTGGACGGAGTCTGTAGTTCTATACCAAAACTATCCAAACTATCTTTACTATCATTAAAATGGGTACCTTCCTCAGTATTTTGTTCCAACTTCTTCAGAGGCTGAATAACTGAATCATCTGTGCAACTTCCTTGCAAGAGTGCTATTTTCTCTGAATCTGCATCAGAATTAGGAACGTTCCGTGACTTCTGCTTAGCTGCTGATGGGGGAGGTGGAGGTGGTGTTTTAGGCTTTGAAATAATGTGTTTTCCTGTTCCAGACTTTGGTGCTTTTGCACCTGAAACTAATACATATGTTATTTTTGACTTTGCCAGACTTTTCTTTTCTGTAGCTACCATACATGAAGAATCATTTGTCACATTTTTGTTTATGGATGTATTCACTGTGTGAACTCTTAAAACAGCTGTCTTACTTTTGAGCTTGGAGAGTAAGCTGTCATCTGTATTTGAAGTTCTAAGGGGAAATTTTAGTCTTGAATTTTGCGTAGCATTCACTTTTGATAAAGAGCCACCTAAAACAATACTTGGTGGATCTAAAAATGAAACACTTGCATGTGCAGCTATTTTTTTTTCTGGAGACCCAGACTCCTTTTTAACTGGCAAAAGGTTTGATGTAACGAATAATCTCCTTTTCTCCTGGTCAGCTTCTTCATTTATGCAAAGGTTTAATTGACTTTGTGTCATCCATGTAAATGGCACAGAATGCTTGTCATGCCATCTGGAACCCTGTAAGAACAACAGCTGTCAAAAACTTGAATTGTGCTGAAAGCACTAATCAATTTGATCCAACTTTTAACACTTCTTAAAAACAATTGAAAAATATTACGTATGTAAAAGCATAATGTTTCCTTCTTGAAGACATGTTATTTTGTACTTAAACAGCATAATACTATTAATGCTTCCTTAAAGAAATTAATATCTTTCAAGATTACTTTGTTCAAGGAATTTAAATTAAAACTCTTAAGACTGAAGCAGGCACAAATTATAAACTAGTCTTTGGGCTCCATTATATTGGGCTTCAGGGATACTTCACATAAACTATTAAGAGATAAGTACCTGATCTTAAAATTGCCACCTCAGCTGGGAATCGAACCATGGATCCTCTTTACAAAAATCACAAACTAAACCACTGAGGTACCCTGCCATCCACTATGTTATATGTGTATTCTGGCATTTTAAACTTTACCTACGCATTTTGTATTTTCTTGAATTTATATTAGTTTTCTGAGGATTATGCATATTACATGTGCAGGGTATTTCTGAAACCCAGCCAATGGCTCGTTCCACAGTCATGTATGTGACAAACACACAAATAAATGCACATAAATTAGTTTGCTAAACTGGTTAATTATTACTGAAACTAAAGTACAACCAATATAGTAACAAATACAATACATCTGAAGTAAATATTAACATAGAATGTGAGTGTCTTCTTGGTTTATAATAAAATTAAATGTTTTCTTTCAGTGGTCATGTATGTGACAAAAAACGGAAGTAACAGGTGACACACATCTTATTTTTTAAAAGTCTGTGAATCTTTAATGGTAATCAATTAATCACAATGTGATCAGTAAAGCTTAGCAAACAAATATCACCCTATAACATTAATTAAAAAGGCATAATTGTGCAATGTAATAAAATTGTGGTCATGTTTGTGACATGTGATCATGTATGTGACATCGTATGAACTTCAGATAACTGAGTGAGAAAATACTACAATCCTATGGTTTGTAATTTTAAGTAGTGGTAATATTTCAATTATATCATTCCATTTTATAGTAGTAACATCCTCATCACATATGACGCTAAATTCAGATTGTATCTTAAGGAAAACTACACTAATAACAGAGTCATCAATGTAAGAAACTTGTACTACGTATGGCTTCCATGTTTTCTTCCAAATATTTTCACAAGAAAGAATGTCGCAAGCGAAATGTAACAACTAAGTTCTGTACTTGATGCATTAGTTGCATCATGTACATAAACTTTACAATCACAGCACGATTCATTGTAACATATGCATTGTATTGGGTTATCTAAGGACTGCTGAGTCCTATACAGATATACATGACTGTTAAAACTTCTGAAAACATATGCCTTGTGAATACCTAGAACTTCCTTTGCTAGATCCCACTCAAACTGGACCTTATATCTTTCTGCATCATTGATATTACGGTTACATTAGGAACCAGTTTTGCAGCGACTGAGGAAAAATCTGAATTTTGTAGGATTGCTCCTCTTCCCATAACTTCTGCGTGAACTCGAGACTTTGCATCACCACCCACAACTCCCTTCCCATGAGATGTGACTGTATACTTCCATTCAACACTTGAAAATTGCTGTGATTTAGATACTGCATTAAGTATGTAGCAAATGAACCTGTTTTTAAATTCACTTGTTGGACTGTCACTCCAAATTATTAGTTTTGGTTTAAGAGCTTGAAAACTAATGAGGTCGAGTTTCAGAATGAAGGCAGAAACTGAATGTTTAGATTGATCCTTTGTGTCACTCACAATAAGATAACGTTTTGTTTGGTCTCAAAGACAGCGGCTGTGAATAATGTTACACTATGTCTACTCCAAAGAGCAGATTGTATTTCAGCTTGCCATTCACATGAGTAATTCATGGCAAAATCAACTTGTAATACAAAAGTATCACTTTGGTGTGTGTCACACTGAA
This sequence comes from Tenodera sinensis, assembly GCA_030765045.1. NCBI lineage: Eukaryota > Metazoa > Arthropoda > Insecta > Mantodea > Mantidae > Tenodera > Tenodera sinensis. The sequence continues at coordinate 125,391,223 of CM060964.1, read as the reverse complement.
ATGCTGCAGCTTGGATTCGCTTGATGAATGTGTTCCTGGAAACTTCTGAAGTTGGAGAGAACTTTATTAATCAACTCTCCCACACACCCTTCATAAGATTAATCTTTTGTTTCCCATTATCACCCATTCATACCATTGTACATTTGTTGCATTAGTTTGATCTACATTCTGCAATGAATTTATCAAGCAGTTGTCCACCATTACATTTCATACATTTCATTTTGCAACAGTTTGATTCAAAGTTTGAATTACACAATATTTTCTCCCAGAAATCATTACAGTATGTAATTCCCAATCCCTTCAATAACAGTATGTAATTTTCATGTGCCTTGCATTTACATTGTTCACTTGGTATGTCTTTAATCAGAAGAACATTCTGTGGTCTATGCTACAAAACTTTGAATATGCAATGTTCAGTTAGGGTACTCTGCTTTGAACAAAGCATATGCCTCTTTCATATGCATTGTAAAATAATATTCACGAACACACTAACATCATTTTCCCATATTGTCTTCTCATCATGCATACCAGAAGTAGTGTATACAACACCAGATCGACACAAGAACGCTTCAACTAAACCTCTGTGTTAATTATCATAGCCATTATACATTTCTCCTCCTGCAGTTTCAGACCCACCATCTTCACTACAGTACTCATAACTGCCAATTGCTTTCTTGGAGATGCTGGCAGAGCTTTCAAAGTTCTCTTCACTGCCTTACCAAGGGTCTGTGGAACCCTATAAGGTGAATGCCGAATCTCAAAAGCAGTACACGGTCCTGCTAAAACAATTGTACCACCTTTATCTGCTGCTCCAGAAGCTCCCAGATTTCCTCAGTCGTTCTCTAGCTGCTTCAGTCTGCTTCTTTCTCTTTCTTAATCATAGTAGCTGCTTCTGTCGTATTATTCTCTGCCTTTGTTTTTCCTTTTCCTTAAAACTTAAATCCCTTTTCTTTCTCTGATAGCATCTTCTCTGATTTGTAGCTTTCCTGGCTCTTTGAACTTTTGTTTCTAGCACCAACACCCACCATGTGCTATTTAAAAGGAAGCTGAAATACTCCAGAACAGGAAGTTATTGTTGCCATCTAGTGAGGGGATTAGAAATTAATAAACAAATGCTTTCTGTTACCTAATCTGCCATTAATTGCTGTGTCACAAACATGATTCCTGTCCCATACATGACCACCTCAAAATGCAAAATTTAATGAAATTTTGGTTTGTTTTCTTCTATGTTTTGATAAAGCAGCATGATTCACTTTCGCATACAATATCTGGAAATTATAATTCAAACTCTATAGTATTGGGAGAGAAAAGTCAATGTATGGTCATGTTTATGACTTAAAATAACATAAAGTACTGTCTAGCTTAAATAAACTTAAAAAGGTGCTTATCACACTGGTCAACATGATTTTTGTCTCATGAGTACCAATAGTTGTACTTAATATAGTTTTTTTATCGTGTTTTCAAATATGTATTCAGAATTTCTCCATCACCCATAGTTTTCTTTTATTTCAATTGCAATTTTTTTAAATAAAAGTTTTTTCTTCCATTGTCAGTTGTGAGATAGCAGTGAACCAGTAAACATGTAATTGTGAGTGCTTTGTGTCTGGATTATTGTATATTACATATTTAAAATTTATTTCCTTTAATTTGTTGTTGGTTACAAAATGCCTAGAGTTTGTTTAAATCATCCTAAGAACTTTTGTTATATATGTGGTGAAGTGACACTAAAGTCCCAAATGCGACACCCTACTCCATTAGTAAAAAACGTTTTATGAACTTTATTTTGGATGTAAAGTGGGGGACCAAACAAGGGCCTGGGTCCCACATATCTGTTGTTTATCATGTAGTAGGCTTCTCACTGCATGAAAAAACGGCACACCCCACATGCCATTTACTGTCCCTATGATTTGGAGGGAACCCAAAGATCACTCCTCTGATTGTTATTTCTGTTTAACAAACATTAAAAGGATTACGTCAAAATCAAAACACACAGTGGTGTACCCTGACCTGCAATCTGCTATGAGACCAGTTCCACACTGCAAAGAATTGCCCATACCAAAGCCTCCAGAACATGTGACATTAGATGAAGAGAGCTCAGATTCTGATGGAACTAAGGAAGAAAAAGAAACAGATTTATTGACTCAAGAAGATCTTAACGATCTCATACGAGATTTAAAGTTATCCAAAAACCAGTCTGAAATGCTTGGTTCCCGGCTAAAACGATGGTATCTTCTTCAAAAGAATACAAAGATATGTATTTATCATAGTCGTCATTCTCAATTTAAAGACTATTTTTCTGAAGAAAATGGCTTAGTCTTAGGGAGGCATTTGGTATTGAGCATAACCCAACAGAATGGCACTTGTTTACTGATTCCTCCAAAGCTAGTTTAAAAGCAGTGCTTCTGCATAATGGCAATACATTCCCATCAGTACCTGTGGCTCACTCTGCTAGTATGAAAGAAACATATGGCAACTTTAAATTTATATTGGCAAAGCTTCAATATGCAGTGTATGAATGGAATATTTGTGGTGATTTGAAGGTTATTGCACTTAATCTTGGTCTGCAGCTTGGTTACACTAAGTACTGTTGTTTTTGATGTCTTTGGAATAGTAGGGCCAGAAAAAAACCATTACATTAGAAAAGAATGGCCTAAACGTGAATCATTAATTCCTGGACAGAAAAATGTGAAACATGATGCATTGTGTAATCTTAAAAATGTGTATCTACCTCCGTTACATATCAAATAGGATTAATGAAGAATTTCGTTAAAGCCATGGACAATACTCCTGGGTTCATGTATTTAAAACAGAAATTTCCTAAAAGTAGTGAAGCAAAAATTAAAGAAGGGATATTTGTGGGTCCACAAATATGATCACTAATGCACGATGAGAAGTTTGAGGAACTATTGAATCCACTGGAGAAAGCAGCTTGGCAAGCATTCAAAAAAGTTAGTTTTTTGGGAACTCGAAAGGTAGAAAATTACTGTGATATTATCAATGATCTTATAACATCCTATAACAATTTGGGTTGTAATATGTACAAAGTACACTTCCTGCACTCGCACTTAGATTTCTTCCTGGAAAATCTGGGGGCAGTGAGCAATGAGCATGGGGAACACTTTCATCAGGAGATTTCAGCTATGGAAAAGAGATATCAAGGCAAATGGAATCCTAATATGCTGGTCAATTATTGTTGGACCATCAAGAGCAGGCATGTCAAACATCACTCCCAGGGTGTGAAGAGAGGAGTCCACCCCTCCTTAACTGCAGTAGCACGCGCTAGTAGAACCGGTTTTCGCTTTGTTTTTCTCGTTCTCCGATTTGAAGGGAGGGAAAATAGGGGAATATTTTCACATTTGGTGAGTGCTGTTTGACATGCCTGATCAAGAGGGACGCTCCAGAGGCAAAATATAGCAGAAAATCGTCATTTTTTTACTTTCTAGGTGAGTCCGAGTGTTCGAATATTGTGTAGTTAAGAATGTAGAAAATATTAAAGTGTTTGAAATTATAAATGCCTGTCACTCGGAAACCTTGCTTGATGGAGAGAACCTGAGATCATATCTGAATTCAGGAGAAAAAATACCATCAGAATCACGTAGTTTTCTTTCTGAGACAAAAAAAAAGTTTCTTTTTTGTTGTTCAGTGTTATCATTGTATACCCCAGTAGTATTGAGAATAGATTGAAAATAAAGAATAGGTACACAAATAACAGATTGAAGGAAGATTAGACGAAAAAAAATGTTAAAGATTGCATATTTACAATTCAAATTTCTTAGGCTTTGCACCACATCCGAAATGTTTAATTTATGCAGGTTTCTGAACTAAAGAAGACAAAATAAAGCTAATTACAAGAAGGTTCACATATTTTTGAATGAAAATCAACAAGTTTTCCAAACAAATAAGGAAAAAAAAAAAAAAAAAAAAAAACTGAGCCTTGGCTTCAAAATCTGTGGAATGAGCCTAATGTGCCCTACAGTGTGAAGAAATGACATGCTAAAGTGCATATTTTACCTTCTTACTCTTGAAGTTGTCAATTTAAAATTGCAGTCAATAGTTAAAACTTACACAATACTACACGTCTGCTAAGAATAGACATATTTGCTTACATTTCATCCTTTATACATATTAATTACAATTCAATACTGCTTAAATTTCTAATCCTATAATCTAATATAATTTCCCACACTTCCCTGAGTTGCTGTATTTCCACGAAACCATAGCATCTACCGAGCTATTGGGTCCTAATTACTACTTTTCTTTGAAGTATCTACATTTTCTTCTTTCTCCTTATTCCTAATTTTCCTTAGCCATCGATACCTAAACTAAACCTACATATTTTCCTATTTCTACTAAACTTTCCTTAGATTTAACACTCAACATCTTTTTACTCACAATTTCATTTGGTAAACTTAACCAATTTTTCTTACCCAATTTTCCTCTCATACCCATTGTTCCTTCACATTCTACGATTAAATGCCAATAATTATTATAATTTGTATTACATAATGGGCAATTTTCTTGCATTTCTCTTTCCCTTAAACCTTTTAGCATCACCAACCTTGGTCCATGCAAATTCCTCCCTTGCTGTTTTGTGACAAATAACATACTTTTCTCTTCCCCACATCATTTTAGCACTGTATACCTAAACAATGAAGTTTTGGATTTAAAATTACCAAATATTTCATGTCTTCATATATATCCTCAATTTAACTCTTTCCCAAAACCCTTTCTCCAATTCCTGTCTATCTCTCCAAATATCCCCACACCACATTTCATTTAGTGTTGCTTCTATGCACTTGCACCAAGTATCCTCTTTATTTAGCATTCAGACAGTGCTTTATCACCCATAAGTTCCAAAAGACTAAAGTTAAACTGGGTACAAAAACAGAAACACCATGTTTAAACTAATTTAATGTTGATTTTGTGACTTAAAGTTCAAAACAGTGACATGAAACAGTAGTTTAAGAAATTGCTGAGCTGGATTTGTGACACTAACTTTTCACTCAAACTCATATGCACATATTCAGAGGCCTAAAGATGGCTCTCTTAAGTGGCCAGAGAATTACACCTACATGTAAAACATGATCCCAAAAGACACATGACATTCTTACACCAATAGTTTTAGTACCATCCACTATTCATGAAACTAAGTTTTTCAGTTAAAATTGTATATCTGTGGAAACTCTCAACATTGATTCTTGTGCACATTATGCACTGTATTGCACTCGTTTGTCGCACAACTTGTAACACATGTAATTGGCAATAATTCATACTCAGGAGATGGTAGTTATCAATGTACATACTTGAAATAAAGCTGTAATGCTGTCTAAGATTGTGTATCGGGGTAAAAATTCAACATTACTTACTGTGCACATGTAGCATTATACTGGTACACTCCTTTATTGCACGACTCGTAATAAACATAACAATAATTCACATCCAGGATATGGCACTAATAGTTTTATATGTAGTTATGGATGTATATGCTTGAAATAAGACTATTTAACTGAGGTTGCTTAAAAGGGCGGATAGGTGACTCCGATGACTATAACGAGGCAACAGTATGTTCTTAAACACTACGTATTCACTCTGGATAACTTTGCACCAACTCAGCATTCGGTAATGTAAGTTTTTCTGACAAAAGGGTCTCTTGCACAAATGCAATCTTAGCCAGGTTTTCTTTAGAAACAATGTTTATGCAATAATTTCAATGTAAATATGTTATAAAACCACTGTTGCGCATTTATCACTAGTTTATAAATAGCTACTTGCAACGATTCTCTTCTCAGGGACATCTCCAGAAGAAATGAAGCACACAGTTAAGACTGCACAACATTGGATAAGAAATGAAACATGCAATTGTTAAGCTTTTATACAAAATAGGAGATAAAAGCCTGACTTCCAATTATAGGTCCATCTCACTCTTGAAAGCCTTTTCCACAGTAATGGAGAAAGCTGTACATAACTGAATTATAAGATACATGGAGTTAAATAACATTCTCTCAACATCAAGGTTCGGATTTAAAAAAGGAGTGTCAACTGAAAATACTATATACATGCTAACTTCTGAAGTAGTAACAGGCTTAGACAAAAAAAAAAAACTATCATGAGGAATATTTTGTTACTAGCTAAGGCAGTTGACAGTATAGATCACGATCTCTAGCTGCAAAAGTTAAACTTTTATGGTTTCAGTGAGATCTCCATAAACTGGTTCAAATCTTACTAGAGTAGGGATAAATGGTTATGACTTTGAACCAGGTGTCAGTACTCAAGCTGTCCTACAAAGCTCTATAATCGGGCCTTAGCTGTTTTTGATATCTGTAATTGACTAGCCATATAAATAATCTTCACCGAGTCAATAGCTGTGTTCTGTGCAGATGATACTAGAGTGCTCATGTCTGAAAAGTCACATCAACAATTAAGTGAGTCTATCAATCACGTCACATAAGCAATCAAGTGAGTCTATCAATCACGTCACATAAGCAATCAAGTGAGTCTGCCAATCAAGCATTTGAGTACTTCAACAATTGGTTCAAAGCACTTAAGCTATCATTAAACTAGGATAAAACAAACTATTCAATTCAAAACAAAGCATAAGGAAGTAAATTCGTTAACAATCAGATACAATTATACTATAAATGAAGTATCTGATACAAAATTTCTAGGACTCCAAACACATGAAGAGCTTGGCTGCAGAAAACAAGTAAAAATCATACCACCAAAACCAAGCTCTACTTGCTTTGTATTCCATGTGAAATAAATGCAACCATTTTACATCACCATTTTAGATTTTGCTCAAATTTGGGTGCCAAGACTAAGGAAAACATAAAATTTCAATTTTTTATCTCTATTTCTGAAATATGGCTATGCAAAATGTTTAAAAGCTAGCCAAAAAGGTGTGAACAGGTGGCTTTCAAATCACTCTAGGAGCTGCCCTATTTGAGCTACAGAGCTGGAAAAGCTGCCATTTTGCATAATTCTTTATGTTCTTTCCAGTGGTACACAACATAACATAGGTTCTAATTATAAAATTTATTCAAAATACAAATTAAAATTTTGATTTAATTTTTTTTCCAAAAGGTACATACGTAATTTAAATTTTTTTAAATATTCCCATAAATACTTAGTACTGTTGTAAACCACATGGCAAAATATAAATATGGGATGGCAATGGCTTCACGGTTAAAAAAAATTATTTCTAAATTATTTCTAACTCTTGTTTTTCACTAATAGCCTCATTTTGACCAAACCTACTTTTAACAAATAGGAATTAAATTAAAATATGCAGAAAGAAGAATAAGAAAAGAATATTAAAAATATCAAAATATCATCTCAAAACAAACCAATTAGCATATTCTACAATTAAATTAAGTTGATTGTTTACTTTAATTTTATACAATTTAAACTATTAATTGGTAAACCAAAAATATTGAACATTGGACCTATTATAAGCACTAACAATGATAATTTTTAAACAACTATCTATAAAATAAAAATTAACACTAACCTGAGGATAAATAAGTTTTTGGTTGAAAGCAGTTTCCCAAAAAATTATCTCGCACCTGCACAGATTATATTTTAAAAAGTCATTTAGGTTTGGCTTATGTCACTTTCAAAAAGAGTGTAAGTTCTCCCAGTCCGAGTAAACAGAGTTACTTTTGTGAGAACATCCACCACTGACACCTACAGGACATCTGCAGGCACCACTGACACCTACAGGACATCTGCAGGTGCAGGATAGGAGAATGATGTAGTTGGTCCACATGGATGAAGAAAAATTATTTTCACATTGTGTGTTTTTCTTTTAAAATGTACCCAAGCCATCAGTTTTTGTCATACACAATGGTGACATAGCTTAACACATCTTGTAACTTCAGTTTGTCCGGTGATGGTATTACCTCCCTCTCCCAACCCTGTATATCAACTGAAAAGTGTTTCACTAATAATTTTGTTGTAGAGTTGGGAATAAATGCATGAAATTGCTGTGTTCCTTTAACTGTCGACACTTCAAGCCGTCTTTTTAAAAACATTTCTGAAGCTGCATAATCTTCTTGAGAGGAATAGACAAAATCTATTCTCGTTAGTAGATAAATGACGGCTTTCATGGCCGGAGTCATAATTGGTAAAATATGCTTCTGGGCTAGGAGCCCAATGGACCACGGCCTCATAGCCCGGAAGCATATTTTACTAATTATTCTTATTAGGTTATATACTGCTCACTCAAATAGATCTCGTGGGGTTTGAATCTGGTTATGGTACGGCCTTTACAAACTTGCACAAACTGCTAGTCTCTTAACGGAGCCCGCTACTCCACCACAAGGCCCATTCCCATGTGCTGTGGCTAAAAAGAGCCACTCGACTTTAATGTTAAAGTCTTGCTCATGAAAGCAAAGGTACAGAAAGTTTTTCTAGTTTTTGTATTGGACTGCAGAACCGTCTGAAAAATAGTAAATTTTTGGAAGCTTTTGGAATTTGTTAGATATGAAATTAGCTTCTTTTGAAAGATGTAAACAGCAATTGTATTGTGCTCTAGGCAATCAGAAACAATAACAAAGCTTACATGCTCAGTTTTGCCTTCCTGTTTGTAATTTATAACAAAAGGATGTATAGTAACCTGTTGACTCCTACAGTTCTAACTCTGAGCTTCATCCTGCAGAACTATATTGCAATTTTCTGAAGAAAATCACATGTAACAACAAATTCTGGTTCATTAAGGTTTCTTTTGTAGAGTTAAGGAATGCTCTTTGTTCCTTGGCAATGAGGTCATGCCGAACCAAGGAGGACATTTTACTACAAAATAAATCTATAAATTTCTATAAGTTTTCTGTATGATTTCCAGATTACAATGGTTAACAGACACCCACTGGCAGAATTGAACTTGCTCAATTAAACGTTCATCAAGAGTCTTGTAAAATTTTACATATTACAGTTTCCCCTGGGCAATATTCATAATTTCCCAATCAATTGATGATGGGTTTTTGCAATACACTGCTTGTAATTGTTTAAGCTACCATTTGTTAGCATATTTAGTTTGGCATGTTCTATCATTAATTTTATATTTTGGCAAGTTGTGCACAAACAGAGTGTGTGCCACTCTGCCCAGCTAATACAAAATGTTTCGGTCTCAACTCAGCAAATTTAGAGAAACCTATCTTTATCTTAGGAAAGTTGGCTTTAAAATGTTTGAAAGCTTCTTTAAGGTTACACAAAGAAATCTTTTTGATATTTTTGTTTTACTTCCATTTGGTTCTGTGACCAACAATAATACCTGGCACTGCCCGGCTAACTTCATCATTTTCATAAAATGGATGTGCAGTTTTGACAGTTTCTATTGGTAAACATTTCCCTAGTTTTGGACCTTCCATAAAACCTTTTTTTAACATTTTTTTGGATTGCCAAACAATGTAATCAGGAGAGTTAAATTTGCTCATTATCTTCCTGATACTCCAATTTTTAGGTGCCGTATAGTTATAGGTCCAATGTTCAATATTTTTGTTTCACCAATTGATAGGCTACTAGTTTAAAATGTATAAAATTAAAGCAAGCAGCCAAGTTAATTAAATTATAGAATATCTGGTTGGTTTGTTTTAAGATATTTCTAATATTCTTTTGTTAGCTTTCTGTATATTTTAATTAAAATCCTATTTGTTAAAAGTAGGTTTGGTCAAAACGGTGCTATTAGTGGAAAATAAGTTAGGAATAATTTTTTTTAACCATGAAGCCATTGTCATCCCATATTTATATTTTGAAATAAGATTTACAGCAGTACTCAGTATTTATGGAAATATTTTGAAAATTTTAAATTATGTATTTTTTGGAGAAAAAAAATTAAATCAAAATTTTAATTTGCATTTTGAAAAAATTTCTTAATTAGAAGCTATATTATCTTGTATATCACTGGAAAAAGTGTAAGGAGTGCTACAAAATGACACTTTTTCAGCTGTATAGCTAAATTAGGGCAGCTCCTAAAGCGATTTAAAAACATTCATGCTTTTTCGGCTAATTTTTCAAATTTTACATAGCCATATTTCAGAAACAGTTCGAGATAAACAATTGAAATTTGATATTTTCCCTAGTCTCAGTACCCACTATGAGTATACCAAATTTTAGCAAAATCTAAAATGGTGAGGTAAAATTTTTATTCCAAGTGCGTTGATTTCACATGGAATGACCCAAGAACAGTACATTTTGTCTGCTTTCATTCCCTGTTGAAATATGGAATTCTCTTCTGGTGTAATTCAGCAGATAGCAAGCAAATGTTGATTTTAGAAAAGAGGGCCACACATATAATTTGACAGGGGCACCATCATTCCTATGAGCCATTATCTAAAACCTCAAAAATTCTTACTCTTGCTAGTGAATACATATATGTTAAACTATCTTATAGATAATTGCAATAACTTCACAACAAACCTTGCTGCATTAACATAGTACCAGGCACGCAATTGATTTGTATAGACCAGCAATCAGCTTAAAACTGTTCCAAAAAAGGTGTTACTACTCTGCAAAAAATAAAGTGTAATAACCTACCATGTTACCTAAAGCTATTAGGCAATCCTAATAAACATAAAATCTTCAAGAAAATTTAAAGCCACTCGTATATATTCGCTCCCCATATACTGCAGAGGAACTCTCTTAATATCTCGTGGAAAGGTAAATATCCACTACACAGGGCAGATTGCATGTGATGGTGATTTACACCATTGTAACACGTGTTGTGAAGTTCACTCTGAGATGGTGGCTTACAAATTTTCATTTTCTTCTTACATAATGCAAGATAAAGGGCATGGGGGGAGGGGTATTGGTGGTGGTGGTGGTGGGTGTGTTACTAGCCATGATGCATGTCCCTGAGCTCTGCTAGCAATGGGACCAAACATACAAAGAAACAAACTAAATATCTAGCACACAGGAGAAATAAAACCATTGCGACATACATAGACAATTTGCTCTTCGAGTCAAAAACGAAGTTTGACCACCATTACACCTGTAAATTAGTTATCAGCAATAAAAGATATATCGATTGTACTGTATTTCATTCGCTTTCAAGAGCGCCATTTTTCTGAATAATAACCATCGTTTCTTTAGTACAAAACTAGCATTTACTTTCTTAGCTTTAATGGAACAGTGGAACCAAGAATGTATTTAAAAAATATGGCAGTCACACAAAACTTCCTCCACACTATGACATGCTTCTGTTTGCGGTTATTATTGTACAGTAGCTAAATACATTCCTAGCAACTGAGAGCTCTTGCACTTGAACAACACTAATCGTTTTGTACGCTGCTTACCGCTTCTTTTCCCTCTTCATCCAGAATATGCTTATTGCCGGTTTCTAGGCGTAGCCTTGGAAAGCATTTGAAATCCACTTCTTCTGAATGCTGAAATGAATATTTAAGTACAACTTCTGGATGAATAATAGTTTCGTCGATAACTTGACTTTGGTCCTTATAACTTAATGTGTGCCACAGGCTCTCATAAGCACTTTTCGTTACAGCGACATCTGCGCTTATTCTCTCCGCTATTGAATTTAATGAGCCAAAATATTCTTCTGCAAAACTCTGGAGTGAGCTTAAACTCATTTCCAGACTGTAAGTTAAAACTTGGCAACCTTTTACCCCTTTAGAGCTATCACGATAACTTTAAAACTTAAAAACAAATATAACTCCTAATTTCTCACTCCCTCATTTACACACAACACATACATTCAATCGTTTACTACCAGACCCAGTGTTGCCAACACATACTCAAGGAGATAAGCTAGATCGTCGTTCAAAATAAGCCAAAAAGCCTAAATATGAACTGAGAAAAAAGCAAGAAAAAAAGCTAACGATTTATTTCGCTGTAATTATTAGTTATCAATATTCTATAACGAAGTAGTGCTACGTACGTTATTGACATGTTCAATGTTCACCGGCCTCCATGGCTACTTGTGAACTTGCTCAACGCAATTTAATCTATTCTACGTAATAAATACTATTACTTCATTTAGCTTTATGTTAATAACGAATGACATTACTACATTACCTCATTTAGAAGTGGAGCTGCACTTCCTCTGCATCACCGGGGTCGATTTCGTGAATTTCAGGGAAGAGAATTGAAGTAGTATGTTCCTCTGGTGTTTATGAAGTACTTGGTGTTTCATCACTCGAACCACTACTATACGAAGCCAATGTCCCTATTTTATTTAATACTTCGGGGAGAAACTGATAATTTTTATAACACTTGCCCATCCGACGAAGTCCTGACCTGATTGCTGTAATTGAATTTAACATTTGTGTTCCCATTCTGTTACGGAGTTTGGTTTTTATTATGTTCATCATGCTAAAAAGCCTCTCTATCTCGGCATTGGACCAAGGTAGTACCAGCAAAGATTCTGCAACGTCAGCTAGCTCTTGAAAGGGATTAACACCCGATGCATCTTTGTAACTTGCCACCTCATGCCAGAAATGCAATGTCTGTGAAGTTTCCTTCCAGGTTACAGTAATTAAGTTCTGCCACTGAAATTCTGCTTTTGTGATTTTTTCAGGAGGAATATTTAAATATTTCATTACTGGAATAAGGGACTCTTTCACTACCGCTTCCTAAAATCCTTTTCGTCGTCAGGAGGTAATTTTAAACCCCGAAGTTTCTCCTCCACTTCATAGCTTAAATACGCATGCCACTCTCAAGGTTATCAATAAGGAAATCTTCTTTGCAAGTTGGAGGTACAAATTTTCTTGCTATACTCTCTACCAAAAGTACTAAATCCTCCAATAATTTACACGGATCTGCCACTTGTGATTCAAATGATTTATTAACCCCTTGAACGTCGCTTAGTATTGGTCGAATGAATACGAGAAATGCATGATTTTTTTCATCAACATACACAGCATGCAAGAGTGAGGCAGAACAGTCTCTCTCTCTTGATTTGGCTATGCTAAACATAGTCTTAAGTTCAAGCCATTGGTCAAGTAATCTGACAACAGCACTTTCTATTGAAAGCCACCGGGTCTGACACACTTGTACAATTCTGTGAGGTTGATGACCATCGTTAATAGCAGCATACAAAGCTTTATATTGACTCTGACGTAAAGCCGAGTGGGTAAACCAATTGTAGGTTTCGCGTATGAGAAAATCCAGGTTTGTTGGAAGATATTGAGCAGCGGAAGAGATTGCCAGCTGCAAAGAATGGCACACGCAGCGTATCTTTGTGAGCCCTGGACATTCTTGGCGCAATCTAGTGCAAACTCCATTGTTGACGCCTGTCATAACAGCAGCATTATCAACGCCGATACCCTTTAAATTCTTTATATTTAACCCTTCCTCACGCAATATTTTCAAAACACAGGCAGCGATTGACTCAGAGTCGCAAGATTGTAGCTCAGAAAAAGCTATAAATGTAGAAATTAACCCACCACTTCTAAGACTAAAATACACTATTGCAATCCCCAAAATTTTGGTAACACTGATGTCGTTTGACTTGTCAATAAGTATACTATACACTCCAGTCCCTATATCTTCTAGCAATACTTTCTCAAAATAGGGACCTAAAACAAAGTTCACCAACGCACTACATTTTGTCCTGTGCAACTGAATATTTACCGCAGTTGGACTGTCACTAAACATAGATTTGCAAAGTTTACCAAGGTCGTCAATACTTAATAGTGATGAATGACACGCAACAAAAAGTGAGAGAGAAGCTTCGGCATTTCGTAACTTCTCAGAATCTCTACTTAAGCTAATAAATTGGTCCAACCTTCTTAAAGAGCTAAATGCACTAGATGAAGCTAAATGCTTTTTAGTTTTAGCATGCTGCAAAAGATCTCTGCGTTTTGCGTTAAAGATAGCTTTACAAAATTTGCACTTAACCTTATCTTTATCACTCGGCACTTCTAAAAGCCAGTCCTTAAAAGCGGGGTCACTAAGCCACTCCTTTCGAAAATGCTGTTGATATTTTGGAGGCATTTCACACGAATACGAAGTAGTTTGTAACAATAAAAGTGTAGAATAACAGTTAACACAATGACTAAATATTATCAATCATAGAATCACTATTCATGAACAGACTACACCCGTTTTCAATGCACTACTTGCACTTGTAGCCCATCGAGATGAGAGTGCGTAATGAAGGGGATGGGAACAAAGCAACTGAAAAGTTTATTTAGGTTTTAAGTTACTGTAAATAATTATATAATTTCTTGAACCAAACACAGGTCACCTGCATCTGTTATGCTAGGAGGAGGAAAGAGGAACAAACAAATATCATCAGCAATAAGTCTGCATGGGATAAACAGATACGTGTTTTAAATAACACACACATACACTCAAAGTTTACTGCCAGTATAAGCAGAAGTGAGAAGCATAAACGCAGTTAATAAATAGCGAGTAGCCTAGCTAAAGTCCCGGAAACACCAATATCTGTACCGTAGGCAATTACTTTGAGGGAAGTAGGCTACAGAAATCTCTTCGGTGTATGCTGAATAAGATGTTATTGTTTATTCCTTATCTCAAGTCTCCGGTTTGTAGAGTATTTATTTTCCGTCCTCTTTACTATCCACCATAGTTTACGTTTTAATAGCGAGTTGTATTACGATAACGGAAGCTAGCTCCCTCATCGCTCTTATCTCGTGCTTCTAACAAAAGTCATATACTTCCATGGATTCATTTTCTTCAGGGGTGTCCTAATACTGTCTATTTTTTATAAATGCCTTATTAATGCAAAAAAAAAAAAAAAAAAAAAAAAAATCTCGCTAAGCGGGAATAATAGTTTTTTGCCGCTAACACGAAATTTAAAAAAAGCTGAATTTAGCGGGAAAAAAGCTAAATTGGCAACACTGACCAGACCAGATGCATACCCGCCCAGGGTTGCGAACACCGGTCGGTGAAATGTCTCTTTGCTATACTTTAAAATTCTCTCTACTATTTCAAAATTCCCTGCGTTTGTTGTCGACTAATGCTATTACATTCGCTAACATAAGTATTTGTGTCGTCATCATCATCATCATCATCGTCGTCGTCGTCGTCGTCGGTCTGGGTGGCTCAGTTGGTTAGACGCTAGCCTACTGATCCCAAGGTCGCGGGTTCAAACCCGGCCCAGGCCGATGGTTTTTAAGTGTGCTATGTGATCCTCGCAATTGACAGCGTCGTTAAATAAATAAGAAATATCATCATCATTGCCCGCCTCTGTAGCGTGATGGTTAGCGTGTCTGCCTCACGTTCAGGAGGTCGCGAGTTCGAATCTCGCTTAGGGTAAGTTATCCGGGTAAGGTTTTTTCCCGAGGTTTTCCCTACCCTGAGAAGACGAATGTCGGGTAACTTAAAGCTCCATGGACCTCGGGCTCATTTGAGCATCATTTCACCCATTTCATTTCATTCATTCGTCCGATATGACACAATGTTGGAGGACGTTAATTTAAAAAGATCATCATCATTATCATTATTATTATTATTATTATTATTATTATTATTATTATTATTATTATTATTATTATTATTATTATTATTATTATTATTATTATTATTGTTATTGTTATTGTTATTGTTATTGTTATTGTTATTGTTGTTGTTGTTGTTGTTGTTGTTGTTATTGTTATTATTATTATTATTATTATTATTATTATTATTATTATTATTATTATTATTATTATTATTATTATTATTATTATTATTATTATTATTATTATTATTATTATTATTATTATTATTATTATTATTATTATTATTATTATTATTATTATTATTATTATTATTATTATTATTATTATTATTATTATTATTATTATTATTATTAACGGCTGCAGTTTCATCCATTTGGTTATAATTGTAACTGTGGTATAGGAGATGTTACTTCATATTTTCAGAGCTGTCTGACAAACCCTCGTCATACCCAAAGCATACATTCATGAGCTGCTACTGATAATGGACCAATCAGAATAGTGGGCAAGTTGAACAGGTTTATCATAAACATGAGGATTAATTTCTATATTTGCGTAGCCTTGATATTAAGAAAGCGTTGCAACTGAGATAAACAAGGCCTCTGTCAACAAGGAAAAGCATATCCTGGGGGGAAAATACACCTGTATAGATTCTATTGAATCATTCATAATTTTACTGATAAAGTTATTGAATACAAAACCCTGATTTGTACAGCTGGACAGATCACAATGCTGAAAGTACTTTTTATAAGATGACTAGAAATTGTAGCAAGTTTTCAACAACCTACAGTGAATTTTAGCCAGATAGAAAATATAATTATAATTGTATTCAGAATTTAGTGTTCCCTAAGTGTGAGGGGTTTGAGAGTCACGCAGTGCCCCTACTGTTGAGTTGCTACTTGTACCATGGCAAAACAATGAATGTATTTTGGTATCATCCACTAACTGTGCACGTAGTGGTCTTCATATTAAGTTAAATGGTTAAGATAAAATGGAAGATACACTCAGTTTTCCAAAAACAGCTTTACATTATAGCGGGTGGAACAAGTAAAACAAAATAAATGTTCAATTTTGGTATTAATTAGCACTGTGTGCTCTTTGGGGGGCTTCAAGCAGGCAAGCTATTTCTCTAGCTTCCAGATCATACCATCTCAGCTGCTGAAAACATTTTTCTGCATCAAGAATATCTGGATGGATCTGTTTATGACACTCTCTCCTAATTTACATACATATGTTCCAACTGGTCTAGTACTGTTGCTAAATAGTGTAAACATGACCTCTGCATCTCAGTCTGACTTAGCTCAAGGATGAACTTAATGAAGAGTCAGTCTCCATAATCAAATATACAAGAGCAACATTGAAAATTTTTGAACACGATATTTCTAAAATCAATTAAAGTTTGTTTCTATTTAACAGATAGTTTCTAATGTTTTGTGAGTTGACTACTACACAGTTTGTTCGATTTGCAATGATAGTTTGTTAAATAGCGTCATCTAAAGATTTTGCGTTCACTCACAAATGAATTTGACTAGATAACACTTCTGGCCTAAGATGTTTTACGACATTAAATCGTCACATCTAAACAATGTGAAGGTCAGCTTAGAAATGCGTTTGGAAAGAAGCTCCATCTAAGGCAATCATTTGTAGTTGGTACAGCGACATCAAGAGAGAGGAGTTGTTTCTTAGTTGTAACAAAAAGGTTACCTGCTGGCAGTGGCGTAGCTAAGGTTTTGGGCCTGCTGCAAATAAATATTGGGGGCCCCTACCTACTAATAAATCTTAAAAATGGAGAGATTAAAATATTACCTACTGACATAGAATAGGTGTTAAAATAACACTCCCTGATTACCAACACTAATGGTTATTTTCCCTAAATAAACAATACACACTCGCTAAACGCATAATGAACATAGGTGGAACAAAATCGTTACCTGTCAATATTCTGGATAACTCAGGTATTAACCCAAGCAAACTTCTATTTGTGATACCCCAGATATCGTTCAGAAGTATAACACTGAACACTGGTTACAACACATATTGATTAATGCTTATACCTTGTGATGAGGTTCTAAATGAATCCAATTTATTAGCCAATCGACCACAATTTTGCATAGGTACTGGTCGTACTTACTATGTAGTTTGTTGGGCTTTTATTATTGAATAAAATACCGTGCTTTAATGAATTCCTCTATACGACTGTGAATGCATTTGAGAGCATATGCACTTGGAGGTAAGCTTGCTTCGCACTTTTAAGCAAGAAAGAATAGTAAATGCTTAAATGGTACACTTCTGTTATCAGTATGTAATGAGCAGACTTCGGATTTTAGGTAAAAACCTATTTTGTTCCTCATGATGCATAAAAAATAAAAGTTGTGTATATACTAGTTACGGAAATATACACATGTTCGAAAATGGTGGTCCTATACAACCTGAAAATACCCAATTTCACGTTAGAACCTATTTTTACCTAAATTTATATCTTTAATTTCTCCATTTGGTAATATGGGAACGCTATGTAAGCCTGTATACCAGTAGTGACTTGACAACAATCACAGTGAACAATGAATTATATGGAGGACACTAAGAACATTGTTTTGAAACTGAGGTATGATGCAGTGGGCATTACTTCTGCTAAAGAGCTTCTGCAGGACCCAACAACTACCAGCAGACCGGCCTACACGCAACTGGGATTGAGAAGAGGTGGCAGAAAAAATCAACTTGGTTCCTGGTTATGTTAGTGAAAGAGTTTCTGAAAAATTCAAACCAGTGCTTCAAACAAACCCAGGGCTGACAGTTCTCCGCACAGTTGGTGAAATCTTGTCTGGCAGAACATCTGGACATAATTGTGTTAAGGACCACCTAGATACCGGACCTGATACTGAGATTCAAGCTTGCGGCCTATGTGGTGGGAACTACTTATAAACAACTCGTCTACAGGCTACGATTTCAACGCAGTAAAATAAAAATGTGGTGTAATAACACGCCTATGTTGTGAATATGGGTGTTAAACACAAAAACACTGCCTTAAACATAACCTTAAGTAAACAAAAAAGAATGACATTTAATATTAAACGATAACCCAAAGGCAATGAAATATATAATCTTACATAACATTCATGCAAACTACAGTTTACCATGCTATTATGTAACTGCATTACACACTCAAATTACAAAGAAGATAGAAAAAACTGCGAGCAGCATGTTACTTAAATAAAACAGAACTGTTGACATTGAGTTGACTCAGAATTATTAATAATTGTTTACACTGTTTTTCACACTTGCACCACGTACACAATGTTATATACCTACAAAAAATATACTGGATGGCTGATATACAAATGCTGTTATTTAGAATAATTAGCTACCTACTGAATTCAAAAGCTTTATGGTGGAATTTTGCTTTTACTTTTACTGAAAACTTATGATTACTCAGTTTGCAACAACATATTACTCAGCACTTCATGACACTTCATTTTACAGGGGGAATCCCTAAAAGCAGATGAAATATTAAAAGTAATAACCCCAAAACAGCACTGTAAATGAAATATATGAAATACGTAACCTTAAATCAGCATTGTAAAGCAACTTTTCTATAGTCTACAGTTTTACATGCAGCAACATAACACATTTCTTCTAAACTACAGCTACACATTTAAATTACAAAGACAAAAGATAATGTATAAATACAAGGAACATACTACTTACATGAAACGAACTGTTGGTGTTGCAGCTGTCACTAATTGAGTTCACTCCAAATTATTGTCTTTCACTATTCACACTATTCACCATGTTATATATATACACCGCCAACTAGCACACATATCGCTGCAATTTATAGTAATTAAATACTGAATTTACAAGCTTTACGTTGCAATTTACCTTTTGTTTTAACTGAAAGTTTCTCATTTTTAATTTGCATCCGGGAATGCAACAGCTACGGGGCATTGTCATGTTTGAGGTTAGGTTGAGTTATGACTACAATAATATACACTACTGGAAGAGTTTGTCTTCAACAAACTCCCACCACTGTAATCGTGACACAAATTGTACTTGCAAGCAGATAAATTAACCACACTATACGGCTAATGTAGCCATAGTCTTAGATGGAACACAATAGTCATGAATACGTGGAGAGTACACGGCACAGTCAACACGTTATTAGATTTATTTCCGTTCCCTATACTGCCCAAATAAAAGTCTTTAAACACTCACTTTGCTAATATGAAGACAAACTTACACAGGGTTATTATAACAAACAATAACTCAAGGGCATAATAAACAATACGAAGGATAGCGTGTGGAAACACCTCAGAAATCATGACCAACAGCCGACGCCATTTTTGTACAACTCGGTTGGCAGTGTCAGGTCCGTTAATCCAGAGGGTCCTGGTGTGTTCTTCCCTTGCGACTAATGCCAACATTTAAAAATGCCGGTGACATCATTTTATGTGGAACGCTCATTTTCAGCTTATAAGATGGTGTTATCTGACAAACGATGCAGTTTCTCAATGGAAAACTTAGAAAATGTGTTTGTTGTTTACTGTGACTCTAATCATGGACATGTACAATAAAGACGCTGTCCAGTGTTTCGGCTAATTTGTAAGTGGGAAATAAAATAATCATTTTTGTTCACCTATTTTTGTAATTTTAGAACCTATTTTTATTTGCGATAGAATCTATTTTAGGTAGCTAATTTAAGACTTAGGAACTAAAGGTCCGAGGTATAGTCATCAGTGAACTGCATCTGTTCCAGCGCTTCTTCCTAGTGATTTTCCATGGTTGAATTGAACATAAAATGCCATTTTTAAGAAAACTATTAAAGGCAGTCTGGGGGCCCCTAAAGATCAGGGCCCCCCGCGTCGCAGGGTCTGCGGGGCGGTTATTTACGCCACTGCCTGCTGGGCGACTGCTGATGTTTCGAAGCTCCTCTCTGAGGTGACAGTTTGTAACCAACAAACTGTATGTTACCTGGCTCCGATGTTGAAGTCCTCCAATCACACGTTGATGTTATGATTGTAATAGGAATTACCTTGTTACAATTACGGTGGCCAGCTAGTAACACATTTGGTTACAATGGTGGGGTTGACAGCTGGTGCACTATTGGAGTGATTGTTAAAGTTGGTGTTACACTCCGTTACTAAATAATGCACTTGATGTTCTGGTAGGAGTTCTTCCCGGGCTAGCTATATTGAGCAATGAACGCTTAACCTCAAGGTAAGTGCAGGTATGACAAAAGATGACAACAGATGTACTTTTCACCGGGTTCAATATAGGAATACGTTCATACTTTATTCACGAGATGTGGCGACCACCGATCTTTTAAAATATTAATTCGCTGTCACTTATAATTTATAATTCACTATAATCTTCGCAAAACTTAAAGGCATATGGAGGCGGGGCGTACTGCGGACTCCAGCGAATCCTACGCTTGCCCCTCCCACCAGCGCTGCCGAATGTGGTGCATGCATCTCACACAACCTTATGTACAGACCGTCTGCCGGTACATGCACTACGCTTGGCAACAGCGCTCTGCTTGAGCATTGGCCAGCGTTCACATGCCTTTAACTTTTGCGAGCGGTATAGTATAAGTGTGCAGTGTAATAAACCTTTTTCGTTTATTCGCCGATATACACTTTATATCACTTTCATTTTTCTAACGTTGTAAACTGGTGATGCACGTTCCGCATCCGTCTTCTAAAGCAAGTAGGGAGCGAAAGACGCTCTAAAACAGACAACGACGCTAAATTTTTAAAAATTACCGTTAGGCAATACTCTCGTTCCCAAACATGTCTCCTATTTCAGTAATTTGATCGTTTTATTTACATATATTAACGTTAACTATATCATTCTTATTTATTTATTGCATTTGTTTTCTTACTATTATTTATATTAATAAGTACTTTTTTCCCTATAATGTTTTAAGTTTTCGTCTTAAATTAAATATGACTTTTGACGTGAAATGAATGTCTACATATACTACCGACCAGTGGCGTGGCGTGAGTATCAGACTCGGGTATGTAACCCAAGTATAATGTAAAATTCGTTAAATTTGACCCAACCTAAACAGAATTGCCCTTCGGGGTTTTCATCTTTCATCATCGCCTGAAAGAAATGTTCGATAATACTGCGAACATGATTCAAAAGAGAATCTACTTTTCTTTCAGAACCCTCGTCTGAAAATCAAATAACCCTCCCTTCAACATTTCTGTCAACATTTTTGTAACGAACCGTACAGAGTTGATCTCCAGTATTAATATCAGGAGTTTCATCTAATATTAAGCAAACAAAGAAGGCGTCAGAAATTTCTTTCTCAATGTCATATGTCATGACGGCACTCGCATTTGAAATTAAGTCATTCTGAACATCAGGAGAAGTTGTACGAAAAACAGTCGATTTTTCTAAGTGCACTTTCAAAGAGGCGTTATATATTGCTAATGCATTTAAATACTCAATATAATTGCCTCAGTTTAAATGTCCTTCATTGTCATCATGACCATGAAAAGCAAATTCCTATTTTCCTAGAAAACATACAGCCCGTGCAAAATGAGAAAGTAACACTGTTCTTTTCCGCTTCATTGTTATGCTGTCTAACTGAGAGCTTATACTGATTATTTAATGCAAATTCTATTTCTGGAACTATCCCAAATATTTTTAGTTTTTTTTTTCTCCGCATATTATGTGATTACAAGGGTGGTTGTGTTTTTGGCGGCTTTATAAATATTATTTAAGTCTTCATAACCGCTGGAGTTCCAGTCACTTTTCTTTTGAAAAAGATTAACAAAACATTTGCATTAAGTATTACTTTACAGCCAAGATTCACTTTAATAAACTTTAATTTTGAAATGCCTTATGCATTTTTTTTAATAAAATATGATTTGAAGCTTTTCTGGCGACGAACATATTCAAGATGTTCTCGGGCTTCAAGCCAGGTGTAGTGATGAAGAGCCATCGACGTTTCGGGAGTGTACATCCCTCCCATCATCAGGATGATGAATGGCTAGCAAGAGTGTTTCTTTTTTGCCGTGGAGGGGAAAACCCCGTTACAGGCGAAGGCCCACATGCTATGGCCAACGTGTGAGGGTCCCTGCGCCCTGAAGGAGGAGGGTTACTCACTAAAAAACCCCTTCACGTGTTAGTTCGTGTAATGCTGTTTTATCGTGCATCACCGTGCGTTAGTTAGGTCCCGCATAGTGCTCCGGTTAGTAATTGAATGTTTTTAAGCTGGCATGCTGTGCATGCGAACGAGTCAGAAGTTACTTTTTGGTAATGCCCATGAAACCTGGACAGGACCAAGAGAATTACATGGGTTACAGGTATAGTTAGCTATATTGTTGATATGATGAATACTATTCGTGCTACCTTATGATTAATGTTGCACAGGTATGAACCTGTTAGTCGGTAACTACACTGTTAGCGTAATGTAGGTTAATGTATTGTTTCGTGCTATCTTATGGCTAGTGTTGCACAGGTTTAGGCCTGCTATTCATTATATTAAGTGCTAGTGTTTAAGAATGAGCATGTTAGTCTTAGCGTAAAATAATGTGTTTGTTATTCATGCGATCTTTATGCTTATATCTATTGTTGCACAGGTATAGGCCTGCAAGTCGTTATGTTATGTGCTAATGCTATTAATGCTCTATGTAAAATGATGTGTTAATCGTGCAATCTATATGCTTATATATCTAATGTTGCACAGGTATGGACCTGCAAGTCGTTATGTTATGTGCTAATCTTAGTGTTAGCGTAAAAATGATGTATTATTCATGCAATCTTTATGCTTACATCTAGAGTTGCACAGTTTCTGGCTAGTGGTTAGTGATTATATTATTGCTTATCGTTAAGTGTTTGCGCTAGAATTCTAGCTTTGTCAGCTTTGTCTGCCTGATGCCGGCAGGTCTTGACGTTTCTTCGTTGTACCTTGATGATCGCCCGGTCGTCGGAGTGTCCTACTCCATCATACGGTGGCCCGCTTTCACCGCGGACGTAGGACACTAGTGGCAGGCCCTTGTTCTCCCGGTCCGCCTAGGCAATCGCCGAGGGCTTAAAGGGCTCTGTGGCAGGCTGCACTCTGAAGTAGGGAAAAGGAAGGTTTAGTTGAGTGAAAGAGGAGGGAACAGTCCTGTGTTAATGTCTTAATCAGTCGTGTAGTAGATTGTTCAAGAATTCCTGTACTTCTGTGTTGTTTGGAGTTAGGTTTCTGTCGAAAAGCGCTAGTGGTCTAGCATGTTTGTAAATTTTCATTGTATATTTGCCTAGATTCGTTACTAAAGGGTTGTGGTGCTTATGTAAGTGTTTATACGTGTAGTGTGAGAGCTTTTTAATGAATTGCTCTATCGTGTGCATTTTTAATTCATCGTGTAGTATGTCTGCTGGAGCAGTGTAAGGCACTTTTGCTATCAGTCGCAGTACTTTGTTTTGCAGCCTTTGTAGGCGCATGTGTTTTTGCGGTATAACCCCAGACCGGAACAGCGTATGTGAGCATAAGGCGAATGGGCGTCTTGTATAGTGTTAGTCCCATTTTGAGGTTTAGCTGCGAGTTCATGTTTATAAGGGGATATAGTTTGCCTAATTGGGCGTTCGCTTTTCCCCTTATTTGGAATACATGCTGCTTACATGTGAGTTCCTGGTCCATTTGAAGCCCTAACCAGGTGACTGTGATTTTCCACTCAATATTCTCTCCGAGTATGGTGAGTGGTGGAAGCTGGTGTTTGCCTAGTCTATGATTGATTCTTTTGGTGAATATGATAGCCTGCGTTTTCTTGGCATTCACCTTAATTCGCCATTTGGTGAACCAATTCTGCAGCTCGTTAAGGGCATTTTGTAACCTCCTGTGAATGAACTGGGTTTTCCCCGATTGCGCGACAATTGCTGTATCGTCTGCGTAGATGAATAAGTTCGTGTTGTGTGTTTTCGGGATGTCGTTCATTGTTATATTAAATATATTTGGCCCCAATATACTTCCTTGTGGGACTGCCGCTTTTATGGGGTGGGGGAGGAGAGATGGCTATTTACTCTGGACTGGAATGTC
The DNA here is from genome assembly GCA_030765045.1 of Tenodera sinensis. NCBI lineage: Eukaryota > Metazoa > Arthropoda > Insecta > Mantodea > Mantidae > Tenodera > Tenodera sinensis. Next base: position 125,366,782 of record CM060964.1, on the reverse strand, counting down.
CAATTGTGGAGGTAGTTGGCGATTAGTTTTATTAGTGAGTCGTGTAGATTAAGTGTTTTCAGTTTCTTGAGCAGGCCCGCGTGCTAAACTCTGTCGAGGGCGCGTTCTACATCAAGTAGGAGTGCGGCTGTCGATTTTCGGAAGTTAAACCCGTGCGTAATGTGTTCTGTGGCTCTCAGAAGTTGCAGGGTTGTGGAGTGGCGTGCGCGGAATCCGAACTGTTCGGGTATGGTTCTGTTCTGTTTGATTAGTTGTGCGTTTAGGCGTTTTAGTATTACTTTCTCAAGTAGTTTTCCCAGAACGCTTAGTAGACTAATTGGTCTGTAGTTCTGTGGGTTCGAGAGATCCTTGCCCTTCTTGGGAAAGTGTACAATTGCTGACTTCCATCTGTCAGGATAGTACACATTCTCTAGCACACAGTTGAAGATTTTTGATAGTAATTTGATAGCATCTTCGGGTAGGTTAGTTAAGGCTACCGTCTGAATGCTGTCTGACCCAGGGGCCTTTTGCTTCGGTAGGTGTTTAATGAGCCATTTAATTTTACTGGGACACGTTTTTCTGATTTTATTGTGGGTTATTTGGTCTTTGTATTCACGCGTTTCTTCTTCAGTTTCGGCGGTGAATTGTGGGCAAGAGGGAGTGATGTTCGGTGTTAGTATTTCTTGTAGCGCATTCGCTTTTTCCTGGTCGGTGTTGGCTTTCGGTCGGTTATTATGGAGTGGAGGGATTTGTACTTTATCACGTGTTAGGCAGCGAGCTACCTTCCACACGGTGTCTCGTTCATAATCGAGATTCTCTAGCGTGTTCTGCCATTGCCTCGAGACGTAGTTCAAGATCCTCTTGCTTAGTGGATTATTTAGGTATCTAAAGTACTCGAGGTCTGTTACATGCCGCGTTTTTTGTCATTTGCGTCTGGCTCTGTTTCTTTCGGCTGTTAGAGAGGTTATGTCTTGTGTCAGTTTAGTTTGATGTTGCCTAGGCTGGCTCATTGGCTCTGTTGTAATTTGGACCTTTAATTGGTGGGACTAGAGCTACATTACCCTCAAGAGTGATTATGAGGGGCAGATGGTCAGACGACAGCTCTTTCATGACTTTAAGATGAATTCTGCGTGTCAAGTTTTTGGACGGGACCAGATCTAGCACATCGGATCTGTGTGTCCTGCAATAGGGGACGTAAGTGTGTTCCTCAGGAGTGTGCATTATGAAGTCCGAGTTGTTTTCGAGGTGCAATAATGCTCTTCGCTCTTTGTTTGTCTCGTTGCATCCCCAAATTTGGTGTTTTGCATTGAGATCACCCGCGATTAATGCCCTATTGTGCTGTTGCGTTAAGTCCGTTATATCTGATGTGATTAAAGTACCGGGAGGGACATAGGCCGCCGCTATGAGAACTTTGCTGTTATCAAATGTAATTACAACACTGGTGGTTTCTAAGTTTTGGAGTTGCGGATGGAGGTCAGGTCGTGTTGAATATCGTGTTAATAATGACCGCGTCCCACCCCCACGCCCATCTCTGTCTGTTCGGTGAGTCGTGTATCCCGGAATATTAAATCTGTAATTGTTTTTAAGTAGTCTGTGACAAGGGCGATATGTATATTGTTACAGGTGAGGAATTCCTCGAAGTCTGTCTTTTTACGCCTGAGTCCTCTCGCGTTCCATGTCATGATGGTAATGTGTTTTGTGTGGTTCATCTTGATACTTAGAGGAAACCGGGAGTCACCAGCAGCTGGAAGAAGTCCCTGTAAGATACCAGTATGGAGCGGACCTTCGACAATTCCGCTTCCATCAGCAACCCAAGGATGTGTCCCGCTGACTCCCTCAGGTCGCTGGTCTCCATGCTAGTGTTAGCAACACGCTGGTACATCTGCTGTTGATGCTGTAGTCTCGGGTCTTTCGGTCGTCGTTGTAAGTCAGTCCAGTCCCTCCGCGCCGTGCGAGGCACTCCGTGAGACTGGCGGGGCATCCGCGGTCCGGACCGTTCCTCCGCTCCAGGAGCCTGCGCCACCGCCCCGGCCACACTAGGAACAGGTGGGGCCTGTACAGGTACAACTTCTTGCGCCCCGCTTCCAGACCCTGCGGCCATGCGTCCACCCGACCCCTGGAGGTTACGTGCCGCAGCCAAATGGCGCTTGTACTCGGGACAAGCCCGATACCTGGCCCCGTGGCCCTGGCGCAGGCACATCGTGAACGTTCTCTGGGAGGGCGGAACTTCACAACCGCGAGAGTCATGGTCGCCGGTGCACTTACAGCACACCCTAACTGCAGCCGTACACCTAGCCTCCGTGTGTCTGAGCTGCTGGAACCTACTACAGTGAACCAGAATGACCAGTCGCCTGTAATAACTCCACCTTCACATGAAAGTGGAGCACACATTCGACCTGCCTTATACGGTCCAGGTCGTCTGCCGTCGCCAGATCTACCATATAAAACGGAAGAGGTATTCGGGCCTGGTAGTAACGCCCAAGCTGCGTTACTCGCGGCACTGAAAAGTGCGCGGCCCGCAGCTCAGCCTTAATGGCCTCTTCCGCTCCATCATAATAGATGTGCTTTGGCACAGCACGGAAGTTTTGGTGGTCCTTCTGTCTCGTTGGCAAGTGGAAACTGACCCCCTTCTGCCGCAGAAAGGCACACATGTGCGCATAGTCTACGGCGGACGTCATGTGTACCAGGAAATCCCGCGAAAGCGGAGCCCTAGTAACAGTGTAGCCCTCATTGGCATGAAGCGAGTCGAAGTCTTGCAGCGTCTGGAACAGTGTAACGTGATGTTTGTTAATATAGATTGGAGCTTGCGTTCTAGACGCTTGCGCGTAAGACTGGGGGGCGGCAGTAGGGGCAGGATCCGCAACCGGGTCGGGTCTGTAAGAGGGACCGGCTACGGGGTTCACGGAAGGGGCCAATGGAGTAGGTTGTTGGTTTGACTGGGGTGGGGGGTGGAGTGGTTAGAGCCAAGAGAAGAGACGAGAGGAGGCGAGGTAGGGGGCAGAGGTGGGACTGACGCGGTTGACGAGGAGCTGGATCTACGTTAGGTTAAGGAGGTTCTGTCCATCTCCTCCGAGAAGAGCACACTGAACCGGGATGCTGGATTGCAGTTTAGTCCCTCCTGGAAATCAGCCTTAAAGCTGAAAATCGACCGGCTCAGAAATTTTTTTTTGTGGTGGGGAAAAAGGCTACTTACGCCCTAACCGCATGCATGCATGCATGCATGCGAGTGTAAGACTCCTACCCTGGTTTCGAACCCGGGCAGCCTACTCACTAAAAAACCCCACCGGAAGTCTTGAGGTCAAGGCCTCGATGCTGCAGTTCCGCATAAAGCACCTGCGCATTCTGTGGTGAGAGATGGAAGCTGCCTGCCAGTGGCAGTAACAGCGAGTATTACTGATGTGCCGGAGGGCAAACATGACATAAGCCCTGAGTGCCCCCTGGTAGTAATTAGTGGTGATGTGTTTGATAGTTGATGGTGTTCTTTTTGTGTTTCAGCCATTTGGCATCGTTAGGTGTAGATGGATGTGAGGGATGAGTGAAATGAGCATGTTTAGTTTTTAAAATTCCACCCGAAGGTTTCGTTTCTTATCCTTAGCGTAGTCTTTTTTTTAACTTTAATTATTTATTTATATTGCGTCCTATAATCTATGCTAGTAGTATTTTAAGAAATGCTTATACAACTAGGTGCAGTTATGGTGATATTTATAAGATTTACAACTTGTAGAGCTAACTTCTACTGTGTCATTTAATCTTACTTACTATGGTGTGATTAAGCCGGAGGCTTCGTCAATAATCGTGTACCTGATCTTGCCTGGTCGTATAAGTGCACACATGGCGGGCTGTCTGCCAGAAGTGCAGGAGCGAGCCTGTGCCACTACCGGGGAGGCCCTCGTCTCCCGGGGTCCGCCTTGGCTAGGTAGCACAAGGACTTGTGAGGGCTTGAGTGTAAGTGTAGGTGTATGTTTTTATAGTGTTGTGTCTTTGTTGTGTGCTTCCCTTCATCCCCTAACCAGTAATTTCGTGGTATTAAATTATTCAGGTATTCCTGTATGTTGAGTTCGGGTTCGCCTATACTTGTAGTGCGATCGAACAATGATAGAGGGCGGAGGTGTTTGTCGCTAGCCATATCATACTCCACGAGCATTCGTATTTGCTCGTTGTGGTTCTTATTCTTTTTGGCGTATAGGTTGCATGCCAGGTGTTTAATAAACTGCTCGATTGTGAGCATTTTTAGCTCTTCATGTAACTGGTACGTCGGAGCCTCTGGCGGTAGTTTTGCAATAATTCGCAGTATTCTATTTTGCATCGTTTGGAGGCGCTTTATGTGCATTTTTGCCGCATATCCCCATACCGGGGCGGCGTAAGTTAAGATGGGTCGGATCAGCGTCTTATAGAGCGTAAGTCCCATGCGTAGCTTAAGGCTGCTGTTAAGATTTATCAGCGGGTACAGTCTGTTGAGTTGGCCATTGGCCTTTATTCTGGCTGAGTTAATATGCTCTCTCCATGTGAGATATTCATCCATCTTAACCCCTAGGTACGTGACGGATGTCTCCCACCCGATAGGTTCCTGAATTAGGGTGAGGGGTGGGAGGGCTCGCCTCCTTTGCCTGTGCAATTTTCGCCTGGTAAAAATTATTGCTTGGCTTTTTCTTGCATTTAGTTTTAACCGCCATTTGGTGAACCAGGGCTCCAATGTGTTTAGAGCATTCTGGAGCCGCAGGTATATGATGCGTGGCTGAGTAGATTGCGTGGCCAGGGCCGTGTCGTCCGCGTATATGTATTTATCTACTCGGACTAGTGGTGGTAGATCGTTGATATATATATTAAATAACGTAGGCCCGAGTAAACTTCCTTGTGGGACTCCCGCGTTTATGGGGTGCAATGAGGATTCGGTATTCTCAATTGAGATTCTGAAACTCCTTCCGCTGAGGTAATCTTTTATTAGGGCGACCATTGAATCTTGTACCCCTATGTGAATGAGTTTGTGGAGTAATCCTGCATGCCACACTTTATCGAAAGCGCGTTCTATGTCCAATAGGACCACGCCTGTCGATCGTTTAGTGTTAAATCCCCTGGTGATACTTTCGGTAAGCCTAAGGATCTGTAGTGTTGTAGAGTGATTGGCCCTGAAGCCTGAACTGGTCATCAGTTATCACGTTGTTCTTAATTAGGAATGAGTTAAGGCGTTTAAGTATTATTTTCTCTAGCAGTTTACTTAGTGTGCTTAAGAGGCTAATTGGGCTGTGATTAGTAGGAATGGATCGATCTTTATGTTGCTTAGGAAACATAAGGATTCGTGCTTCCTTCCAGCGATTTGGAAATTTTCCGTGTTCCAGCGCGTAGTTGAATATATCCGCCAGCACTTTTAAGGCTTTGGGTGGTAGATGTTTCAGGACTATATTGGGAATATTGTCTGGTCCTGGGGCCTTTCGCGTGGGCAAGTGTGCTATTAGCCATTTAATTTCGCTTGCACTGGTCTTTCGAAGTTTGTTGTGCGTTGGAATATTCCCTATTTCAGCAATTTGGTCTTCCGTTGCTGCTGCAAACTGTCTGTCGCATGGTTCAGCATTCGGTTGGAATACCTGCTCTAGTGTGGTCGCGAAAGCTTCTGCTTTTTCTGCCGGCGTTTCGGCTATTTGCCCGTCAATATGTAGGGGTGGAATGTTTGTGCGAGTGCGTGTCAGGCACTTCGCCATTCGCCACACTGTTCTGTTGTGAGGATCAACGTCTTCCAGTGTGGCGTTCCATTGCTCCCTTATGTGTTGGGCCATTAGTATATCGGCCGTGACTCTGAGATTGTCATATTCGTTGCGATGTATTTGGTTTCGCGTTCGCTGCCATTTGCGCCTGGTCCTGTTTCGGTCCTGCATTGCCTGTCTTACAGCCCGAGGGAACTGCGTGGTTGCCCTATTCGTTGGCCTAGTTAAGGGAACATGTTTTGCGGTCGCATGGTAAATAGTTCTGGTGATTATTTCTACGGCTTGCTCTTGAGTATCTTGTGAGCTAATGACAGGGTTGGTTTGTTCGAGTTGGGTTTCAACTAACGCTTCGAACTCGGGCCAGTTGGCGTGTTTGTAGTTGCGCCTAGGCTGTTCTGGTTTGAACATTACAGGCGCCGCGACCTCCATTATTACCGGTAAGTGGTCTGATGTGAGGTCGTTTAGTACCGTAGTTTCGGTGTCATATGGTATCCCCTTTAGTAGGGCGATATCGAGGATGTCGGGCATATGATTGGCCGCTCGCGGGATAAAGGTCGGCTCTTCTGGGCCCGTTAGAAGGATGTTTACCCGGTTGATAAAATTTAGTAGTTGTGTGCCCTGGGGATTCGCTGCTCGACAGTTCCAAAGGTAATGCTTGGCGTTAAAGTCACCAGCCGCAATTACCTTGGTGTCCATTCGCATTATTTTGTCGACATCCTCAATATCAATATTCAGTGGAGGGTTGTATACGGCTACAACCGTTACCGCGGCGCGGTGCAATTGCACATTTACCGCTGTGGCCTCCAACCTGTTTAACTCTGGCACTTGTTTCTGGTGGTGCTTGATAGTATTCAGTATTATTACTGCCGTGCCTCCGCCTCTTCTATTTCGGTCATTGCGGTATATACTGTAACCCGGAATGGAGAAGCGGTCCAATGGTCCTAAATGTGTTTCATTTAGAAGCGCAATTTGGATCGAATTTCTTATCAGGAAGTCCGTTAATTCCTGACGTTTTCGTCTGAGATTGTTGCAGTTCCAGTATAATACGTTTAATGTAGATGTACTATCCATTACTGGTTGTGGGATGAAAGTACAAGGAGAAATCTGGCAAGATAGTTAAAGAGGTAAAGTGGGTCTGCGTCTTGGTGTGTGATTAACTCCAGCAGCCATTTTGTGTGTTTAAGGAAGTTTTCGTAGCTTACTTCCCTGGAGATTCCAAGTGCAGCCAGGAGCTCCCTCAAGGCCATACCATTTACAAAAGCTTCGCGGGTGGTGAGCGCTACTGGAGAGAAAATTGAATCCTCCAGCGGTGTTGGGGGTGCTTGTGTGTGTGTTTGCGTGTGTGTTGGTTGTTTTGTGTTGTTGCGGTCCCTAGTGTTTGGGGTGCGCTCTGGTGTGGCCAGGGTCTGGCCGGAGGTGACTCGGTCATCCCTGGCAGTAGAAGGGCGGGTTTCGGGGGCTGGCCTGTTGCGGCCGCGACGGTCCTGGATGAACCACCCTTCGTTATTCGTGGGAACAGCCTGAGTGGTGTTTTGCTGTCTCTGAGGTTGGGGACGGGGGGCCCTATTTGGCTGTTCCCTTGGCCTTGAGTTAAGTGCCTGCTGGTAGACTGGGCAACCGCGCCATGTTGCCCCGTGGCCTGTGTGGTTACACAGAGCACACAGTCGCTCCTGAGGAGGAACTCTACATTGATAAGAGGGGTGAGGGCCTTTGCATTTGGCGCATACATTAATTGGGGCCTGACACTCTAAGTGGGTATGGCATAGTTGCTGGCACTTTTTGCATTGTTTTGGTGCTGGAATCGTCCTATAGTCCTCGACTTTAACACTAAAATGCGCTAGGTACTTGAGGTCTCTAATCTTTCTGTTAGCAGGGGTGTCTGCAAGTTCTATTAAGTACATGGGGAGGAGGGCACGTGTCCTGTCACGCTTGTGCATTTGGACAGCCCTGATGACCTCTAGGTTGTGGATGGCCAGTTCTAATTTTATGTGTTCTCCGGAGACTTCGGCATATACTCCTTTTACTACAAATCTAAGGGTCTTTTCTGTGGGCTCTGACATTAGGTGGAAATGTATATGCCTGGCTTTGAGGTGTTCTACAAAAGCATTGTAGTCCCTCCTGGAGAACAGCTTGATTTCATAGTCTCCGGAGCGCGGCGCGAATCTAACTGTGTATTTGAATAAGTATTTGTGTGTTGTGTCGAAGCTATGAGTAATCGTGTGTATTGGTGTTGTCTGGCGCTTGTGCACGAAGATTGGTGCCAAATCGGACCTGAACTCCGTGTATGTGTTGGTGTGGGTGGAACTTGCGCTAGCCTGTGCCTGTGCCTGTGCCGCTTGTGCGTAGGTCTCAGGGATCGGTGAGTGTGCTTTAGGGGTGGGGGATGGTCTCATGTCCGAAAGGTCGATGAGGTCTTGAGGTGGTGTGGGTGGAGATGGTTGTGTAGGTGTGCGTGTGTGTGTTGTCTGTGCTTGTGTACATGTGTGTGTAGGTAGTGTTGGGGTGTGCATGGGTGTAGTTTGTGTTTGTGTGTGTGAAGGTGTAGTTTGTGTTTGTGCGCGTGTAGGCTTTGTTTGTGTACGTGAGCGTGTAGGTTGTGTTTGTGTGTGAGTAGGCTGTGTTTGTGTGTGAGTGGGTGTAGGCTGTGTTTGTGTGTGTATGGGTGTGGTCTGTGTTGGCGTGTGTGTAGGCTGTGTTTGTGTGAGTGTAGGCTGTGTCTGTGTGAGTGTAGGTTGTTTGTGTGAGTGTGTTTGTGCGTGAGTGGTTGACGCCAGTGTATGAGTGGGTGTGGGTATGCGTGTCCGTGTAAGTGTTCGATTCGGTGTGTTGGCGTCGTTGATTGTGAGTTGTTGCCTGAGTTGGTGTAGGTATGAGTGGGAGTGCGGGGTTGAGTGTTGGTGTTGTGTCTTGTGTGGGCATGTTCATGATATCCAATTCAGGAGTTCTGCTACGCTGTGATCGCGTGTATGGTCGTGTGTTTGTGGATGATGATGATGATGATGATGATGATGTGGGCGTGGGTGTTGATGGTTTGTCTTTAGTCATTTTCAGTGCCTTAGCCGTTACCGGCTTTTTGGTAGTTGATAGGGATGAGGGGGAGAGTCTAGCAGTCTTCTTCACCGTTGCCAGATATCTTCAGTCCTAGTGTTTTTAGTGATCAGTTGAAGGGGCTGCGTTTAAAGAACCTAACGTGTGGGGAGTATGAAAACCTATCGGGGGCCTAACTGTAGGAACTTTAGTAAGGGAAGTGGTTTTAAGTGTGTTTTTAAAGGGGACGGTAAAAGATTTCCTAAGAAGAGGAAAGAGAAGAGTGTAAAAGGTCTAGTGGGGGGCCTAACCGAGGAGCTTAAAAACTAACAGAAAAGAGGAAAATAGAGATAGAGAGAGAGAAAGAGGCAGCTAGCGAGTGCTAAAAAGCGTGACTAGCAGAGGACCTGAACCGGTTAGGGCGCCTAGGTACCAGTCAGAGACTGTTGGCTGTGGTCGTGCTATCCCTCGTCTATCCTGCTTGTTTATATTTACCTGTCTAGTAGCGGGGCGTTGCGGCTGCCGGCAAGCGGGAGTTGGAACGGTGATCTCCGGGCGACTTTGAGCGCGAGTGGCGGCCTGCGCACTGCGTTCTCTGAAGTTCGCTCGGATTCCCTGCTTCTCGCTTTACCAAAGCTTGGAGGGCTCTTCAAAGCAGCAGACGATCTCGAAGTTCCAACTCCCCTCCAATCGTCTCAGAAAACACAGATTCCAACGGAGCGTTGAACCACCTCCACATTAGACTGGGTGTTTTCTACTCGGTACGTACTAGCGAACAGTACATATGCTGGCCCCTTCACTCTTGCAGAAAGACCACATAACTCACAATAAAATAAGAAAAACATGTCCCAGCGAAATCAAATGGCTCATTAAACATTTACCGAAACGAAAGGCCCCTGGGCCAGACAGCATCCCGGCGGTAGCCTTAGCCAACCTACCCGAAGATGCCATCAAACTACTATCCAAAATCTTCAATTATGTGCTAGAGAAAGGGTACTACCCTGACAGATGGAAGTCAGCTATAGTGGTACACTTTCCCAAGAAGGGCAAAGACCTCTCGAACCCACAGAGCTACAGACCAATTAGTCTACTAAGCATACTGGGAAAACTACTCGAAAAAGTAATACTAAAACGCCTAAATGCACAACTAATCAAACAAAACATAACTATAAATGAACAATTCGGATTCCGCGCTCGCCATTCCACAACCCTCCAACTACTGAGAGCCACTGAACACATCACGCATGGGTTCAACTTCCGAAAATCGACAGGCGCACTGCTACTTGATGTAGAACGCGCGTTCGACAGAGTTTGGCACGCGGGCCTGCTCAAGAAGCTCAAAACACTAAATATACACGACTCTCTAATTAAACTCATCGCAAACTATCTACATAATCGGACATTCCAGTCCAAAGTTAACAACCACCTCTCTTCACCCCGCCCTATAAAAGCGGGAGTCCCACAAGGAAGTATATTGGGGCCGATTATCTTTAATATAACAATGAACGATATCCCGAAAACACCCAACACGAACTTATTCATCTATGCAGATGACACGGCAATCGTAGCGCAATCGGGGAAAGTCGAGTTCATACACAGGAGGCTACAAAACGCCCTTAACGAGCTACAGGATTGGTTCACCAAATAGAGAATTAAGGTGAATGCCAAGAAAACGCAGGCCATCATATTTACCAAAAGAGTCAACCATAGACTAGGAAAACACCAGCTTCCACCACTCACCATATTTGGAGAGAACATTGAGTGGAAAAACACAGTCACCTGGTTAGGGCTTAAAATGGACCAGGGACTCACATGGAAGCAGCATATATTCCAAATAAGGGGAAAAGCGAACGCCCAATTAGGCAAACTATATCCCCTTATAAACATAAACTCGCATCTAAAACTCAAAATGGGACTAACATTATATAAGACGCTTATCCGCCCTATACTCACTTACGCTGCTCCGGTTTGGGGATATGCCGCAAAAACACATATTATGCGCCTACAAAGGCTACAAAATAAAATACTGCGAATGGTAGCAAAAGTGCCCTACACGGCACCAGCGGACTTACTTCACGACGAATTAAAAATGCACACGATAGAGCAATTCATTAAAAAGCTCTCACACGATACGTATAAACACTTGCATAAACATCACAACCCATTAGTAACGAACCTAGGTAACTATACCATGGAAATTTACAAACACGCTAGACCGCTAGCGCTTTTCGACAGAAATTTAACTTCAAATAACACGGAAGTAGAGGAATTCTTGAACAACCTACTACACGACTAAACCAAACTCTGACAGAGGACTGTTCCCTCTCACCTCACAACTAAACCTTCCTTATTCCCTGTTTCAGACCGCAGCCTGCCACAGAGCCCTACAAGCCCTCGGCAATGCCGAGGCGGATCGGGAGAACTAGGGCCTCCCACCAGTGTCCTACGTGCGCGGTGAAAGCGGGCCACCGTATGATGGAGTAGGACACTCCGACGACACGGCGAGACCAGGACAAACGCTTATACAAGACATGCCTGCCTAGGGCAGACAAGAAGAAATCTAGCATGATAACATTTAATCCAAGCATGCGTAAAAATCACAGACCATTAGGTGATTCTAACGACTTGCAGGTACATACCTGTGCAACACTAGACATAAGCCTAATTATTGCACGAAAATATCTTTTCACTCCAACACTAACATTAGCTTATCTCACAACGACTTGCAGGTTTCACCTGTGCATCGCTAGATATAAGCTCAAATATTGCACGATCAACTTCAGTTACACTAACTCTAACATTAGCAAATATTATAACGACTGGCAGGTAAACACCTGTGAAACACTAGATATAAGCTGAAACATTGCACGAATAACCTCAGGTATGCTAACACTAACATTAGCAGGTAGTATAACGACTGGCAGGTAAATAAATACCTGTGCAACCCTAGAATTAAGCACCACACAAATTGCATCTTGACTAACAGGCCTATGCCTGTGCAACCTAATCATAAGTAAGCGTAACTGCGTCTAATATCAATACAAATTTAACAATGCATTTATCTCTCTTGGTCATGTCCAGGTTTCATGGGCATTACCAAAAAGTAACAATTGACTCGCTCGCATGAACACATGCCAGCTTAAAGCTTTCAAGTACTAACCGGGGTGCTATGCGGGACCCGACTAACGCACGATGATGCACGAAACCTTAGCATTGTAAGAACTAACACGTGGAGGGGTTTTTTAGTGAGTAACCCTCCCCCTTCAGGGCGTAGGGACCCTCACACTGTTGGCCTCAGCATGTCGGCCTCCGCCTGTAACGGGTTTTTCCCCTCCACGGTAAAAAAAAAAAAAAATCACTCTTGCAGCTTTTATTTTATATATATATCCGGTAAACCTGCATTTGTACGCAGAAACCTCCAGACATCACTGGACCTACTGGAACCCTGGTTCGCCCAACGGCGAATAAAAGTCAATGCTGCTAAGAGTAAAGCCATAATCTTCACAAAACGCAAAAAGCACTACCACCCGAGGCATGGACTGCAACCACTACAACTTTTCAACAATGACATCACCTGGACCAATAAAGTAACGCACTTAGGTCTAGTGATAGATTGAGGTCTCACCTGGCGCCCTCACATAGAGGAAGTACGCAGAAAAGCCTATGCTCAATTGAGCAAGCTATATCCATCAATGTCGGTCTGGGTGGCTCAGTTGGTTAGACGCTGGCCTACTGATCCCAAGGTCGCGGGTTCAAACCCGGCCCAGGCCGATGGTTTTTAAGTGTGCTTAAAAACGACAGCTCCATGTCAGTAGATTTACTGGCATGTAAAAGAACTCCTGCGGGACGAAATTCCGGCACACCGGCGACGCTGATGTGATCCTGGCAATTGACAGCGTCGTTAAACAACAAAATAATTTAATTTAATTTATATCCATCAATCAACTACAGTAACGCCCTACAGCTCGACATGGGCCTAACACTTTATAAAACGCCCATACTTAGCACCATCCAAACAACTGCACGAAGATTTACACATGCATACGATAGAACAATTTAACAAACTAGCTTTCAATTTATACAATAAAATCCCATCACACCACAATATACTTATCAATGCACTTGGACAATACGAAACGACCATTGACAAACACAAGAGACCACTATCCCTATTTGACAAAAACTTGACCAATCCAGACATAGACGACGCCATAAACCATTACCCTGACAACCTCATACAGTAACCTAATCCACTGACTTTGCTTCTAAGTTACAGGCATTCCACGTGACGTCCATCTCCTACAGCGGTTTTTTTTTTTTTTTTTTTTTTTTTTTTTTTTTTACCGTGGAGGGGAAAAACCCGTTACAGGCGGAGGCCGACATGCTGAGGCCAACAGTGTGAGGGTCCCTGCGCCCTGAAGGGGGAGGGTTACTCACTAAAGAAACCCCTCCACGTGTTAGTTCGTACAATGCTAATGGTTTCGTGCATCATCGTGCGTTAGTCGGGTCCCGCATAGCACCCCGGTTAGTAATTGAAAGCTTTAAGCTGGCATGAAGTACATGCGAGCGAGTCAGATGTTGCTTTTTGGTAATGCCCATGAAACCTGGACATGGCCATGAGAGATAAATGCGTTGTTAAGTTTATGTTAATATGAGACGCAATTATGCTTACTTATGATTAAGTTGCACAGGCATAGGCCTGTTAGTCGTTATGGTACGTGCTAATGTTAGAGTTAGCGTAACATGGTGTAATTTGTGCAATGCTTAAGTCCAGGGTTGCACAGGTATTTACCTGCAAGTCATTATGATATCTGCTAATGTTAGTGTTAGCATACCTGAGGTTATTCGTGCAATATTTGAGCTTATATCTAGCGATGCACAGGTGAAACCTGCAAGTCGTTGTGAAATAAGCTAATGTTAGTGTTAGAGTACAAAAGATGTTTTTCATGCAATATTTAGGTTTATGTCTAGTGTTGCACAGGTATGTACCTGCAAGTCGTTAGAAACAGCTAATGGTCTGGGATTTTTACACATGCTTAATATGAATGTTATTGTGCTTGATTTCTACTTTGTCTGCCCTAGACAGGCAGGTCTTGTATAAGCATTTGTCCTGCTCTCGCCGTGTCGTCGGAGTGTCCTACTCCATCATACTGTGGCCCGCTTTCACCGCGCACGTAGGACACTGGTGGGAGGCCCTAGTTCTCCCGGTCCGCCTCGGCATCGCCGAGGGCTTGTAGGGCTCTGTGGCAGGCTGCGGTCTGAAACAGGGAATAAGGAAGGTTTAACTGTGTGGTGAGAGGGAACAGTCCTCTGTCAATGATTCATTTAGTCGTGTAGTAGGTTGTTCAAGAATTCTTCTACTTCCGTGTTATTTGGAGTTAGATTTCTGTCGAAAAGCGCTAGCGGTCTAGCGTGTTTGTAAATTTCCATAGTATAGTTACCTAGGTTCGTTACTAAAGGGTTGTTATGTTTATGCAAGTGTTTATATGTATCGTGTGATAGCTTTATGATGAATTGCTCTATCGTGTGCATTTTTAGTTCGTCGTGTAATAAGTCCGCTGGTGCAGTGTAGGGCACTTTTGCTACCAGTCGTAGTATTTTGTTTTGTAGTCTTTGGAGGCGCATAATATGTATTTTTGCGGCATAACCCCAAACCGGAGCAGCGTAAGTGAGTATAGGGCGGATAAGCGTCTTATATAATGTTAGTCCCATTTTGTGTTTTAGTTGCGAGTTCATGTTTATAAGGGGATATAGTTTGCCTAATTGGGCGTTCGCTTTTCCCCTTACTTGGAATATATGCTGCTTCCATGTGGGTCCCTGGTCCATTTTAAGCCCTAACCAGGTGACTGTGTTTTTCCACTCAATGTTCTCTCCAAATATGGTGAGTGGTGGAAGCTGATGTTTTCCTAGTCTATGGTTGATTCTTTTGGTGAATATGATAGCCTGCGTTTTCTTGACATTCACCTTAATTCGCCAGTTGGTGAACCAATCCTGTAGCTCGTTAAGGGCGTTTTGTAGCCTCCTGTGTATGAACTCGACTTTTCCCGATTGCGCTACAATTGCCGTGTCATCTGCATAGATGAATAAGTTCGTGTTGTGTGTTTTCGGAATATCGTTCATTGTTATATTAAAGATAATCGGCCCCAATATACTTCCTTGTGGGACTCCCGCTTTTATAGGGCGGGGGGGGGGGAAGAGAGGGGGTTGTTAACTCTGGACTGAAATGTCCGATTGTGTAGATAGTTTGCGATTAGTTTAATTAGAGAGTCGTGTATATTTAGTGTTTTGAGCTTCTTAAGCAGGCCCGCGTGCCAAACTCTGTCGAACGCGCGTTCTACATCAAGTAGGAGTGCGCCTGTCGATTTTCGGAAGTTAAACCCATGCGTGATGTGTTCTGTGGCTCTCAGTAGCTGCAGGGTTGTGGAATGGCGAGTGCGGAATCCGAATTGTTCGTTTATAGTTATGTTTTGTTTGATTAGTTGTGCATTTAGGCGTTTTAGTATTACTTTTTCGAGTAGTTTTCCCAGAATGCTTAGTAGACTAATTGGTCTGTAGCTCTGTGGATTCGAGAGATCTTTGCCCTTCTTGGGAAAGTGTACGACTATAGCTGACTTCCATCTGTCAGGGTAGTACCCTTTCTCTAGCACATAATTGAAGATTTTGGATAGTAGTTTGATAGCATCTTCGGGTAGGTTAGCTAAGGCTACCGCCGGGATGCTGTCTGGCCCAGGGACCTTTCGTTTCGGTAAATGTTTAATGAGCCATTTGATTTCGCTGGGACATGTTTTTCTTATTTTATTGTGCGTTATTTGGTCTTTATATTCGCGCGTTTCTTCCTCGGTTTCGGCGGTGAATTGTGGGCAAGAGGGAGTGATGTTTGGAGTTAATGTTTCTTGTAGCGCGTCCGCGGGTGCATTTGCTTTTTCTTTATCGGTGGTGGCTATGTTTTGATTAGTATGGAGTGGAGGGATTTGCACTTTATCGCGTGTTAGGCAGCGAGCTACTTTCCACACTGAGTCTCGTTCATAATCGAGATTCTCCAGTGTGTTCTGCCATTGCCTCGAGATGTGATTTGTGATCCTTTCGCTTACTAGGTTATTTAAGTGTTTAACGTACTCGAGGTCTGTCAAGTGCCGCGTTTTTTGCCATTTGCGTCTGGCTCTGTTCCTTTCGGCTGTTAGAGAGGTTATGTCTTGTGGGAGTTTAGTTTGATGTTACCTAGGCTGGCTCATAGGCACAGAGGCAGCTGTGGCTATTTTTATGGCCTTTTCAAATTGGATGACCGCTTCGTTGGTGCTTTCGTTAGTGTTTAATGGGACAGTGGGCAAGTTTTTGCTTACAGTGTCTGCAAATTTATCCCAGTTCGCTCTGTTATAGTTTGGGCGTTTAATTGGCGGGATTAGAGCTGCATTGCCCTCTAGTGTGATTATGAGGGGCAGATGGTCGGACGACAGCTCATTCATAACTTTGAGATGTGTTCTGCGTATTATGTTTTTGGACAGAGCTAGATCTAGCACGTCAGATCTGTGTGTCCTGCAATATGGAACGTAAGTATGTTCCTCTGGAGTGTGGAGCGTTCTCCAAGACCTTGCGCTACCTAGCCAAGGCGGACCCAGGGGAGAGGGCCCCCTCGGGAGTGGCACTGGCTCGCACCTGCACTTTAGGCAGGCTGCCCCCGAGTGTGCACTCCAGACGACCTGGCGACACCTGGACTTGAAAGGCAACGTCAAAACATAGACACGGCTCCCACCGAGGATGCCAAGCACTAACACGACTCCCAGTGTGGACGCCAAGCACAGACACGGCTCCCACTAGGGACGCCTAACATACATTAAGTAAAACTACTATGAATTTTGTTATCACTGTCACCTCCAACTCCCCAGGCTGTAGCCGGGACTTGATCATGACCGCAGCCCGGGACTTCATCGTTGACGCGCTCGCATGCGCTGCGTGCCAGCATGAAACTGTACGCTACTGACCGGGGTGCAAATGCGGGACCCGACTTTCACACGCACAATCATTCATTAAATTCTTCCCTGCAAGACAGGGCATTTCTTTTGTAATTACCAGCTGTCACTGCCCCTGGCAGGCAGCTCTCATCTATCACCATTGAACGCGCAGAAGCCTTGATGCGGCTCTGCAAAGAAATGTCTTCCGGTGGGGTTTTTTAGTGAGTAGGGTGCCCGGGTTCGAAGTCAGGGTAGGAGTCTTACACTCGCATGCGTGCATGTGGTTAGGCGTAAGTAGCCTTTTTCCCCCACCACAAAATAATCACTCTTGCTAGTCGTTCATCATCCTGATGATGGGAGAGATGTACACTCCCGAAAAGTAGATGGCTCTTCATCACTACACCTGGCTCGAAGCCCGAGAACATCTTGAATACATTTTTTAAATGTTCGCCATAATACCGGCTGTGGGCATTGAGGATCTGCCTTAATTGCATATTGCTTTTTAGGGAAATTTTAATGTTTGGACGCTTCTTCCTTTGAGTTTGTGGATCACACAACACTTCACATTGATTTTCGTTATAACAACGGCACACTCCAGCTCTGATTCATTTTATGACCTTTTGGATGTAATCATGGTAAGTAGAGTAGAAAGAAGGTAGCCCACTCCGGCACAAATGCTGCCATTGTTTGCAAGCAACATACTTCACAAGGAGGGTGAAGCGCACGCGCAGTTCAGATATCAATTGAAAGTGAACGCTTTAAACCCGTTTTAACATATAGAATTTAAAGCATGGACTGACAGATCCATTGCGTAAATGCTTAAGCAATAATTAAAGAAGTGTAGAAAAATGCAATGGTGTATGATGTAAAAGATACCTTAACTGAAAACACACAGGAAAGTTTCGTTAACACACTTTCCTAATTACAAGCCAATTTTACCACCGCCACCAAGGCTGCAATCAAAATAAGAAGTAACCAATTACTATGTGATTATAAAGGTTACACAAGAAGTAGCTGACGCCCACTGCTGACACTTTCTCTTGTTTCTTTTTACCATGGTTACAGCTTTTAATTTATTTAAATGCCGTATGCTAACGCGGGTCCTGACGTATAGGAAAACAATTCTTCGGTCCAATTCAGGAAATTTAGAGCAAATCATGACAGTAAGTGTCCTCATCACTCCAGTACATTTTGAAATTTAAAAGCCATGTAATCCCGCAAATATAACTCCAAATTCCTTCACTTTTTGGCGCCACTGTTTTCTTGGCAAGATAAGTACCCACTTAAAAATAACTATAATCCAGTCCTGTGGAACTTGTTTTTGGCAAATTACAGTCACTGTCTTTGCTTCCCAGAGTACTGTCAAAAGGCCGCCATTTGTGTGCAATATAATCCACAAGATACTTTATAGCGTTCTTGTTATAATCTTCAAGTACCCGGGCGACCGAGCTTCGCTGGGCGTTTTTCGCCTCTGTTTTTGTGAAATCTTGTTTTTTTTTTGTGGGAGAAGATACTTATTTAGATAAACTGAAAGTCAAAACGTTAACTAAATAACAATTTTAGTCGCAATTGTGAAGAGTCACTTCCGAGATACAAATATGTCATAAACACCATCATTTCAGCTGTAAAACATCTACTGCTGAACGCAGACCTCCCCCATAGATATGCACCCAGTTTGACATTTTCGTTGAGCATTTGTTCCATTATGGAGTTCAATTCCTTGCTGCTGCGATTGACTGCAGGGCGTTAACACGTTCGCCAAAGTCCTTCATCTTTCCGTCGAGTTCTTCCATGGCTTCCTTTACTCTGGCCAGTCGCTCGTTAGTATTCTCCAATAGATCTATCTTCATATTAGACATTCCCGTCTTCATCTTTTCTGTTTTGGAGTTTACATTTTCAATTTGCCTTCCATTTTTGTTTCCATTTGGTCCATTTGGTCCATTTTTGTTCCTATATTTTCTATTCCGTAGTTTACATTTTTCCAATTCGGTTTTTATATTTGTTTCCTCTGTCGCATTCCGGAATTCATTTCATTTCCCATTATGTCCATCTTGGCTAACATTTGTTTCATCAACTGTTCCATATCGTGCTTTTCGGCGCTCTCCTGACATCAATTGTGATTACTTTACTTTTTTTTAACTATTTCTTTATTTTTTATTAAAACACCGGAGCAAAATTAAGCAAAAGTACTGTTGAACAATAACAAATACTACAGGAAGAAAAGCTGGTTGATAAAGCCATGTGAATGTACTACGCATTTATGTTTCAATCATATAGAAAATTGTACGAATTGTTCGGAATTGTTCGCCGAAGCGGGAGTAGTGAAAGAAATGTGATTGTGTTTAGTAAAACAAAGATGAGTAGAAAGACGTGTGAATGTTATACGTTACACTTTATTTCAAGTGTATGGAAAAATGTATGGATTGTTTGTAGAAGAGGGAGTAGTATGTTAGGTAAAAGAAAAGGGAGTAGAGAAAAACATGTGAACGTAACACGTTGGGTGGAAAAATGGATTGCATAAAAACCTTCGCCATGAAAGCAATTAGATATGTCACTTTTCATCGCGATCGGTCAACCTGTTTTGGAATTTACCCACTCTTCAACATACGATATGTATAGGCGTTGGTATGTATGAAGTTGATAAGAGACTCTACTCACTTTTGTTTTACGTAACATGTGAATTGTTACGTAAAACAAAAGTGAGTAGAGAAAATAGTATGAATGTAATACATTGTTGTTGTTGTTTTTTTTTCAAACATATCAAATTGTATGAACTATATGTTGAAGGGCGAATAGCGAAAGAAAACTGATGGTGCCTCGTAAAGGAAGAATTAGTAGAGGAAGTCGTGTGAATGTAATAAGTTGCATTTATATTTCAATCATAGAATATATTAATTGTATGTTGAAGGGCAAACAGAGGATAAATGAATGTGCTACGTAAAAGAAATGCGAGTAGAAAGTCATTTGAAAGTAATATATTGTGTAGTAAAATTGTTGCCATAAAAATTTCCCCATAAAAAATAGATATACGTGCCTAACTTCGCGGTGATCGGCTAAGCGGTTTTCGAGCTTAACAGTTGTATATATATACAACCAAGTTGTATAGATGATATGAATTGTTTGTAGAAGAGTGAGTGGAGAAAGAGATGTGAATGTGTTACCTAAAAGTGAGTATAGTAAACAGTGTGAATGTAATATGCAGCATTTCTATTTCAAACATGCACGAAATTGTATGACTTATTTCTAGAAGAGGGAGTAGAGAAACAATAATTATGAATGTGTTTCCCAAAAGCAAGTAGAGAAAACAGTTTGCATGTAATACGTAGCATTTCTCTTTCAAACATCCACGAAATTGTATGACTTATTTGTAGAAGAGCGGGTAGAGAGAGATGTGAATGTCTTACCAAAAAGTCAGTAGAGAAAACAGTATGAATATAATAGAGAAAGAGATGTGAATGTGATAGCTAAAAGTAAGTAGAGAAACCACTGTGAATATAATATGTAGTAGGTATCTCTATTTCAAACATACAGAAAATTGCATGACTTATTTGTAGAAGAGTGAGTAGAGAAAGAGATGTGAATGTGTTACCTAAAAGTGAGAGGAAAAAACAGTGTAAATGTAATAGCATTTATGTTTCAAACATACAGAACATGGTATAACTTATTTTAAAAGTGGGGATAAAAGTGTTTTTGGTGCAAAATCACGTTTTTTATGGAAAATTGTTTATGGATGAGTGAGTAGAGAAAGAAATGTGAATGTGTTACCTAAAAGTAAGTAGAGATAACACTGTGAATGTAATATGCAGCATCTCTATTTTAAACATACAGAAAATTGCATGACTTATTTGTGGAAGAGTGAGTAGAGAAAGAGATGTGAATGTGTTACCTAAAAGTGAGTAGAGAAAACACTGTGAAGGTAATATGCATGTATACAAAAATTTAATCAAATCTTTAGAGTCGTTTCTTAAATACCGGGAATATATATTGCGCAGTAGAAGCGGGAATAAAAAATGTTATTTTTTATGCAAAATAGCGTTTTTTCTGGAATTACACCTATATAGCTGAACTTAAAAAGCAAAACCCTTCCTGAATACAAAATTTGATCGAAATCGTTAGAGCCGTTTCCAGGCTTGGAATATATACACAAGAATTGCTCATTTAAATATATAAGATTTCAGTGCAGTGCATCACATAAAGTTATTACTTAAAATATTGTTTTGTGATTCGTCGAAAAATAAAAAATCTGCCTAAAACGGAACGCGATCGTTCCAATTATATATTTTTCCGTTTTCACGGGTTTCCGTCTTACAAAGTGTTGCACATATTTTAGTAAAACAAAGTACAAAAAATATACTCATATAGAACTACACTGAGGGAATCATTTAAATAAAATTCTGTACATAAAAAATAGGTTCAATTGTATCTTTTTCTGTATCTTCAACTTACGTGTCATACATAATTGCAGTTTCTCCACTAGTTTCTTTTCCCTTACATATCACTGTCGCGACTTCTTCCCAAGGGAACGCTCTATGATCTCCTTTGCACCCTGCATTAGCTTCAGGAGTTCTGCAACGTTCTTGGAAGCTGCAAATTCCTAAAGGTCACTCACAACAGATAATGCTTCTCTAAGAGTGCGTATTTTTGGCTCTCTTTCGTTGGCTTTGTCGTCGTCGTCCATTCCCTTTGTGACTTCACAATTGCTGTTTCCAGCAGCAATATATTCTACACTTTGAATGTTTTCAGCCGTGGCAAGCTCGTTACCAGAGAACGTAACTACGTATTAAGCATAATGAAAATCCGTATTTGGTTATTTATGCAAACGGTTCCGGAAAAATTATTCCGTTTCTGGATTAGGCAGTTTTCCGGTTAAGAGTGTTATTTAACATAGGAAATAGCTTCCTTCCGAGATTTATTTTCCGGCTGTCCAGGTGTCCGGTATATAGGGGATTCGGTTTAGTCAAGTTTTACTGTAGTTGTATAGGCATGACTTCAAGTTGCCTTTTCCAGAAAATTTGGAATGCTCTGTCTTAGAAATTAATGCGTTAACAGGTACAAAAAATGTAGCTCATAGGGCAATTAGGCTCATTTTATTACAATTGTTCGTGCCATTTCAAATGCGCACTGTCTGAGGCACATTTTAAGATGAATAGAAGGATAAAAGGAAACGAAATGCAATAACCTTCCTTTTGACAAGGGGTAATGCCCCGACTTAAATCCCAAACCGCACTGAAATTCAGGTATAACATGAACAAAAGGCTGGTGACCCTTCGTGCGGTGTTTGTTTCACATTTAGGAAATAGGGACAATATTTTGTTTCCCATTTTAAAGAAAAGAAACACTCACCCCATGCTGGAATAACATTGCAATTTTGATTAATTTCACTAATAAAAGCAGTTTGCAATAAAATTACATTATTTTGCAACCTCAAATAAGGATTATTTCTAGTTTTTATCACTGTGGTCATCTATGTAAATGCACAGTATCTATAACTAAAACTATTTATAGCTGTTTAAGGTATAAAAATATGCACATCATACATTTTAATCAGTGGCGGCTCTTGAATTTAACGGATAGCGTGCTGCATGCTCAGAGAGTGATCTAAATCTACTCACCTGTTTCTGATTATAGTAGTAAATGGGCCTGACGATTTTTCATGCCGGCAAACATGTTGATGACCTTAGTGTTGAAGTCTTTGATGCTCGAAACTAAATTCTTTTCTACAGAGGGCATGGCGAGTGCCGAGAGTCGGTCCTGCTTCATTGTGTTCCTTAGAAAGCACTTGATCCGCTTTAGTGAAGAGAAGCAACGCTCCGGTTCTGCTGTAGTCGTAGGGACGATAATCGTGATAATCGCCCATATTCCCCTCCACCTTTGCACAGCGGATATGAGAAGGGGTTGTGAAGCAACTGAAGGACTTAGAGTTTCATTACAGAAGTGCAGACGTTGCTAGCAACACTTGCTAGTCATATGTGTTAGCTTGTCAAACGCCATACACCTCAGACATTACACGAAGCTAATTATTTGAAAATGTACCTAATACAGGAATTAAAGAACCATACAATTATTTTATATAACACATTTATGTAAAATCTTTTATTTGTGTATCAGGTATTTTGCTTAGTGAATTATTCAAAAAGTTCCTATTAACTAATGTTTAACATTACAGAGTGCTAGATTAAACGAGCACACGAGCGCAGAAATCCCCCATACATATATTAAATGTTTAACTGAAAATATTATGGACATAATTTGTTTGGTTGAATAATGCTTATGTTTAAAGAAGCAAAAATAGATTTTAAACATATTTTATTACGCATTTAAGCATGCATAAATTTATATATGTATGCATATGCATAACATGTTACGCAGAAATTACCACTAGTGGTAAGCTCCTGTTAGAATATGGACTATTTGTCATTTTAACTACTTTTAATAGGTGATGGTAAACACAGGCAGAATTAAAAATAATCTTAATGTTTATTTATTGAGTTTTTCAAATAAAACGCTTACGGTATAATACATCTTCATCACAATATTTCTGTGATGCGGTGCTATTTACAGACCTACAAAATTAAGACATTTAAGAAGTTATTTCACTATTTTATCATCATTCGTGCATCTACATTAGTTTGGGATACAACATCGTTTTAGACATCTAAAGTATATGAGGTTATTGCTCCTACACTGTAGATGGTTCAGTTACTATTCAGTTCCTGTTCAATTCCTATTAAATTAAGTTGCTTGCTAGACGGCATTTAATATTTTTCCTGTCATTATGCTAAAGTTAGGCAGCGTTAGCGCTTCAAATTCAGAGTTGTTGTTGTTATTGTTATTGTAGTGTTTAACGCCCGCTTTTACTACTACTGCACCGCAGGCGGCGACACTGATGACACATGGAATGAAGATGGAGCACCGGTGGAATGCGATGGCGGGGGAAACCGGAGCACCCGGAGAAAACCCGCCCTGACGCCGCTTCGTCCACAACGAATACCACATGCGGGTCCCTGGGATCGAACCCGGGCCGCCTAGGAACTCAAATTCAGAAAATACGTAACTAAAAAGTATAAATATATTTACTAATGATACTATAAGATTAAGGTTTTGAAATTATAGTTTAAACGAAATTTATACACACTGTTTGTAAAAGTGCAATGTTGGTTGTGCTTCCAAAGATGTTTGCTTAACTTTATTGCAAAGTTGGAATCAACTTTATGTTGAGTAAACTAGTTTTTACTTCATGATATAAAAAATTTATTAACTTTAAACACAGTTTTATCAGAAACCTCGCAAAACAGAAAAAGACAACGAAAAGCAGAGGACAGGAAAGGGAAAGTGCTTGAGTATGAGACACGGTAAGAATAGCCATGTGCTGTTAGTCATTAGTATGGGCAATTCCATGTATATGCTTAACAGAAACTTATTTGATTTTTGCAGCTCAAATAATATTTGAACTATGTTAGTATTTCACATTAAACAAAACTAATGTACCAAAATAAACGCTCGGTCATATTGCTTCGTTCAGAAAACGCTTTATAGCAATGCTGTGGTGTTAAACAGTATTGGACACGTCATAGTGTCGCAGGGGTAAAGGGGATGGACAACAAAAATAACTGGTGGCAAATAACGTTCCGAGTTGTGAAATGGGGTTCCAAGGCCACCTGTATCACCGGGCGATCAAAACTATTTATATATTTTCTGTCCGCTACATAGCGAAGTTGTTACGCAAGACAATGCCTGTGAGCAGTAGTGTTTGATAATACACTCCATGTGCAGGCCAACTGTGATAAGGGCGGGTCAAGTGGATGTTAAGAGTGAAGGGGCAGACTAACCAATCCTATTTGTTTGTTCACGTGGTTCATGACGAACTGTAAGAAATTAACATCAATAAAATTATTTTAGAGCCCAAGACCCCATAAAACGATCACATTTTCGACTAAATCACAGCGCCAGGTGTACTTTTAATGTCGTTGAGTGTACAGTGCTACGAATGCAGAGTAGGGTGCGAAAGGGAGAGGAGGGGTGAACCTATAACACTGCTATCTTACAACGCTCTTCCGTGCTGCTGTGGACGATGCTGAGTCTGTCCAGCACATTTTAACTCATACTATACATTATCAAAGCTCGTTTACAACTGAAGTGTTGTAAAATATTTAAAGTTGGTAATTTCTGAAATTGTTTAGCGTGTTACAGCACGGTAGCACGTATAGAGGAACCGCCCCTGATTTTAATGATAAAAATCTGTTGTGCTACATACACATGACTTTCTTTGCTCACTCTTGGACAAAGTATTCTTACCAAGGCTTGTTCTTCTATCTACTTCCTGTTAACAGAGATAAACTTTCATTGCACCTTATAAAGACGGATTTCGTAGGCGAGAGGATAGTCAAACCTTCTCCTCCCCCCCCCCCCTCTCTCCGTTAACTTTACATTTTTTGCTGTGAGCTTATTTCGCTCATCTGTCTACTGCATTTAGCAGAGAAACTATTCTCTCTACAGCTGCACTATGTGCAGGTGAGGCAAAATACTACTGTACTACTTTCAACAGTTCTATACACTCAACATTATTATTCATGTATTCGTACCACTTCTCGGCAACACTTTTCCCTACCAATGTTGCAGATTTCATTATGTGGTAAGTTCTTAGTAGGGTAGTTGAGACAGATCTGGCGCACTTTTTTATGGGCAAGATGGCCGCCATACGCAAACTAAGGATTATTAGGTAGGAGGGTAGAGGGACGTAGGATGTAGGTGTTTGAGGCTGACTCTAGGGATAATGTTTAAGGTGTATAGCAGCGTATGTATGTCTTTATATACGTTCATGATACTTAAGTACGTTCTTCATTATATCGATGTATGCTACCTAACACAACAGCTTTCTATCTTGATTAAATATATTATCCTAAAATAATGACACCTCGTTCCACATCGCCGCGCTAACCTAACCTAACCCAGCCCCTACTCTTTTTACTCGGTCTTTCATAATTTAACCTAAGCTAAGTCCCATAGTTCTACTCGTCTAACCTAAGCTAACCTAACCCAGCTCCCACTCTTTTTAATCTGGTCTTTCATAATTTAACCTAAGCCCATGTCTAGCCTAAGCTAACCTAACCAAGCCTCCACTCTATTTACTCTCCTCTTTCATAATTTAACATAACCTAAGCCCATACTTCTACTCTTTTTACTTTGGTCTTTCATAATTTAACATAACCTAAACCCCATACTTCTACTCGTCTAACCTAACCTAACACCTCTTCTAATAATTTATTTTTCATCCTTATTGCTCAACCTGTCCCCTACTCTTTTTACTCGGTCTTTCATAATTTACCCTAACCTAAGCCCCATATTTCTACTCGTCTAACCTAAACTAACCTAACCTAACCTAGCCTAAACTAAACTAACCTAAGGTAGCTAGCCTAGATCCTCCTCTTATTGTTATTTATTCTATTTCATCACCATGATCCGTTTCTAGACTTTCATTCCATCCTCTTATTATCTATCCTATTCCCTTCTCCTCTGCTTGTCTATTCTATCCCCCCATAAGGCGTCCTGATTTCCCTCTTTGCGGATATAACCTCGTGGTATATAAATGTTGCTTGTAGATGATTTCCAAGGAATTTAGGATTTAGAAGGTATTCAGACTCATGGGCACGCATGATTTCGGGATTTTTAAAACCCTTTCGGAGTATTCTATTGCTATTTTAAGTCTTTTAATATATATTTAAGCCACTTTTCGGGTATTGAGAGCGCTTTTATACCAGATTTAAATACGTTTCAAGACATTTTGAGGGTTATTTAAGCAATTCTGAGAGTTATTTAGCTAATGTTATACACTTTTGAGACGCTTCACCCTATTTTGGTGCCATTTTGGGCCCTCTGTTGAATCTTTTAGTCACTTTTAGGCTATTCAGGATGCTTTTACGACTAATTTTCACAACTTTAAGGCAATTTTAGAAGTTATTTAGCCATTTTTATACATTTTTTGAGACGTTTCACTCCATTTTGATGCTATTTTGGTCCCTCTGATAGATCTTTTAGTCACTTTTAGTATATTCTTGGTGCTTTTACAACATATTTAAGAATTTTTCAGGCACTTTTGAGGATTATGTAGGTTATTTGATAGATTTTTCAGAGGTTTCATGGTAGTTTTTTGTTGTTTTAGGTCGTTTTTCAGATATTTCAGTTACTTTTAGACTGTTCAGGAGGGTTTTACGAATGATTTACACAACGTTCAGGCAATTTTGTGAGACATTTAGCCATTTTACACATTTTTCGAAACTTTTCACGGCATTTTGGGCCATTTTATATATATTTTAGTTACTTTCAAGGCATTCTGGTTGCTTTTACGATTGGTATAAACATCTTTCAGGCAATTTCGAGGACGCTTTATTATACATCTTCCAGACTTTCAGGGCGGGTAAACTGATGTTGAAAAGTGAAAAGTTTTCTCTTTTTGGATTGAGGAAAATGTGGTGACTACCTGGTTAAAATTTGAGATATTTTTTTTTCTATTTGCACATGTTATGTGTGGTCTTACTTCAAAGATAGGATTAGACGAGCTTTGTACTGCAAGTTAATTACGCTTCCCTTAGCGTCCCGTCCAACATGGTAGCTTTATGTGGACTAACAGCCGCCCATTAACACGAAGGAATTCGCTAAAGCACCAGAGTAAGGCATGAGAAAATGTTGAGAGATTTGTCTCCACGCCGAAGAATTGACAAACTGCCATTTCCAACCATAATTCCGATTCATGTATATACTTCATTCTGCCGCAACCACATCGTGATTTTTCTTGGATGAAGGTTGAATTATTTTGTGCTCCACTTTCCCTCTACTTGAGGAAACTGGACTATCGGGTTTGATACTATATCATGACTCATCGGGGAAGAAAATAGACCTCCGCTTGATTGGCCCCACCGACGATGTTTCTCCGTTCACTTTATATTTCCGTTCGTGATGTTGTTAATGGAATACACACCATGAATTAAAGTGCATAGAGGCCAAGTGCAATGAAAAGATTACGTAATGTTTGAGTGGATAGCCTGCGTCCTACTGCTGTTTGAAACAGTAGGTTACAGTTTTATCTCATACTAGTGGCTGTACCGAAGGGTTCACAATAAAACATGACGGATATATGCTGCTATAGTAGTCCTTGGAAGACCTTGAATTTCCTTTCTGTGAACACCATTTGTTGTCTTTGAAACAAGTTCATCAACTGCACTGGCGTAGGAAGAGAGAGAGGTTCGCTCAGCTGAAGGTCCACCCATACATCTCAAACTTTTTCAAAGTTTAATTAGATGAGTATGAAGAAACCAGTTTATCACTGGCATTACAATTGCGACATCGAACGTAACGTTTCTCTATTTCTAGGAAAAGTGACCACACAATCTATTTGTACTCGTTGAGGCTTAAGTTATCTCAGCTAACGTTGCCATCTACAAATAAATCCCTCATCGTAGGTGTGGTATGAAGCAAATGTCTTCAATTCGAATCAGTACATTTATTCGCTATGTACTGATACATGAGTATTATTCATTACTCGTGTCATCCCAACTCAAATGAATCGGTTTCCAGCGGTCTCGTGAAAGGGAATGTTATAACAATAACATTGCTTATTCAGCTCCACCTAGTTGGCCATAGTTGTTTCGAGTTCACTTTGTAGTGGAATCAAAACGAGCCCAAAAAGATATCCACTTATTCTCGGAAAGAAAAAAGACGACTCAAGTTAACAGAGGATACATAAGTGCTGGATTCTGCACAAAGCGTCTCACAGGTGCCACTACATCTACTTCTGTCACGGTTAGTAGTGAAAATGAACCTCGTCCCCATCTCAAGTTGTACATGCTCCATGTTGCGAATCCCACTTTGATCATTACGATCAAGAAGCTTTGGTGAACTTATTGAATGAAACCCCAACTCCAGATGTAAACTAGATGTCTCCAATATTGCAAGGAATGTATTTCAGAATATATTGGCTTAACCAATTTAAATGGTTAATTGATTCTTATGAAGGAACTCTTTGGTGCATATGTGTCTTGTTTTCTGCTGGTGAGGGAGAGACAAATCAAATGTTAGGAAATTTGGTGTTAACAGTTTTTTTCTTTTAATCTGAAGGTAGTACTAAAATTCCAATTACTGCAGTAAGCCTTGACAGCACACACAAGAGGTAAGTGTTGGAGAGTAGACAAACATCCATTCCAATAAGAAACAGTTATGCTATGTGGGCACCAAAAATTGCTCTAAGAGTACATAGGGACCTTGGAACATGAATTATTGATGCAGACAGAACAAAGGGAATTTCCTAGCACTACTAGGACTTAGGGCTTCTAGTGGGAAAAAGTACTAAAGGAACATTTAAATGCATGTCTCCTGATTACTCAATACATTAGCTCCCAAATTCAAAACGAATTCGACGAAATAGCTGATATTGGGTATGGAACAGCTTTCTTTGTGTGCATGAGAGAGAGAGAGAGAGAGAGAGAGAGCGAGAGAGAGAGAGTGTGTGTGTTACATTGCTATACAAGATTATGAACAAATACTATATTCATTAGTATCCCATCAAATTTATCCCAGTTAAGTATATTAGCTTCATATTTAGCAGAAGCTATAATCACTAAGCTCTTAGACTTGAGTAGATTTAAACTGTGTTCGTGAACAAGACTATGATGGTATAATTGAGTAACGAGTTCAAAGGCGTTAAAGCCTAGTTAAAGAAGCTTTAGTCCCTTTTACTAAACTTGTCCCTACTCAAAGTCGTGCACTGTCACATATTAGAAGCTGCATTGGCATTGCTAAAAGTTATAAAAGTTTCTGTGCTTCTCCAGAAATAACTAATTTACTGAGATAAAACACAAAATATAGCTCTGACATTCGCAAACGCATAAATCAGGGATGTCGAACCTTGTCTCTTTGAAGAACCTTACGTAATGAGCGGCTATACCCCGTTTCACTCCTTCAGTTGGAGGGATAGACAGTCAGTATTCAGTGGTAGACACAAACCGGCGGTTCCATGGCCGTTTCTAGGCCATGCCTTGAATTTTCTGGGAATGTGCTCTGAAGACCTCTTCATTCTGGATGATTTTTGCATAAATGGTGAACAGTAAGAGACCGACAAAGGCGTACTAAATAAAAAACGTGGACCGGGTTAAAACACACAATTTATGTGAAGTACTTCGTTTTTTCTTGTGAGTGAACCATTTCTGAGATATTCTTTCATATTTGTTCGAATCTGCCAGCATTTATACTTTTTTCGAATAGGAGTGTGTTATTCCTTTTTTTAGCTCTTGGATATGCAAAGAGAACGCGATTTCAAAGGCATCGCATAGCAACCAGCTCATAAAACATTTCACTATCACTTAACGCCTATTGTATTCCCATATTCCCCTTTCACCTACAAGAAAATTAGCAATAAGCCACTTTCTGAAAATGCTTATTTCGATTAAAAATGTAGATAGAGAAATAAGCACTTACAGGAATAGTGTGTATCAGAGTGAGTATAGCTCTACATATATTTGCGAACGGCGTTTCTCCAAATTGAACTATATTAGAAGTCTGAATCGCAATAGGTTACGCGGCATGTAGTTTTTTTTTTTTTTTTTTTTTCTTTCCTTAACGTCCTCCAAGGTAATGTCATATCGGATGGTGAATGACTGAAATGGGTGAAATGATGCTCAAATGAGCCCGAGGTTCATAGAGCTCTAAGTTACCCGACATTCGTCTTCTCAGGATAAGGCAAAAGCTCGGAAAAGAACCTTATCCGGATAACCTACCCTAAGCGAGATTCGAACTCGCGACCTCTTGAACGTGAGGCAGACACGCTAATCATTACGCCACAGAGGCGGACATGTTACACGACGATCACTTGGTGAATCTTCTAAGGCAAATGCACTTCGACTTTGTTGCCAAACATTTATTGACTTCTTTACTGACTCCTATGTCGAGTAGGAATGTAAACAGAGAAAACTACATAGAAAGAGATTCAGTTGAATATTACTGTGTTTAAAACAATGTATATTTATAAAAATCTACAATTTATTTTTCCTGATTGCTTTGGCCTTTTTTCACCACATGCTCTGAACACGCACTGGACACAGCATTTTAAGAGCTATTTTAAATAATAATTGTTTTATTCCAATTAATCGGTTTTTGATACGGTAATATGGAATTCCCTTAGGACCGTATATTTAATTGTGTTTCTCCAGATGCTTAATTGGGTCCTGGTACACAAACATAGAGAAACTGTTATGTAGCCAGTTCTTAATTTCAATTAGTTTAAGAGAAAACGCTTTTTGGATAGCCTTTTCAGAGGGAGTCACGGAAATTAGTTAATATAGACTAAAATCTTTTATATTTTTAAATAGTGCACAGAAATGTTTAATGGCGGCGCCGTGGCCGAGCGGTTAGCGCGCTCGCCTACCACCTAGGCGGCCCGGGTTCGATCCCAGGGACCCGCATGTGGTATTCGTGGTGGACGAAGCGGCGTCAGGGCGGGTTTTCTCCGGGTTCTCCGGTTTCCCCCGCCATCTCATTCCACCGGTGCTCCATCTTCATGTATCATCAGTGTCACCGCCTGCGGTGCCGTAGTAGTAAAAGCGGGCGTTAAACACTACAACAGAAATGTTTAAATCCATAATTCTTGAAGCTCTCGAGAGAATTTTAGGCTTATACACATTAAACTGTGTTCCAAGGAGCATTTTCAACAGTAAAAAATGCTGAAAAAAGGAAATTGAGAAAAATAATGTTTAAAGTTGATACGGAAATTCAGTTGATACCACTGGTCGATGTAGTCACTCTTTTGACTTCATCAGTCTAACGCAATTAGGCCGGCGGTTTTCTTTTTGAAATGCAGTGTGTGAACGTCTCTCATTACTCACTTGGCCGTCGGCGCTGTTTTGAACCAGGTGAACGACAACTGATTGTCGCAAATTAAACATTTTGTGTTAACTAACGGTCAGCATACCTCTATTTGTTGTCATTCAGTTTGTTTTATGTATTAAAACTCACGAAACTACAATTATTATGTTATTTTTTTGACAAACTCAAGCAAACCCTGAGGATGTGGCTCATCAGCTCTGCATAGCAGCCGTGGCAGGAGTGCAACAGGAACTTCAATAGTCAACCAGCTAGAAACCCAGATCAGATTTTCAAGAATCGGCGTATAAAACGATCAGCATCAAAGTTTAGTGAGATGATTTTATTAAACGGTAGAAGAACGATTAAGTATACATTGGTGGCTTTAAAAATTGTTGGTACCAAAAACGCATAACATGAAAACATAAATTGTAAATAATAAAAATCTGATGTGATGCACTCACTCTCTACTTTTGTACTAACTATTCCTACAAAATCTTATTCCTCTATCTTCTTCATGTGAGTCGGGATAAACATTTGCAGACATTATCTTATTGCTCATTTTCTTGTAGGTGCAAAGGGAGTGTGGGAATACAGTAGGCTCTGAGGGATAGTCAAATCTTTTAAAGCTTTGAAATTTCGTTCTCTTTGCACGGCTAAGATATAAAAAATGAATAATGATCTTCCATTTGTGGAATGTATAAGTATTGGAAAACAGACAAATAAGGAATACTTTCGAAATGGTTCACTCCTTAAAAAAATCATTTCGACGTAAATTGTATGTTTTAACGAGATTTACATCTTTTATATAGTAAGATTTAGTCTATCTCTTACGGTTTACCAATTATGTAAAAGTGATCAATAGTAAACAGGACTACGTGAGCTATAGCCAGAAAATTTAAAATATACATTTCGTTTGTCCAAAAATATCTTAAACATACGACATTTTAATCAAAATCGTTAGAACCGATTTCGAGAGAACAAAAGTTTTCGAAAAATGTTCCATGTAAGGGGTAGTTTAGGATGGAGGAATTTTCTTAAAACTCTTCGTGTCGCATTATTAAAACTAAATACCAACTTCGGTTTTTAACCTACTTTTCGTTTTTGAGTTATGCTGTTCACACACACACACGCGCGCGCGCTCGCGCACGCACGCACCTTTTTCTAAAAGTGTGTTTTTTGGGTACAGGGGGCCTCAAAACACATTTCCAATGAAATATCGACATCGAACTTTTGGGTGGAATACAGTGTTTTCCCTATTTACTATACGTAGTACACAAAGTGAAAATATAATAAAAATTATATATAATACATATCTTAGCATTGTAATAAACCAAATGAATTGAAGTTATTATTTCCATGTGAAGTTGAACAGTTTCACACTTTCATCAAATGTCACTAATGCGTTGCCTTAATTGTACATTCCATTGTTTGCTTTCATGTCAAATGAGCTGACCATAATGCAGTGGCGGCTCATGCCTTACAAAATAGGTGAAGAAGTTCACTTAAGCATGCTGAAAATACAATGCAAAGCCGGTGTACCACGGTCCAACATTTTTTACCAAGCTTTTAGTATACAATGGAGCTATACACAAAAGAAACTGTCTGTCACACCATGATTTATTTTGGCCCAATACATATGACAGTTCGCGTAATAAGTGAGAGGAATAAACATGGCGGATGCAAATATATACAGTTTTGTTTTAAAATCAAATTTAAACGGTGAGCCAAACAATGTACAAAAACTGTCTGAGGAGCATTGTTCTTGATTCTTTTTTGAAGTCCATTCAAATGTCCTGACATAACACTCGCTCCATCGTAACATTGTGCAACTAATTGACGTTCATAATTAAATTCTTTAAGAACACCATGCACCAAAAGGAACAATGTTTCTGCGGACCTGTCAACACTCACATCATGAAATCCGAAAAATCGTTCAACCAATGTGCTCTCTGTATTCACGTATCTTACAATGATAGAGCACTGAGACTGTTGACAAATATCTGTAGTGTTGTCAACTATAACAGAGGAAGGAAAAAAAAAAAAATCTGAGACATTAATTTCAGGTTTTTAAGTATTCCAAAATACATCCAATCACCTCATTTTGTATAGATTTAGAATCACCGCTGAATATACTTTTAATTTTACTATAGTGGTTTTAGATTTCTAATGGAGTTTCAGTACACAAGCTCCTTGAAACTTCCCCAACTTAGCGAAAGCGCACTCTCATCATGACCTCTGAATGCAAGCTCCTGTTTACCTAAATACAATATTGCTTTAATAATCAACTACAGGAAAAGCCTATTTAATGCCACGTTTCCATTGAAACGCACATGAAAAGGTCTGCTGTTTTCCTGAAGAGCGTCAACCATTGTGTTTCTATTTTTTTTTCAAAAGCGTTTAGTTGTAATTTACTTTTAAATGTCCCGCCGAATCATTGTGCTTGTGAAGAGAACGGGTTATATTAATGAAATCTGTGAATCTTTCTTTGTCCCACACGTTACTTTTGTTGCTGAAAAGTAAACAAGGCCAACAGAATAGCGATTGCAAACTACGGCTACTGCATAACCAAAAATAGTTATCGAGCCAAGAGCTTTTGAATTTAATATCTTCCTTATTTTCTTATCCTCTCTTGTAAGGGCTACATCAATGATATCAGTGGGCCACCCAAAGTTTAAAACATCCTTCTTGTCCTCATCTTTCCACCTGGAAAATGGGGTTTCTAGCAAATTGCAAACTATATGGTTCACTGGATTAATAACAAAACACTTATATTCCGTAATTTAAATATTAAAAGCGCTGGAGTCTAGCAAACTCGTAAATTATACCTACCGTTCACAGTTATCTAAAACACTACGTTTTAAGTTTACCGCCAGTTCTTCCTCGAGGTAAACGAATACTATCTTCTAAGCGCGCGAAAACAGAAACCATCCCCTCTACCGTGTTCTGTGCCTCTGCCCAAGTGAAAATATTTCTTGCTTGCTCGAAACATGTGCATGCCCGTGTTATTTCCCCGTAGTTCATCGTTTCGTGACGTCATGTTGCCATGGCAACCAAGCTGTTTAGTGCAGTAGTTTCTTCCGTAACTGTGACTTTTGCACTTGTCCTTGTAACCGATCTGAGGGTGCCCTCCCACCAATTTTCCCTGCCGGCTGCCAGGCTGTAAGTTCCAAACAAAAGAAGGGTTGGTCACTGACCCTGCTACAGCTGCTAGCAGTTGAAATTTGGGACTAAACTGTTAGAATGAAAGTAATAATGCCAACATTAACAAAAATAGAATACTGCTATTTTCAGGTGAAAACCTCTTCACCTGAATAACCGCCACTGCCATAATGGCCAATTTGCGCAGAAAGACAATTCACAAGCTTGAAACGCTGATTCCAAAATTTTATGTTAGAGTTCAATGGAAATATTTCAGAAGCAGTTGTGATTTACAATAGTGATTTACTATATGCAGTTTGTGTAATCAAAGCTGAATTTGAAATGTGGGAAAGGAAATTACAATATGTTACGGTTGCGAGACCTCAATCTGAACTGCCATTTACTGTTTCAATTAATAATGCTAGTAGGGTAGTTGAGAGCGAGCGAGCCCACCGTTTTATGGGCAAGGTGGCCGCCATGACTGATTTAAGCATTACTATGTAAGGTGGTAGGAAAGCACGACGTTGTAGGTGTTCGAAGCAGTCTCTAGGAATAATTTTAAAGGTATAGCAGTATATGTATGTCTTTATGCACGTTCATGGTAGCTGAGTATTTGTTCCTTTTATCGATGATGCCATTTTAATCGAGCATTATATTCTGCTTTAACCTATTATAACCTTCACATAATACCGTTTCGGGCTGAGACATTTCGCTTTGATTTACTGATGCTTTTCAGCGACTTCAGATATTATGGAGGTATTAGGTCCCACTAGCATGCAAACCCTAAGCATTTTGTAAACATTTCGAGATAGGTTAATGTTATTTTAGAGTTTGGCTCGTATTTCAGCCACATTTGTGGTATTCTGGATGTTTTATGAATGTTTGAACGTTCCTCTCAATTTTTCAGTGTTTTCAGATCTTTAGTATGTTTTGATATTTTTAATGAACATGTAAACATTTTTAGTGATTTTTCATGCTTTCACGATCACATTTCATCCTTTTGTAAATTTATGATGCTAGTTTCTGGAGAGTCTCTCTAACACTAGTCTAATTTGACCCGAATCAACCACAAATCTCCTTAGACATATTTCTTCATTGTTATTTAACATTGTTCTTATTTCTTCTACTCTCCCCTATTTCTTGAACTAGCATTAGAAGGTGTTGAACTAGCTATTCTATACGCTTTTGTGTACAGCTCCAGTATGCCACGCTTGTTAACCTCATTTTACGATTCGTTTGCATAGTTCTGTATGCTCTAATGGCAACACCTCAAACGTTGCTTACAATCTTTCTAAGACTATCCTAACCTAGCCCACCACCACCGGCACCACCACCATCACAATCACCACCATCACCAGCAACATAATCACCAGCACCACCATCATCACCACAACTAATATCACCAGAACCACCATCACCACCACAAATATCGCCACCACTACCATCTGCATCATCACCATCACCACTATCACCAGCACCACCATCACCACCACCTCCAACATTAGCATCACTACCACAACCATCACACCTACAGCCACCTTCACCACCACCATCACCAGCACCGGCATTCATTACCATCAGCATCATCACCATCCCCACCACTACCATCACTAGCAGCAGCATCACAATCATCACCACCACCATCACCAGTATCACCACCACAACCATCACAATCACCACCGCCATCACCTCCACTACCACCGCCATCACCTCCACTAGCACCATCACCAGCACCACTACCATCGCCAACACCAACATCACCACCATAGATGATGCTGAAGTACTTATAGCTCAGCATTTTAGCACATGCTGTGCGATATCCATGATAGCATTTTCGCACAAGCTTATAATTTATATGACATTAATCAGGGATACTTACTTTAAGGGTGCACTTGCTTTATGTCTGCGATTACGATTATTCTCCATAGTTTTTCCAAACATTGCATTATTTAAAAGTTTGTACAAATCCTTTTCAAAATCGTTTCTAGCTTGTTGGCGCACCCACTGATTAAATTCGACTTAAGGCTTTAACCAACAGATTGACGGAATTGTAGTGCTCTATGGACCTTTGCTAGCCGTAGACCATGACTAAGAGTCTGGTTTAAGGCCATGCAATGTACCATATGCTCCTTTCGGGATCCAAGATAAGCAATTAGTATCTCTGAAGACGATTTCCCGGTTTCATACTCTCAGGCAGAAAGGCTAAGTCATTGTGAGTTCCATGGAGCTCTTCAGGATACTCCACATGAACTTCTAGGATATATCCAAGAGGATCATTCCCTTTCAGCAAGCCAAGGTCTATATCTTCAGGAGAAACCCACGTAAATTCATCATAAGTAAGGGCGTGGCACTTTGCACAGCCATATTAGTTATTCTCGACTTCGTACGTAATAAAATGTGATGGTTTATGAGGATCATACTGACCAATGTAGATGTTCTTCACCTCCGTATACCGCTAACTTTTGTAGTGTTTAACGCCCGCTTTTGCTACATACGGCACCGCAGGCGGTGACAGTGATGATACATGAAATGAAGATGGAGCACCGGTGAAATGAGATGGCGGGGGAAACCGGAGAACCTGGAGGAAACCCATCCCAACGCCGCTTTGTCCACCACGAATCCCACATGCGGTTTACTAGGATCGAATCGGGGCCACTTTTGTGAAAAGCGAATGGTCTAACAACTCGGCTACGGCACAGTGGTATACCGATGAGAAACCTAACATAAACCTCCTCTTATACCAGATTCAACCATGAGTAGCTGATCGTAATCAAGAAGCAATTCAAACTCAATTCCAGTATAGAGCAAACTGGCATCTCTTGTAAGTCCTGGAGATGTAAAATAATGTGCAGAGTCCACTTCATGAGCTTTCAGGGTTTGGTCTCTAAATGTCTCGAAAACATCCGCTAGGAGAAGAACATCTGAAATTAGGGTACAGATCATTGTACTCACCTAGGTTTCTAACGTTAAAATGCTTCCGTAGGTTCAAAGCGTGATCATAGTCCTCACTGCTGATTTTTCGTCGTTTAACCTATTATAGAAGACATCCCTAGAAGGCCAAACTGTATCGTTTAGGACAGGAGTCTCCAAACTTTCCAGCCTTAGGGCCGTATTGATTACACCAGAAAGTTACGAGGGCCAGAACCGTTTTAATTTTTCCTGCCATTATCTGTAATTTCTAGACTAATCAAATTGTGTATTATTGTTACGACCATGACACTTGACATCTAGTTGTCAAAAGCGGAAATAGGTAGTGGTAGAACCCTCTATTGCTAACAGATAGTGCTAGTAGTGCTTTCGAGAACGTTCTAGTGTATTCCACTCACTTGGAGGTGGCTAGCAGCCGGCAGCGAGGTCCCCCAGTCAGACGCCTTGGGAAGGCGAAGGAAGCGAAACTATCGTGAAATAAAGTAGTGTGTAACCCCGTTTAAAATATATTTTCGAACCGACCAACGCCCATACTTAACAGTATTTTGATTTGACTTGTTTCTGTGTGTGATTTACTAGAATGGAAAAGAAGAGAAAAGTACATAGTGAATGCAGAACATTCAAAGATCAATGGAACTATCAGTATTTCGTGATTGAGTTTTGTAATAAGGCGCTATATTTGATTTGCAATGAAACCATAGCCGTTTTCAAAGAATATAGTAGTAAACGTTATTATAAAACGAAACATTTACAAAATTACTCAAAATGTACAGGAAGCTTGCGGACAGTAAAATCTGAAACTTTGTAGCGCGGATTGAAATCGCAGCAATCCTTCTTCTTAGCAAAAGTCAACACAGAACAAGAGGCTGCAACTCGTGTGGCTCTTGAAATTGCAAGACGTGGAAAACCATTCACCGATGGAGAAATGATCAAAGAATGCTTAATTGCAGCAGCCAAAGGAATTTGTCCAGAACAGGTAAATTTATTTAAAACTGTGAGTTTGTCAGCAAACGGCGTGCCTCGGAGGGTACAAGACATCGCAGAAAATATATTACCATGTCAACTGTGTGACAAAAATGGACAACATGAATGATTTTCTCGAGCCTTGGATGAGTCAACGGATGAGACAGATAGTTCTATTAAGAACTTCTTGATACTGATAGTATTCACGGCACGGCTGCTGGGGAAGATAATTTCAAGGAGGTTGAAAATGCCATTAATACTAAGAACCTTCGATAGAAAAACTTGAAATCTATTACACCTGATGGAGGCAAAAACATGTGTGGTAAAAATAAAGGAGTGATTGCACTTGTGTCAAAGGCTGTAGAAAATGACGATGGTCCAAAGCCATTAGTCTTACGTTGTATCATTCATCAGCAATCCTTGTGCGGAAAATGTTTGGATATGTCTGAAGTTATAAAACCAGTCATATCTGTTGTTAATTTCATGAGATCCACTGGGCTGAATCACCGACAATTCCGCGAGTTTATTTAAGAGATTCGAGAAAATGACTTACCATATCATACAATATTATTATATTACTATATGTGTTAATATTTACGTTGAGTTGTAATAATATGCAACTGACTCAAATAATATTGTAAGACTTTATTTTGTAATTAATTGATACATTAAAATTAAATGAATAAATTTGTGATTCATGACACAGTTAACTTAAAAAAAACAACAACAAACCATAAACAGTCGCGAGCCGGATTGAAGACACTGGCGGGCCGGATTTGGCCCGCGGGCCGTAGTTTGAAGACCCGGGGTTTAGGATATCCTACAATGTTACGCAATCAGAGGGAAATACCTCTCTGGCGGGTTATAAACCCGATATTCTCAGCTCCAAAGTATGTACTTCTCTGTTTCAGGATACGTTTAAAGTGTCTTGCAAGTTTCCCCTAGCTTGTACTAAGGAATCGCAAAGTATCTACATACCTAAGTTTAATATCCTCAATATAGTTGGAGAATGACATATAGCTTTCCTCTGAATTTAGTATAACATCTACTCTTCCGCTAGTACACCCCAACTCCCTAAAAGTGAAATGGCAGTTATATCCGCTCAGGTTATGCATGAAGACGGGTATATAATTAGGCGTTTTACACACCAGGTTACACTTATTATGCGGACTTGCTCAGTACCCTCCCGATACGTGATTATGATCGGTCACGTTCCAATTGTCTTCTGTCAATTCATTTCCACACAGGTAACATACTGTATAAGCCTCAAATAATCATTCTTCTTCAGCTGTAAGATTCATAAATCTAGCATATTTATAAAAGTCATCAATTTTATTCGCCAGATCCATCAAGCATTTCACAAACTTCTGAGCGACGTCGGATCCTCGATAAAGATATTGTTCAGTAGGAAGTGCAAGTTATCGACGACGGTTTCACATAAACACAAAAGCTCAGGGGAAATTAGTTTGATAGGGAGTTGTTTAGAAGGTTTCAGGGTTAGAGAAGCAGGTATGAAGGTGGTTGAGAATGCATTCAAAATCAGCTCTTCCACTCCACTGCGACCGTGTTGGTCATCAAAATGACTGTAGCAGCGTTTACATACATATATTCGTCAATGATGCCTAGCTCTTTGCTGCTGAATGAGCCTCTCTAAGTTCTTTATATACACATAATAATGTTTACCAGTTGCATCGCTCAACACAAGAACACTAAGATTAGTTAATTCTTCACCGACCACCCTTAAGGGAAACACTTCATGATTCTCATCCACTACAAACACATTTATGGACATATTGAGTTATTTAAATTAGGCGATTTCACCCAAGCTCGTGGGAAACGAAATGCATGAGAAATCATTTTTCTTGAATAGCCTTATATTTGCTGACACATTAAAGTTTGTTCGTGAGCAAACATGAGCGTTGTGAAGGGGGGCAGGTTTTTTTTTTTTTTTTTTTTTTTTTAATTAACGTCCTCCAACATTGCGTCATATCGGACGGTGAGTGAATGAAACGGGTGAAATGATGCTCAAATGAGCCCGAGGTCCATGGAGCTTTAAGTTACCCGACATTCGTCTTCTCAGGATAAGGGAAAACCTCGGAAAAAACCTTACCCGGATAACTTACCCTAAGCGAGATTCGAACTCGCGACCTCTTGAACGTGAGGCAGACACGCTAACGGGCAGGGGGTGCCCGATCCCCTTTGGGAGTTGGTGAACTTAATGTACAATCAATTACTCACTATTAAACCATTATTTTAGGTTTGATGTAAAGAACAATTTTAATTGAGAACAAATTAATAGGCTCATCTGCAACAAATCTTATAAATTTTCACAATAAAATAATGAATTAATATTATATGATTGCAAACTGCAACATGTGGCCCACTCTTGGAAAAAGAGTCTGCCGACGCTCATGTGAGCAAAGCACAGCATACATTAAACATTTCTCGTCGCTATAGCTCTGGGGGTTTATACAAGCTTCCTTCGCTCCAACAGATGACGGCAGAGTCATATAGCTGCTCCCTCGAAGGGGATTATACTTGTTATTACGAAGTCAAAACCCATCAACAGGCAGTAGGGCCCGGTTACTACCTTTCAACTTACTTTCCTCCGTGTCAGCACAAAGTTTCTCAATTTTATTTCGAAGATAATATCCAATTCGCTATCTAACAACAACACATCCTGATTGCGCCTTTTGAAGGCTTTATTAGTAATGTCAGCAACAGCGTTCACCAAGTTCCATTCTGTCATAATGTTAATTTTGGAACTTTCATGCATCCACAGCTCCTTGACAGCCTGAATTATGCGTTGCTTCCCCTGCTGCAGGTATGAATTTAGTTCCTGACTTGCTGGGCATTGAATGCTATACAATTTCAGACAATCCTCAAAAGCCGTTTCATATTCTACGACGCATCTTGATCAGCAGACATTAACAATAATTTATGCTTGGTAGGCTCGAACTTGACTTTCTCAGAGCCTGTAGCTTTATCACAGCACCGTTCTTGTTCATCCCTTCGATTTTCAGTACCGTAAACATCACCACAATATCTACACTCCAAAGACCCTCAGTTCATACCTCGTCTTGTGGTAGTCGCGTAGAAAGCTCTTTATACGCTTGCTACACTGATAGTCTGGTATAGCACTCAGGAAAGATTCTATCAATTATTATTTATTTATGCCAACAAACTTACTGTTGGTGTTTTTAAACACACAAGCCGTGTGTGGGCAAAGTTTAAGAGGTAGAACTGGAACTTAAAAATTCAATGCCAGAACTGGGATTTGAACTGGCTTGAGAATTTAATGCCATTCTGGTAGTTTGTCACAATAGCTCAGTGGTTAGAGCGTCCGCCCGGCAAGCGGAAGGTCTGTGGTTCAAATCCCAGTTGTGGCATTGAATTTTTAAGTTCCAGTTCTACCTCTTAAGATTATATCACTTCACCATTCCACATCTTTACAATATGCAGCGTAAGACTTGTAAATTACATAAAACAACAAATACTTATCGCAATTTGCACTTGTACATTGTGATAATTTATCAAATCCATTAGACGGCAGTTTCAATAAGAGCAGCTGACGTGTTGAAATCGAAGGATAATCAGTGAATGGCTAATTTTTATGGAGGGGAAAATCTTGTTTCGCGGCACCCTGGCACTCTGGGAGTCGCCATTGAAGATAGCAAGACCCACTAAAAAACCCTGCCACTGGAGGAGGAAAGTAAAAGTCTGCTGCGGCACGGCCTGTAGCACACGCGCATTTAGTGGTGAGCAACAGAGCTGGTTCCCAAAGCGTAACCAGAGGAGTGAGGTTTGGAAGCTGGGAATGGCTTGACCAAGGCCTAGCTTGCTCCCTAGCGAGTCCTGGGGAGTATAGTTTGGATTCTTTGTGATTGTTGGCAGGAATCAGGGTGAAATTATGTCGATGTGGCTTGGTGTCGTAGCACTGCGTCTGCTTCGTGCGCCTCAGGTCTGTGCGCTTGTCGATACCTTTAATGTTGCGTCTCTGAAATAATCTAGATTTAGCATGCACATACATAAAAACAAAATCAAGTATTTACATTAGAGTCGAATAATTTAGATTATTGGTGAATTTGCTTGCCAGTGGCGTCGTCAGTTATGGTATACAGCATGTTGCATTACTTCGCCTTATGGCGTCGTCTTCAACTATTATCTAATGTGTTGTTTGTGCCGTTCGGTATCGTCAATTTGGTGCTCATATCCGTTCCATCGCCAGGTCATTTAGAGTGCACACTCGGCAGGCAGTCTACCTGAAGTGCAGGTGCGAACCAGTGTCACTCCAGTGGGGCCCTCTTCCCCCTAGGACCGCCTTATAATAAGGACTTGAGGTTTGCTGACTACCTATGGAGAGATAGTGTGTATGTGTGTGTGTTAGTGTGCCACATTTTACATGTGAATAACATCGGGGTAATTTACTAAATTATCTACGCATTGTTGCATCCCAACAGCCAGTTCCCCGTGACCAACGGTTTTCCCGAATAGAGATAGTGGCCTTGCAGGTTTATCATCTATTATATAATTTTCGCCTAGTGCTTGCATTAGTTCGTTGTGGTTTTTACTCTTTTTCTCCAGTACGCTCAAACGGAGCCTTTTGATGAATTGCTCAATGGAATACACTTTAGCTCCTCGTGTAACTGGAGCGCTTGAGCCACTTCAGCCAGCCTAGCAGTTATGCGGAGTACTCTATTTCGCATTGTTCGGAGTCTTTTCATGCGTGTCCTGGCTATGTGTCCCCACACGGGGAAGAGTACTTTAGGATAGGTCGGATTAGTGTTTTATAAAGTGTTGCTCCCATCTCTAGCTTCAGAGTACTGTTTGTGTTGATAATTGGTTACAGTTTATTAAGCTGGGCATTCGATATGGCTCTTACGGTGTCAATATGTTGTTTCCACGCAAGTTCGTGGTCCATCGTTACACCTAAGTAGGTGATGGTGCTATTCCATTGAATTGGTTCTTTTCCTAGTGTTAATGGCTGAAGGCCATGCTTACCATGTCGGTGTTTGATTCAGTTGTTTAATATTATTGCTTGCCTTTTTCTAGTATTTACTTTAATGCACAATTTCGTGAGCCATGGCTCTAAGTCATTTAGAGCATTTTGGAGCCCTTGGCATGGTCGATTATGTGACTAGTGCTGTCCTCTGCACATAGATATCTGTCTATTCTTATTGTTTCTGGAATTTCGTTGATGTATATATTAAAGAGGACGGGCCCCAATAGACTCCCTTGTGGGACCCCTGCCCTGGCTGGCCGTTGTGTCGATGTTATGTGTTCGACTGCCACGTGGAAAGATCGATTTGATAAAGTCTTTTATTACGACTA
The DNA here is from genome assembly GCA_030765045.1 of Tenodera sinensis. NCBI lineage: Eukaryota > Metazoa > Arthropoda > Insecta > Mantodea > Mantidae > Tenodera > Tenodera sinensis. Next base: position 125,322,918 of record CM060964.1, on the reverse strand, counting down.
TCGTGGAGTCCACGAATTCCAGTAATATGAGCTTTCTCAGCAGACCAGCATGCCATATACGATCAAAGACCCGTTCTATATCCAAGAAAATGGCCCCTGTACATCGCTTTAGTTTGAATCATTACGTTCTGGATTCGGCCATTCGTAGTAGTTGTAGTGTTGTCGAATGCTGTGCCCTGAATCCAAATTGTTCATTAATGCATTCGACAACACTACAACTACTACGAATGGCCGAATCCAGAACGAAAGGATTCAAACTAAAGCGATGCACAGGGGCCATTTTCTTGGATATAGAACGGGTCTTTGATCGTATACGGCATGTTGGTCTGCTCAGAAAGCTCATATTACTGGAATTCGTGGACTCCACGATAGTCATAATAAAAGACTATCAAACGGATCTTTCCACGCGGCAGTCGAAAGTATAACATCGACACAACGGCCAGCCAGGGCAGGGGTCCCATAAGGGAGTCTATTGGGGCCCATCCTCTTTAATATATACATCAACGACATTCCAGAAACAATAAGAATAGACAGATATCTATGTGCAGATGACAGCACTAGTCACATAATCGACCATGCCAAGGGCTCCAAAATGCTCTAAATGACTTAGAGCCATGGCTCACGAAATTGCGCATTAATGTAAATACTAGAAAAAGGCAAGCAATAATATTAAACAACTGAATCAAACACCGACATGGTAAGCATGGCCTTCAGCGATTAACACTAGGAAAAGAACCAATTCAGTGGAATAGCACCATCACCTACTTAGGTGTAACGATGGACCACGGCCTTGCGTGGAAACAACATATTGACACCGTAAGAGCCATATCGAATGCCCAACTTAATAAACTGTAACCAATTTTATCAACACAAACAGTACTCTGAAGCTAGAGATGGGAGCAACACTTTATAAAACACTAATCCGACTCATCCGAAAGTACGCTTCCCCGTGTGGGGGCACACAGACAGAACAACCATCAAAAGACTCCAAACAATGCGAAATAGAGTACTCCGCATAACTGCTAGGCTGCCTGAAGTGGCTCAAGCGCTCCAGTTACACGAGAAGCTAAAATGCATTCCATTGAGCAATTCCTCAAAAGGCTCCGTTTGAGCGTACTGGAGAAAAAGAGTAAAAACCACAACGAACTAATGCAAGCACTAGGCGAAAATGACATCATAGATGATAAACCTGCAAGGCCACTATCTCTATTCGGGAGAACAGTTGACCTCGGGGAACCGGCTGTTGGAATGCAACAATGCCTAGATAATTTAGTAAATTACCCCGATGTTATTCACATGTGAACTGTGGCACACGAACACACACACATACACACTATCTCTCCATAGGTAGTCAGCAAACCTCAAGTCCTTATTATAAGGCGGTCCCCGAGGGAAGAGGGCCCCACTGGAGTGACACTGGTTCGCACCTGCACTTCAGGTAGATTGCCTGCCGAGTGTGCACTCTAAATGACCTGGTCAATGGAACGGATATGAGCACCAAATTGACGATACCGAACGGCACAAACAATACATTAGATAATAGTTGAAGACGACGCCATAAGGCGAAGTAATGCAACATGCTGTATACCATAACTGACGACGCCACTGGCAAGCAAATTCACCAATAATCTAAATTATTCGACTCTAATGTAAATACTTGATTTTGTTTTTATGTATGTGCATGCTAAATCTAGAGTATTTCAGGGACGCAGCATGAAAGGTATCGACAAGCGCACAGACCTGAGGCGCACGAAGCAGACGCAGTGCTACGACACCAAGCCACATCGACATAATTGCACCCTGATTCCTGCCAACAATCACAAAGAATCCAAACTATACTCTCCAGGACTCGCTAGGGAGCAAGCTGGGCCTTGGTCAAGCCATTTCCAGCTCCTAATCCTCACTCCTCTGGTTACGCTTTGCGAACCAGCTCTGTTTCTCACCACTAAATGCGTGGTTGCTACAGGCCGTGCCACAGCAGACTTTTACTTTCCTCCTCCAGTGGCAGGGTATTTTAGTGGGTCTTGCCATCTTCAGTGGCGAATCCCAGAGTGCCAGGGTGCCTCGAAACAAGATTTTCCCCCTCCATAAAAATTAGCCATTCACTGATTATCCTTCGATTTCAACACGTCAGCTGCTCTTATTGAAACTGCCGTCTAATAGCTTTGATAAGTTATCACAATGGACAAGTGCAAATTGCGATAAGTATTTATTGACGTCACACCCAAGCATAGACAAAATGTCTGCTCCCCCGAGGACGTTGCAAGTGGTCTAATGACATGCCCATACACTATGGAGAAGACTGAATAAATCAACATTATGTTTCTTTAAAGATGTTTTGAATTTCTGCCGAGTGTTAATGTCTTATATTCTTTCCCTCCTATTTATTATAGCTTTGAGTCTAACAGCAGACGATGTTATAACGATTACCCCCAACAGTATCAAAGTTTAGAAATCATTGTGCCTAATTTTGAGGACACATATTCTTTTAAGCTTTTATATAGGTTTACAGTTCCATCATTCCAACAACAAACACAGTGCTTTTAACTATATATAGTTACGAAATAGTCGTATTTGACCGCGTCTTAACATGTTAAATTTGACGTATGCATATGACACAAATAATATTTTATTTGTATTTATTTATTTACTAAGCTATATACATGTGAATATGACCGGTGTTCAGCCCTGGCTCATTGCCAGTCATATTCTTATTCTACAATAATTCCTTAATTCTAACTTATTCTATCACTTATATCTTATTGTTCAACTCTATTTACTGTCCAGATCCATTTATTTTTCACCTTATGTAAAAATCTTCCTACCCTCTTACTGTCTTTATGAAGCATTTCAACTATAGATCTATTTCTATTCATATTCGACCATTTCTTATTCATATATTCTTTTCTCCAACCTTCAGTCCCAATACATTTAAATATTATATGTTCTATGTCTTCATTTCCACCACATATAGGACATTGGTTTTGAGGAATGCCCTTCCTTAGACCCTTTAATCTCCATACTCCTGCTTTCATCCATGCAATGCCTTCTCGCTCCTCTTTATCTGTCACGTCTATATACTTCTCCCTACCCCAAGTGTTAGTGTTAGTGTTAGTGTTAGTGTTAGTGTTAGTGTTAGTGTTAGTGTTAGTGTTAGTGTTAGTGTTAGTGTTAGTGTTAGTGTTAGTGTTAGTGTTAGTGTTAGTGTTAGTGTTAGTGTTAGTGTTAGTGTTAGTGTTAGTGTCGTTGTCGTTGTCGTTGTCGTTGTCGTTGTCGTTGTCGTTGTCGTTGTCGTTGTCGTTGTCGTTGTCGTCGTCGTCGTCGTCGTCGTCGTCGTTGTCGTTGTCGTTGTCGTTGTCGTTGTCGTTGTCGTTGATGTTATTGTTATTGTAATTGTTATTATTATTATTATTATTATTATTATTATTATTATTATTATTATTATTATTATTATTATTATTATTATTATTATTATTATTATTATTATTATTATTATTATTATTATTATTATTATTATTATTATTATTATTATTATTATTATTATTATTATTATTATTATTATTATTATTATTATTATTATTATTATTATTATTATTATTATTATTATTATTATTATTATTATTATTATTATTATTATTATTATTATTATGTTCGGTCCTCTTCATCTTCTTCCTCTTCTTCTTGACCGTCCTCCTCCTCTTCTTCATCATCTCATCCCCTGCCCTCACCTTCCTCCTCCTCCTCTTCTAATTCGTCATAGTGTCAGCAGGGAATATACGCCTAACTAAACGTTAAACTGCCATCTTGGATCAGGTTATCCCCCGACTTGTGTCCAGTGCGATGGTCCGTCTCACTCTTTCGGTTACGGTACATTATCGTACAATGCGACAAAGGAGAAATACACTTCGAGATATGACAACAGATACGGTGGCGGTGCAAGTTTCTTGTTTTTAAAACTCCGGTCCTTGACATTGTTTTGACGCGGACACTTCATATATTTTCCAGTCTTACAAATACAGTTAAAATTACAAACATAGTTACATATATGCATCGAAAACAACATTTACAGCTTACTCAATTATAACTAATCACTATGGGCGTCGCGAAGGGGGGTGGGGCAAGGGAGGCCGACCCCCCCCCCCCCACCCTTGGAACATAATGAATGAAATTTGCAATCAATTACTATTAGATTATTGCTTTACTGTAAAGAACAGTTTCTATTTAGCATAAATTAATGTTCTTACCCGCAACAAATACAATAACTCATCTTTTACAGTCTTTGGCAACAGAATAATGAATTAATATTGTTTACTTGCAAACTTACAACAATGCTAATCACACTTATGTTTATTAATTAATAAACAGAATTGTAATCGGAGGCTTTATGGTATAAAAGGACCCCCTCATGTTTAAGTAATGTTCCAGTGCTTCCCTTGCTGTCATACGATATCGTTAAAAGCAACATATTTGTTATTGAAATTATGGAGGTTAGAAACAACCCACATTCCGTTCCTTAATTCGATGCCAAAATCGTCTCTAAGTACGTAAAAGCAATGGAAAGATCGTTACAATAGAGAAAAATGATGACTAATGTATAATTAATCCTCATAAAAACTGAAACAAGTAGAATATGCGTTTTAATGTTGATTAATACGGTTATAAAGTATTAGAAAGGCGATCTTGAATCGCATAGTTCCCTGTGAGGTGTGTGTTATCAGAATAAGTAAAGCTTCCTCGATCTCAGATACTCATTCAGTGATTATTCTTCGAGTTGAACACATCAGCTTTTTTTTTAGTGGAATTGCCGTTTAATAGCTTTGATAAGTTATCATGGTGGGCAAGTGGAAATGCCATAAACATTTATTGATTTATATAATTTACAAGTGTTACACTTCATGTTGTAAAGATGTTGAATGGTGGAATGATGGAATCCCTTCTGAGTGTTATACTAGACTGTAAGTGTTGCAAGTGAACTGATATGCGGAGAGTTTCTGGAGTGTAGACATTTTGGTGATGTTTACGGTACTGAAAATCGAAGGGATGAACATGAAGGGTGCTGTAATAGAGCAATAGGCTCTCATTAAGTTCGAGCCTACCAAGCATAAATTATTGTTAATGTCTCCTGATGCAGATAAGCCGCAGAATATGAAACCGCTTTTGAGGATCGTCTGATATCGTATTTCATTCAATGTCCAACAAGTCAGGATCTAAATTCATACATGCAGTAGGCGAAGCAACACATACTTCATTCTGTCCAAAAGGAGCTAATGGCTCATGAAAGTTCGAAAATTAACATTATGGCTGAATGTAACTTTGTAAACGCTGTTGGGGACATCACTAACAAAGCCTTCAAAACGCGTAAACAGGTTATCTTGTTAGATAGCGACTTGGATGTCATCTTGGAAAGAAAATTGAGACGAAACTTTGTGCTGGAACGGAGGAAAGTAAGCTGAAAGGTGGTAATTGGCTTCTACTGGCTTTTAATGGTGTTCGACTTCGCACTAACAAGTATAATCCCCCTTCAGGGAGCAGCTACACTCCCCTGCCACCGTCTATCTGTAGGAGCGAAGGAAGTTTGTATAAACCTCCAGAGCTATAGCGGCGAGAAATATTTTATGTATGCTTTGCTAATGAACAAACTTCAGCGTGTTTTCAAGACTAAATATATAGCGTGACTATTCAAGAAAAATATTATTTCTCATTCATTTCGTTTCCTACGAGCTTGGGTGAACTCGTCTAATTTGAAAAAGTCAATAATGTGTCCATAAATGTGTTTGGAGTGGATAAGAAACATTAAGTGTTTCTCATAAGGGTGGTCGATGAAGGATTAACTGATCTTCGCGATATTATGTTGAGCGATGCGACTGGTAAAGAGTATTATGTGTACATAAAGGACTTTGAGAGGCACATTTATCACCAAAGAGCTAGGCATAACCGAATATATGTATGTAAGTGGAATGGAAGAGCTGATTGTGAAGGAATTCTCACCCACCTTCATACCTGCTCCTCTGACCCTGAAGGCCAAACTCCCAATCAAACTCATTCACCCATGCGCTTTTTTGTGTATGTGAAACCATGGTGCAGTGTTGAACAACTAGAAACTACACTTCCTACTGAACCATATGTTTAGGGAGGACCCTACGCAGCTCAAAAGTTTATGGAATGCTTGATGGATCTGGTGAATAAATTTGGTAACTTTTATAAGCTGCTAAGCTTCTGAATCTTACAGCTGAAGAACAAGAATCATTTGAGGCTTTTAAAATATGTTACCTATGTAGAAATGAATTTATAGAAGACAATTGGAGGATGCGCGATCATAATCACGTATCTGGAAGGTATAGAGGAAGGCTACTTCATAAGTGTAACCTGGCTTGTAAAACGCCTAATTATATACCCGTCTTCATGCATAACCTGAGCGGACATGACTCGCATTTCATTGTTAAGGAGTTGGGGTGTACTAGTGGAAGAGTAGAAGTTATACCAAATTCGGAGAAAACTTATATATTATTGTCCAATGATATTAGGAATATTGAACTTAGGTATGTAGATACTTTCCGTTTCCCCAGTAGAAGCTTGGAAAAGCTTGCAAAAAAGCTTGAAACGTATTCTGAAACGGAGAAGTGCTTTGGAACTGAAAATATTGGGTTGATGACTCATAAGGGGGTATTTCCCTATGATTGCGTAACATCGTGGGATGGCCTGAACGATACATGTTTGCCTTCTAGGGGCGCCTTCTGCAACAGGTTAAACGACGAAAAAGTCAGCAGTGAGGACTATGATCACGCTCTGAACGTATGGAGGCATTTTAACGTTAGGAACCTGACCGACAGCTAAGTTGGCGGTTGCGATAGGTTGCGCAGTGGCATTTACTGATGACTAGGGACAGGAATTATATACTCTTATAATCCCTTTAGTATGCATGCATTTATGCCGTGAAAACTTCCAAAATATCCACTTAAATATACGCATATAAAATATTCAAACATCATTATTAAGACAAAAAATAAAGATTCAAGCCAACTTTTAAGAAATCTGAAAACTAAAATATTGCAAAAACCAAACGAATGATTTAGCTGGGCAAAATGTATCATTTCTGTTAAAGGGCCAGAATATATTTTCCTTCTATAAGGAAAAATAAAAGTAGAATGTGTACTCACATTTAGTTCTTCTCTGCCTCAGCTTCCTTTTTGTTGAAGTTTACGTTCACCAAATGTTTTACATTTTCCATTGTTAGCCACCTCCTGTTGCTCCTTAAAATATCCGTATATCGGGAAAAACGTCTCTCCACCTCACAGGATGATAGAGGTGCATACACAAAAGCTGCTATTTGATTAACACTGCGTGACTTTTCACTAGACTGTTGGGAACGCTTCCCTGTTAAGATTTCTTCAATTTCAGTCATTTGTTCGTATCCTGGGTGTTTTGAAACAATACTACATGCTTTTTGCTTCACTACATTGCCGATGGTTCCAGGTACTGAATTCAATTTAGAGATTCTGGTTTTGAATGCACTTAACGACTGTGACAACTTAGTGTTGTTGGTTTCCAAACAAGTTATGACAGATGAAACATGAGAGAAATGTGTAAATATATAGGAAAGGTTACTTTCTACTTCTCGGTTCTTTAATATATCTTGGGCAACTTTAATTGATTCAGAATTTTTGGGATCAAATATATTCACCACATTCCTGACTGTTTTCAAATGTTCAGCGTAATAGAGAACTCCACACAACCATGTTCCCCAGCACGTTATAATAGGCTCTGGTGGAATTTGGACATTCATTACAGTTGCTTTGAAAGTTTGTTTTCTATATGGTTGTTTGACAAACTCTTTCTTTACAGAAGATACCAGCTTATCTACAAATAGAACTTTTGCACGAAATGTTTCTGCAACCCGATGTAAACCATATAGAAGACAAGTCGAATGTATCATATTTGAAAATATAACTTTCAGAGCAGTGCCAGCTTTTATCATGTAACTCGCAGCATCAGTTACAAAGAGTATTATTCGTACCGAATACCTTCAGGCCATAGAAGGTTCAATGAATCAATAAAAACTTTGCATATGGAAGAGCTATTTGTAGCATCAAGTTGTTTTATCATAAGGAGAGATGGGGTGGTTTGTTCGTTTTTATGGAGAGACCCAACAATAACATTTGCAATAAACTGACCTTCACTGTCCTACGTTTCGTTGACTGACGCCCACACAAAATTATGTACAATCTGTTCTCGGGTATTTTAATTGTGAGATGGTAACACCAGTTCATATAATGTTTGTGAAGAGTAGATTGGTCTGGCACTTTACACTTTTATTAGTACACTGCTGAATAAAATGTCTGAATGTGGAATTGGCGAATTTCCACAATGGAATGTCTACCGCTAAAGATGCTTCACATAAATCAAAGGAGAATTGTGAAAAATTACTTTCTGAAACTTCACTCAACAGTATTTGAACAGGGACACTTTTTGTAGATTTAAGTGTGATATTATTTTTGCGTTTATTAGTATTCAAATGTTGAAGTACTAGAGAACGCTTTTCACAACTAACCGTTTTCTCACACGCTCCACAATACAAAATTCTACCATCTGCAGTTATCAAATCTGTCTCAAACTAGCTTGATATCCCTGTAGCCTACCTTTGTCATTCACTTTTACATGGCATGATTCTACGAAAATAAAAATTATACAAGCTACATTCCACTGACCTCAAGTCTCAACTCAAAAATAATGAAATGAAGAATTATTGTGATTTGTGAACCTGCTGTGAAATTTCGAAAGTGAATTTCTAAAACAAACTATAAAGTAACACTGGAATATTTTGAAATTCATTCCTCTAATACGATACAATTTATTACAACTCAAGTGCAATTAAACAATTAAGTTAAAACTAAATTAATGTGATATGTTTATAAACATTAGTTGAACATAATTCCGAGAACCGCTTAAGACGCACCTTTGTTTATACCGCTAAAATTATGAAATAAACAAGATAAGGGAGGATTTTCCGATATGGCGTAGCTAAATGCGTTGTGAGGTTGAGTTGCGAGTTTCTATCTGTGTTGCCAAGGTTCAAGGTCGTTTCGTATTTGTATGTGCAGAAAATGCACAAGAAATAAGTAAAAAGTTTAAATTTTCATGCAAAACGAGCAAATATGCAGCGTAATTTGAAAAATACAGAAATATGATGCACTTTAATAAAACGTGCAAAATATGCCATTATATGCACATTAAAATCTTATTTAAATTGCCAGAAATTTAGTAATTCACTCACATGCCAATTGAGCATATTTTCTGGCAACAGAGAAAAAATATGCATTTTCATATAATTCCTATCCCTACTGATGACGTCAACCGTGTCCACCAATGGAATTCAGCGCGCTGTTAACTAGTACAGAGAAAGCTGTGTTTGCCTATTCGACATTAAAGTGCATTTTAATAGTGTAGTGATAGTGCGTGTGTAGCAATTAATGTATAAATACATAATACTTAGTGTACGTGATGGGGGGGGGGGGGGGAAGTAGCCGGTTTTACACAAAGAAGCGAGGAATATAATATATAAAGTGCGTTCCTCCTTTAAGAGAGGCGTCAGCCGGTAGGACATTATGCAGCATTGCAAAATGTGGGGAACGCATAGCTGAGGCTTGTACCGTAGTCTCAGTACGGTGCAAAGAATTGTTCTTGAGAGTAGGTTATTAGAACAAGGTTCTGGTAATCCCATATTTAATTCCCGTGGAAAATTATTGTTAGATAGTGCCATAAATGTTGCAATTTCGTGATATTGCCCATTTTCATCAGAAAGAGTGTTTTGTTCTTGAATATAAAATATTTAAAGCTACAGTGCAGTGCTATTTAAAGAAAGTCAATATCGACAAAGTAATAAACAGAACAACACAATATAGCTACTCAAGGACACATTAAACAATTTATAGAAGACCAATATGCAGCTATTTTTAAATAACGTAACCTAGAGCGCATTATGTAGCTCTCTGTGCTATTTTTTAGACGAATGAAGGTATTGCTACGTATCTTTTGCTATTTTATGGGAATGAATCTTAAATGCTATTGTCTTTTTAATTCCTTGTCTCTTAGGTACACTTTGTTATACGACTTTCACATTCGTATCTGTGTCACTGAAATGTATATTTACTGTAAGAATTTAAAAACAAGTGAGGTTTAAGGTGCGAGTAATATAATGAATGCGCTTTATACATACGCGCATTATAATGCTTTTTATTAGGATACAGAAAATTACAGATATAATAGTGTGTTTCGTGCCTTTCCTTTAATTGTTGAAGGGGATTGGCTCTGACGCGAGAAAGTTGTTGCACGTGCGACAATATGGCAACGCAGCTATGATTGCTCTATCTCTATCTTCTGTTCGAGGAACCGCCAAGTTAGGTGCCGGTCAGTATAGGTGAGTACAGTGGCCTTTACTTAATTTCAGATGTTCTTCTCCTAGCGGATGTCTTCGAGACATTTAGAGACCAAACCCTGAAAACTCATCCTGCTCATCATTTCACATCTCCAGGACTTACAAGAGATACCATGCTCCTGTATACTGGAATTGATTTGGAATTGCTTCTTGATTACGATCAGCTACTCATGGTTGAATCTGGTATAAGAAGAGGTTTATGCCAGGTTTCTCACCGGTATGCGGTGGCGAACAACATCTACATGTAGCACTAAACCTTCTCATTTTATTACGTATGAAGACGTGAACAAACAATATGGCTGGGCACTTTGCCATGCCCTTCCTTATGGCGGATTTACGTGGGTTTCTCCTGAAGATATACACGGTGGATTGCTGAAGGAGGATGATACCCTTGGGTATATCCTGGAAGTTGATGTGGAATATCCTGCAGAGCTCCAAGAAGTTCATAAGGATTTATCCTTTCTGCCCGAGAGTATGAAATCTGGGGAATCGTCCTCGAAGAAACTAATTGCTCATCTTGGATCCCGAAAGAAATATATGGTATATTACATGGCCTTGAAACAGGCTCTTATTCATGGTCTACGGCTAGCAAAGATTGATAAAGCACTACAATTCCGTTAATCCTGTCGGTTAAATTTAATTACCGGCTGCGGCAGCAAGCAAGAAACGATTGTGAAAGGTATTTGTACAAACTTTTAAATAATGCAATGTTTAGAAAAAATATGGAAAATAATCGTAATCGTATGGATATACGTCTTGTGGCAAACAGTAAAACATTGAAAAACCTCATAGCCAAGCCATCGTACCATCGTATCGATCGTACCATATATGGTCCTAATCTTGTTGCTGTTCATTAGGCTTCTCGTCATATAATGTTCAACAAGCCTATGTACATTGATATAAGTATACTACACATTACCATGATGCCAATGTATTCGTATCAATATGATGTATAACTCCATATTATGGAGATGAATATCTTAAACTGATGTATACGGATACAGATTCCTTCATCCATCGAGTGACTGCGGCTGACTTATACCAGGCTAAATTGAGGAGCGTTTTTTCAAAACTTGATAGATGCAAAATTTTGTGATATTGAGTTATATATTGTATCGGCCTAATTTTTACCTTCTGCATCGTTCTTTGGAATCAGATTTTGCAAAATTCGATTCGTGTCCTGTGTAGAAGGTAGGGAATATTAGCAGCTTTTTTCAAAACTCGATACATGCCCTTGCTAAGTTAAAGCAGAGGTCGATATATGCAATTTTATGAATTTATTGTCCAGAGTGTAGCAACCTGAATTCTATGAAACGCATGTTGACATTGACTGCCATCTCACTAGTGCGATTCTTGGAATTCTCAATCATTTCTGCAAGCTTTGTACACTGTTGCTTCGTTGGAAATAACTGCGAACTCAGATTGTGCGCTTGGATTTCACATTCATTTCTGCAAGCTGTTTGTTCCATTTATACCCCGTGATCCCGTCTGTAACTGCAGAGGTCATATCGGCGGCCTTGCCTATTGGCAATGCTGTTACTCGTTTAACAGCGGGTTTTTCGGTCTTTGGGGGTTTTTATACGTTGAATTCACGCACACATTCGCACTTTCATTCATACTTCCAGACTCAGGAAAGATGAGGAATAATCTTGGCTGGAGAAAAATTCCTAGCCCCCTGTCGGGAATTGAACCCGGGACCCGTTGCACAGCAGGCAGGTGCTTCTACAAGCTTTGTTATACTTACATGACATTTTTATTCTTAGCTGAGACATTGCACTGTACTATGCACAATGGACAGGAACTCAGATTGTGAAACTGTACCAGTCGTAGAATGCGTGGGAGGCAGGAATTGCAATAACAAGGAAAGGAAATCAAAATGCAAGTCAAGGAAAGCTCATACTCCAGCAATCAAATTTTCACATGGTCTCGAGTGCACTCCACGAAAACCTAAAACTAAAGCTTCCAAGGAATCACAGGGGTGTCAAAAGTTAGATTATCTTTCCTGGCTAGAAAATTTCACTTGTGTGGGAATGCACCAGAAGAGGTGACAGAACAGGAATATTACAGAAGGGCATTACTGCTGCTATAAAGCAAGACATTAAGAAGTACATATGTAGAGATAGCCACTATGGAAGAGTAAAATCAAGGAGAAGATATTTTCCTCCAGAACTTAATACCAGGAAAATGTGGACCAACTTCTGCAAAGAAAGAAGATTAAGAAATCTACCAGTCTGCTCAATGTCAAAATATAAAAACATTTTACAACTTCTCCAATCTTTCATTCCGTACACCACACACTGACACATGCTCAATGGGACTGGTGAAGATTAAGACAGAGGCAGATGTGGAAAAGAGAAACGAACTAAGAACCATGTACAGGCTGCGCAAGCACTAATAAAGGTGAAAGCTTACTTATTCATATTTGACATTTCTCTGTGTGTATACAACATGTTTGTTATATAAATAAAACAAAATGTATTGTTAGTGTGAATGTAGCAGTACTTAGCTTCCAAGTTTATACCTAATAAAATAATCCCTATAAACATTAATATATTGTTTGTTTAGTACATTATGTAGCATAAAGAAGTGAAAATAAATGAAAAAATAATAAATGCATAAATAAAAAGCAACAAAAACAATAAATGACAAAAATAACGAAATTTCGTGTCTTAATTTCTAGCTCACACAGAAAAGTTAATCAGCATCTATCGGCTTTTGAAAGAACTCCGCATTTTCTAACCCCAAATTTGCACCTGTTAAACTATGCTATTTGTTTCTTTTCACATTCTATGAGACAGTATCAGTAAGGAGAATTGAATGATTAACACAGTTGCTGTGCTAACCAATTAGTATTGACAATAAATAGAAAAAACAGTTTTTCTCAGAAACGCATTTTCTGCATCTATCGAGTTTTGGAAAAACGCTCCTCATTTACCATGTTTGAACATCTGGATAAAGCGGTTATCCTGCTAACTATATATGCCATTCTACAGAAAACAAGAAAGTGTTGGGAAAATTTTAAGATGAAGGAAATGGTAAATATATTCATCGTTTCGTTGGTCTTAGACCTAAAATGTATGCTCTCGATATTCATGGATCTGTGATAAAAAATATTAAAGGCATAAGACATATCCGTTAAGTAATACATCAGCTTCAATAGCTATGTGGATTGTCTTAAAGTTCAGAAAATCGCAAGAACCCCGAAGAACTTAATCCTATCCCAACATCATGATGTTTCTACAGTCGAAGCTGTCACCTCATGATGACCAAAGAGTAATTGCAGAGGATGGAGTGTCACCAATGCATACGGTCATTGTAGGGTTGCAATCTTAGTGTAAGAGCATGTAACTTACAGCGTAGATAATGGTTTTCTCCATGGTCGCCCATGTAGAAAATGAAAATTTACTCAACTGACTCCTCCAAGTCTCCTGTGATGCCTGACAAAGAAAGAAGGAAGGAAAATAAAACTCGCCCGGCCTCTACGCGCTTCCCATGATGCTTGTCGAAAAAAGAAGAAAAATAGCGATAATAAAGGAATGCATTAACACTGCCGCTAGAATTTAACTCTAGTGCTGGTCTCCAGCCCAGATAAAAGAGCCAAGGCGTCTACCCCTGCTACCTTAAAGTAAGTACACCCTGATGAACTTTATATAAAACATAAGCTTGTGTGAAAATACTATCAATGATATCGCACAAAATGTGCAAAATTGCCGAGCTATAAGTACTTCAGCACCATCGGTTGAGAAATCGTTTAGTGCTAGTTTAAGGCTCTATAAATGGCTATAAAAACTGAATAAAGTTGTAAACGACACTTTAAAAGTAACACAGGGTTATCTCAGGTTAGACAGAGAAAGAATGTCGGACATACTCGATGCAATAGCTACAGAATATGGTGCTGATGGTGGTGTTGGTGATGGTGATCGCGGCGGTGATGGAGGTGGTGGTGATGATGGTGGTGGTGATGATGGTGGTGCTGGTCCTGGTGTTGGTGGTGGTGCAGGCGATGGTGGTGCTAGTGATGTTGGTGATGGTGGTGCTGGCGAAGGTGGTGGTGATGACAATGATGGTAATGGCGGTTGTGCTGGTGATGGCGGTGCTGCTGCTGTTGTTGGTGATGATGATGGTGATAGTAATGATGGTGGCGGTGCTGGTGGTGGTGCTAGTGATGGTGGTGGTGCTAGTGATCTTGGTGGTGATGGTGCTGTTGATGGTGGTGGTGCTCGTCATGGTGATGATGATGATGATGATGATGATGATGATGGTAATGATGGTGGTGCTGCTGATGGTGGTGGCGATGGTAGTGATGATGGTCATAGTAATGATGGTGGTGCTATTTTTTTTAATATCCTCCAGCGTAATGTCATATCGGACGGTGAATGACTGAAATGGGTGAAATTATGCAAAAATGAGCCCGAGGTCCATAGAAATTTAAGTTATCCAACATTCGTCTTCTCAGGATAAGGGAAAACCTCGGAAAAAATTCTTATCCGGATAACTTACCCCAAGCGAGATTCGAACTTACGACCTCTTGAACGTGAGGCAGACACGCTAACCATCACGCTACGGAGGCGGGCACGGTGATTGTGATGGTGGTGGTGATTGTGATGGTGGTGATGGCTGTGATGGTGATGGTGCTGGTGTTGGTGATAGTAGTGGCGATGGCTTTGGTGGTGGTCAGTGTGATAGTGATGGTATTTGTGATGGATGTGGTGGTGGCGATGGTTGTTGTGGTGGTGATGGTGGTGGTGGGCTAGGTTAGGATAGTCTTAGAATGATTGTTAGCAACGTTTGAGGTGTTGCCATTAGAACATAGAGAAATATGCAAAGAAATCGTAAAATGAGGTTAACATGCATAGCATACTGGAGCAGTGTACAAAAACGTAGACAATAGCTAGTTCAACATCAAGATTAAAACATCTTCTAATGTTAGTTCAATAACTAGGAGAGAGTAGAAGAAATAGGAACAATGTTAATCAACAATGAAGAAATATCTCTAGAGACTTGTGGTTGGCTCGGTTTAAGTTAGATTAGTCTTTGAGAGACTCTCTCTAGAAACTAGCATCATACATTTACAAAAGGATGAAATGTGATCGTGAAAGCATAACAAATCACTAAAAGGGTTTACATGTGTATTAAAAGTATCAAAACATACTAAAGACGTGAAAGCACTGAAAAATCGAGAGGAAGGTTCAAACATTCGTAAAAACGTAAGATTTGATGCTTTCCGGCGAACGTTATTAATCAAGGCTTCACGGGTGATCAGCCGTGTCAGATTTATGAATCCTGAAGAAGGCCATGGGGTCTGGAATGGCCGATAGCTCAATGTTCATATATCTGACACGGCTGATCATCCGTTCAGTATATTGTGAAGGTTAGAATAGGCTATAGCAGAATATAATATTCGACTAAAATGGGATGAGATACGTTGGGTTAGGTTAAATTATGAAAGGCCGAAGTAAAAGAGTAGGAGCTGGTAGGTTGAACAGTAAGGACGAGGAATAAATCATTAGAAGAGACGTTAGGTTAAGTTAGCTGAGGCAATACGAGGGGAGGTGTCATTACGTTAGGGTAATATATTTAATCAACATAGAAAGCTTTTGCATTACACACCATACATTCGATAAAATGAACAAATACTCAGCTACCATGAACGTGCATAAACACATACATATACTGCTATACGACTTAAAATTATTCCTAGAGACTCCTTCAAACGCCTACAACGTCCTGCTTTCCTACTACCTTACATAGTACTCCTCAAATCAGTCATGGTGGCCATCTTGCCCATAAAACGGTGGGCTCGCTTACTCTCAACTACTCTACTGGTGCTGGCACA
The DNA here is from genome assembly GCA_030765045.1 of Tenodera sinensis. Taxonomy (NCBI): domain Eukaryota; kingdom Metazoa; phylum Arthropoda; class Insecta; order Mantodea; family Mantidae; genus Tenodera; species Tenodera sinensis. The sequence goes on along the minus strand of CM060964.1, from coordinate 125,306,650 downwards.
ATGGCTGCAGCTCAAAGGATTTTTGAGACGCACGGAGCTCTGTAACCAGTTCATTGACCAACAACTGGCCTACGACAACATGAAATACCGTTGACTTTTTCTTACAGTTAACATAACAAATAATCTTTGTATTCAACAATTTACAATGCAATTTCCTGTACAAACCATAACTGCATTTGCATAATATTGATTGGATTAACATATTCCTATGGATGTTCTTTATCACAACACAAAAAATCTGCACTCATTCTGTGAACACCTATATATGCAAAACGAAAGTTACGCGAATAACCTTTTCGAACGTTTATTATTATTTGATTATGGTATTCAAAAGCTGCTTCGCTAATGACATTTCAAAACGCGAAATGCAAAATACTGAGGTCCGTGTTCAGTATTTGTAAACACACTTAGAGGTTTGTGGCCACAGCAAGTGACACGGGGTTAGCGTAATACTGTTTCAGAAAGATAAGAATTTCAATGAGCAGAAATATACTTTGTGCTTACAATTAAGTTTTTGCATTATACACTGTTAACTCCTAGAAATAAAAAAAAGAAATACTTTCATTCTTGGGACAAGTGGTAAGCAACATTCAGAATAGCACTATTTTATTTACAAAATACCGTCACAACTTTTCGGAATTAATATATTAAAACTGTAAATTTCGAGCTGAAATGCCGTAGTGAAGTAGAAGTGAAAATTATAAAAAACATTTAAACGCACCGCTGCAAAGTTTTGGTAGGCAGTGTATGAATACACAACAGTCCGACAATTGCTTATAATAAAACACCTTCCTAGCATACGGGTATATAGTCACTTCTTCCTGTATGCGACTCTTCATTTTAATAAGTCACCGTATTCCTCTTTCAGGAACTGTTGGGAAGTGCTTTATTAACAGGACTCCCTTGGTCGAATTGCCGCCATCCATTACAGCACAACCAGACATGTTGAAACATAGAGTGAAGTTATGCAATTTCTTTTAATGCAAAATGGTTGGTACGAAGTAATGAACCCCGACAGAATCAGATCATTAGGTACATTTATTCGCATAACGAGTGCGGCGGTTTTATGAGTCCTCTTTCTCTTTAGAGTCTAGCGGTTTGCAAAAAGGGGCTAAATGAACATCCAAATTGAACAATTAACTTTTATTCTATTTGTCACAAGCTTGGTGAAACAATATTTCACACCGACTTTGGATAACACATTTCAAAACTTTGTTTTACACTCTCTTAGTGTAGAATACGTCTTTACTAGTTTGGAACCGATACTTGTGTGTCGAAAAGTGTTCTATCCCCGCTAGTAACTGTACAGCCGGTTCCAAATGTTTTCCGATGGACGAGAGGCATTGAGTGGAAATGGAAGGAATATTTCCTTATCGAGTAGTTGTTCCCGTCCTGGGAGCGGGTTATTGCACATGTTTATTTACATTAGCATGCAGTTGTCTAGGTGAGCAAAGCGGAGTAGTTTCTGTTGAGGAAACAAGAAATAGTTTGTTCTATACTTAATTATTCTGTCCAGACGAAAGAAATCTCCACGTCCTTTCCCCAGGTGTTCAAGCAAATAAATGTTGACATTTTGTGGTAGTGCTGTTGTTTTAGAATCAATTTATAATGATGATGCTGATAATGACAAAACAGTAAAACCTGACTAAACCGGACCCCCTGTATACCGCAAACCTGGACAATCGGAAAATAAATCTCAGAACGGAGCTATTTCCTATGTTAATTAACATTCTAAACCGGAAAACTGCCTAACGCGGAAACGGAATAGTTTTTCCGGAACCGTTTGTATAAATAACCCAAGACGGATTTTCATTATGCTTAATACACAATTACGTGCTTTGATAACGAACTTGCCACGACTAAAGACATTTAAAGTGCAGCAGATATTGCTGCTGGAAAGAGCAGCTGTAAAGTCATGGAAGGAATGGACGACGACGATGAAGACGAAGTCAAGGAAAGGAAGCAACAAAATACGCACTTTAAAGAATCATCTGTTCTGACTGACCTTCAGGAATTTGCAGCTTCCAAGAATGTTCTAGAGCTCCTGGAGCTGATGCAGGATGCAAAGGAGATCATAGAGCGTTCTCTTGTGAAGAAGTCACGACAGTGGAATTTAACGGATATGAGGGGGGAAAGAAACTTATGGAGAGACTACAATTATGTATGACATGTCAGTTGAAAATACAGCAAAACATAAATTGAAACTATTTTTTATTCACAGAGTTTTATTTTAAATTATTCCTTCAGTTTAATTCTATACAATTATATTTTTTGTACTTTGTTTTACTAAAATACGTACAGCCCTTTGTAAGACGGAAACCTGTGAAAACGGAAAAAATATTACTGGAACCATCGCGTTCCGCCTTAGGCAGGTGTTACTATAACAACAACAATAATAATATAATGGTAATACTACTGCCACTGCTGCTGCTGGTGCTGCCGCCACCGTCACCGCCACCGCCGCCGCCGCCACCGCCACCACCACCACCGCCACTACCACTACCACTACCACTACTACCACTGCTCCCACTGCCGCCACCGCCACCGCCACCGCCACCACTACCACTTCTACTACAACTACTAATACTACTAATAATACTATTAATAATAACAACAACAACAACGACGACGACGATGATGATAATAAGAATATTGATTACTGAAATGAATATCCCACAACAAACCATGAAATATACAATACACAATAAACCACTTAAATGCCAACAGATTAACCTTCAACATTCACGAGCAGCAGTTAGCAACTTAGCCCAGCAAATTGTAGAAGACAAACTTGATTTGATATTTGTACAGGAGCCCTACTTAATTCGCAACAACCCAGATGGGATTCCAAAATCAATTAAAATTCTTACACAGGGAAATGGAAGGAAAAGAGCTGCTATTCTCGTAAACAATAATAAGCTGGACATTATTACTATAAATCAGCTCTCAGATGAGGATTGTGTAGTTGCAGAAGTTCGCATCCATCGGAAAAAATGTATATCGTAAGCAAGTACTGTGAAATAGAGGAAAATATGGAAAGAACGATAAATAAAATCGAAACCATAATGAACTATGCCAACGGAGCAAATGTATAATTGACTATGGACACAAATGCAAGGAGTAAAATGTGGCACGACATGACAAACAAATCACCGAGGAAAAATATTAGAAGAGTTTATAACAGGCAGTAATCTATTCATACTTAATGAAGCTAACAGTATTCCAACGTTTCAGTCAAATAAAGGCAAGATCTATATAGACCTAACTATTACAAACAGTAGTATGGTCAATAGGGTCATAAATTGGAGATGCGGAGAAATAGAAAGTTGCTTTGACCATACAGCAATAACATTTAACGTGATAACAAATACCTTGAACAGAAATTTTGAATCTGATAACACCCATAGTATAGGTATAAGATACGTAGTTAAAATTGATAATATTCCTAGTTTCATGGGGGAAGTAAGAAAATAATTCCTTACAAAGTTTAAATGTGAATATCAGGGCAATGATCTTAATAAACTGGACAATGAACTCTGTGAAAAACCAAGAAACAAATAGAAACAGAATTATTATGTGAAAATCTCACCAGCTGTATAACTTTTGCATGCAAAACAGCATTCAACTATTCCTTACAAAAGAAAAATTCAACTAAGTACAGAACGGTACCATGGTGGAACAAAGAATCAAAAATTAAACGGAACAAGGTCAATGCTATGAGGCGGCGATACCAACGGACACAACATAATGAAGCCCTGAGAAAAGAAAGGAAAACTCAGTATCTCGTCGAAAAGCGACAGTATCAGAACAATTTACAAACAGCAAAAATGAATTCTTGGAAATTGTAGGATTTGAAGCTTTCACGGCGAACGTTAGTCCTGAAGATGGCCATGGAGAGTATAATGGCCGAAAGCTCGACCTTTTTAAGTTTAACACGGCTGATCACCCGTGAAGCTGTTATCACTTCTTGGAAATTATTCTGTACTGCCACCGATAGTTCAAACCCCTGGAATAAAGTATGCAAGACTGCAGCAGGGAAACTCAGAGATAAAACCATCTTGACAACAATACAAAAACCTGATGGAACTTATACTGAAGATCTCAACAGCACGTTAAAATATATGATAGACTATTTCATTCCTGATGATAAAGAAGATGAGGACTCTGAGCTTCAACGGAATATAAGAATAATGGCCAAGGAGCCTCCTAATACAGGTGAAGACACAGAATTCACTGTAGAGGAAATTAGAGCAGTAATAAAGAGCTTTAACCCCAACAAAGCTCCAGGAGAAGATGGAATTACAAGTGGGATCCTTCTACAAGTTTTCAATCGTTTCCCATCTTTTCTCACTGCAGTGCACAATAATTGCCTTGAAAAGGGCTGCTTTCCAACGGAATGGAAAAAATAGAATATATTACCTATAGTTAAACCGGGAAAGCAACATAGCGAAGAAGTGACAAAATACCGACCAATCAGTCTTCTAAATTTTGGAGGAAAGGTATTGGAGAAACTTTTGATCAATAGAATACTATATCGGATAAACACCAACAACTTGTTAAATGCAAACCAGTTTGACTTCACACCTCAGAAAGGGACAGTCGATGCAGACATGGCTGTGAAACACTTCATAGAGGAAAGCCTTCGAGCAAAAAAATGTGTTGTAGCAGTTAGTTTAGATGTACGTGGCGCTTTTGATTCAGTCTGGTGGCCACGTATTTTGCTCAACCTCAAAGGATGCCCTAAAAATTTATACAGGTTGACAGGCAGCTACTTCAGTAACCGAACAGCGACCTTACAAACAAATGAATGCAAGATCACAAAGGAGGTTACCAGGGAATGTCCACAGGGTTCAAGCTGCGGTCCTGGTCTGTGGAACATAATGTACAATTCAGTTCTCAACTTGGAACTAACAAACCAATCAAAAGTAGTGGCTTTTGCAGATGATCTACTTCTACTTACAAAAGTGACAGCAACAAAGAAGCAGAAAACTATGCAAATGCAGACTTAAAAAAAGTAGAGAACTGGGCAAAGCAAAACAAACTGAAATTTAACGACTCAAAATCAATGGTTCTATTAATAACAAGCAGAAGGAAAGCTGGTAGTGAACCAATCAGGGTATACTTGAATTACAAACCACTTGAGCAGGTTAGAGAACTTAGATACCTAGGAATAACCCTAGATGAAAAATTCAACTTTAATAGACACATTAATAACATAACGGACAAGGCACTCCCACTAACAAACATGCTAACCAAAGTAGCAAGACCACAGCGGGGACTCGGCCGCCAGTCTCTGAGAACTATCTACAGAGGAGCAATAGCACCTATACTAACGTACGGTTCACCAGTCTGGGAGCAGGCATTAGAGAGGAAAAAAAATATAAAGATACTTCAGAGAACACAGAGAATAATTAATATCAAAATTGCCAAAGCATACAGAACCATATCTTTTGAAGCCTCATGTGTAGTAGCTGGAGTGAAGCCTATCTATATTAAAATAGCAGAAGCAGCAAAACTTTATAAGATAACATATGGAATGACACCAGAATCGTCATATTATGATGCACCCTTACATATAGCAAAATGGCGCATCCAGCGGAGTGTATACCTATGGAAGAAGTCAATGAAGGTAATATTATGAAATAGAAATCTTCACAGACGTTAGTAAAATCCATGGAAAAGTTGGAGCTGCAGCAGTAATATTTAAACACGGAGAAATTATACATAAAATCAAGGCTAAATTACATGATACATGCTCCAATAACCTGGCAGAGCAAGTGGCAATCATTAGAGGATTAGCAACACTTCAGGATATGAACATGAGTGTACAAGAAAGAATAACTGCAGTGTATACAGATAGCAAAATTACCTTAGATCTAATCAGAAATAATCCATAATATAAAATTTAATGGAAGAAATTCAAAAGAATCTTAAAAGCCTTAAAGAACAGAAGTGGATCATACATTTTGCCTGGATCAAAGCACACGCTGGATATGTTGGCAATGAATTAGCTGATAAACTAGCTAAGGAGGCTGTGATTGATAATGCTACGGACTATGTGTACAACAAAAAAGCAAAAACAACATTTGTCAGGGAAATCCAAGAACAAGGGATGCAGAAGTGGCAAGAAGAGTGGACTAATACAATGAAAGGAGCAACCTGCAAGGAGTTCATCCCATCAGTTGTTCGAAGAATGAAAACACAAATTAACTTGAGTTTCACACTGACAGCAATGATTACGGGACACGGACTAACTAAATCCTACTTACACCAGCTGGGAATAATACAGGACTTTACATGCATCTGTCTACAAGAAGGGCAAACAGTAGAACACCTGATATATCGATGTTGCAAACTAAAACAGCAAAGCCATCGAATCTAATAACAACAAATGGCAGTGACTAAAGAGCAGCTAATCACAAACAACATAAGGGCTTTCAAAACATTTATTCAAAGCATTAACTTTGGTGAATTAAAATAGTATATTCCAAGTGATAATAGGAAGATAGTGGAAGTGATGTGAGGTAGTGATATGAAATAAATAAAGAATCAAATATAAACACAGCAAGTTCAATTTAAGGGATAACTGGAAGATAGTAGAAGTGATAGTGACAGTGAATAGAGTCAAATAAATAAACAGTGAACATGTCAGTATACTAAGGACAGTAACAAATAACCATATAATTAAATAATAAAACAAATTATAACAGGTATCAATGATATAGCATGTAGTATCGCTTACTGCCATGGGGCATGCTTGTTATGGCTAATAAATTACAAAAAATAAATAAATAAAATAATAATAATAATAATGATAATGATGATGATGATGATGATGGTGATGGTGATGGTGATGGTGATGGTGATGGTGATGGTGATGGTGATGGTGATGGTGATGGTGATGGTGATGATGATGATGATGATGATGATGATGATGATGATGATGATGATGATGCTGATGCTGATGCTGATGCTGATGCTGATGCTGATGCTGATGCTGATGCTGATGCTGATGCTGATGCTGATGCTGATGCTGATGCTGATGCTGATGCTGATGCTGATGCTGATGCTGATGCTGATGCTGATGCTGATGCTGATGCTGATGCTGATGCTGATGCTGATGCTGATGCTGATGCTGATGCTGATGCTGATGCTGATGCTGATGCTGATGCTGATGCTGATGCTGATGCTGATGCTGATGCTGATGCTGATGCTGATGCTGATGCTGATGCTGATGCTGATGCTGATGCTGATGCTGATGCTGATGCTGATGCTGATGCTGATGCTGATGCTGATGCTGATGCTGATGCTGATGCTGATGCTGATGCTGATGCTGATGCTGATGCTGATGCTGATGCTGATGATGATGATGATGATGATGATGATGATGATGATGATGATGATGATGATGATGATGATGATAATAATAATAATAATAATAATGGTGGTGGTGGTACTGGTACTGGTGGCGGTGGCGGTGGCGGTGGCGGTGGTAATAATAATAATAATAATAATAATAATAATAATAATAATAATAATAATAATAATAATAATAATAATAATAATAATAATAATAATAATAATAATAATAATAATAATAATAATAATAATAATAATAATAATAATAATAATAATAATAATAATAATAATAATAATAATAATAATAATAATAATAATAATAATAATAATAATAATAATAATAATAATAATAATAATAATAATAATAATAATAATAATAATAATAATAATAATAATAATAATAATAATAATAATAATAATAATAATAATAATAATAATAATAATAATAATAATAATAATAATAATAATAATAATAATAATAATAATAATAATAATAATAATAATAATAATAATAATAATAATAATAATAATAATAATAATAATAATAATAATAATAATAATAATAATAATAATAATAATAATAATAATAATAATAATAATAATAATAATAATAATAATAATAATAATAATAATAATAATAATAATAATAATAATAATAATAATAATAATAATAATAATAATAATAATAATAATAATAATAATAATAATAATAATAATAATAATAATAATAATAATAATAATAATAATAATAATAATAATAATAATAATAATAATAATAATAATAATAATAATAACAACAACAACACTGACGGCGGCGGCAGGAGCGGCAGCAGCAGGAGCAGGGGCGGCGGCGGCGGCAGTGGCGGCAGCACTAGCGGCAGTAGCAATAGCAGTAGCGGCAGCAGCAGTAGTACTAGTAGATGGGCGGCCCGGATGGTGTTCCTCGAGAAGTTATGAAGCTCCTTGCTATAGAGAAACCAGAGTTACTCCTTGACGTCTTTAATTCCATTTTATGTACTGGTGAGTTCCCTAGTAAATGGAAACTTGGAAGGTTACTTCTTATTCAAAAACCTAGTTCACGAGGAGGGAGTAAGTCTTACAGACCAATTTGTTTGCTTGATGTTCTGGGTAAACTCATGGAACATATACTGAATAGACGTTTAATTGCTGAGATTGAGGCAGGGGATGGATTTTCTCCTCGCCAATTTGGTTTCCGACAAGGATTGTCTACCATAGATGCTATTCACGCTGTGCAAACATTTGTGAACGATGCACAGACCCTCTCTCCTAGGTACGTTGTCCTGGTGACACTGGATGTTAAGAATGCCTTTAATTCAGCACCGTGGAAAGGCATCATTGCTGAACTTAGGCGACGTCAAGTCGCCCCTTACTTAACTAGGCTTGTTTGTAGTTATCTCCATAACTGGATAATTCTGGTGGGTGACACCAAGAAACTGGATATGACGTGTGGTGTGCCACAAGGTTCGGTTTTGGGACCCACTCTGTGGAACATTTATTATGATGATGTCCTCCGAGTGCAGTTGCCATCGGGAGTTACCTCTCTTGCTTACGCCGATGATTTAGCCCTTCTTGTATCCGGAGAATTCCGCGAAGAGGTGGAGGATAAGATAGAATGGGCTACACACCAAATTGAAATGTGGATGTTGCGAAAGGGCCTACAGTTGGCTTCACAGAAGACCGAGCTTGTCATTCTGGAAGGGAGACGTTCCTTAAGAGAAGTGACTGTCAATATTAGTGGAATGTCACTGAGGTCTCAAAGACAACTTCTCTATCTTGGTCTTCAGTTTGGCCATAACATGAACATAGGTGCACACCTTAAATATGTGGTTGGTAGAGCAGACAAGACGATTGCTGCTCTGAGTCGCTTAATGCCCAATTTATATGCAACATTAAATTGGGTTTAATAAGCTTATAAATTGATGACACGTTTACATAACTTATCAGAATTGTAATTATAACAGAGGGAAAAAAATGCAAATGCATGAATTTCCAGGCCCTATAAATAGTTATTAGCCAAACGTTAGTTAGCCTGGTGGAGGGGCCGCCTCCTTAAGACCTCAGGCCGGTCTGATTTATTTAGGGTTTACACCCTTAGCCATTGGAGAACCAACTTCCTATGCTACAAGGCAGCAGCAAATCAGGGCCTCTTCTGCTAGTTTTCGAGTTACTAACGGGCCTTCTCAGTTACCATAACAGTTTTAGAGCACACGAAGTCTCCACCATACTTCACCTCATCAGTCACTCCCTTACTTCCTGTTGCCCACACCTCAGAACAGGGACCACATAACCACCAAGTTCATTTGTCTTTAGAATAAAGTGGGGTAAATAGATTTAACAACAATATATAACTATATCTAAAAGTGTTTCAAAGCTGCAATATCAAACATCGCTCTAGTATAGGTGAGCTAAAAGACTGCTACATTAGTTTTGAAACAGCCAGTATTGTGGCAGAGGAAATTGTTAATATAAGCACTTTTTCAATATTAAGTTTTAATATGGTTTCACGTATGCTTTTCAGTTTTGAAGTCGGAGATCATTACCCAGAGTGCTAGCTTAGCAATTATCATTGACTACTAGGATGTTTAATAATACTTATGACAGCTCAGGTCATTCTTCTGGCTGGTTCCACATTGGGCGAATCCAAGCCAGTCTGCTGTTTGAAGAAATTTTTCACTTACTTAGTTTGCTCAGTATACCAAGAGTACTCTGCCATGAATTCCAGGATGGTATGAAACCCCTACCTTGGGGGAACACAACCTTGTCTCAGGGCTAATGAACCAATACACACATACACACATACACACACACACACATACACACATACACACATACACACATACACACAGACACACAGACACACAGACACACAGACACACAGACACACAGACACACAGACACACAGACACACAGGCACACACACACACACACACACACACACACACACACACAGACACACAGACACACAGACACACAGACACACAGACACACAGACACACACACACACACACACACACACACACACACACAAACATACATACATACATACATGAACTGTATCATATGAAGCATCCTGCATACTAGCAGCAGTCATGCCAATAAATGTAAAAATAAAAGAAGCCTTAGAAATATATAAAGACACTCATTCAGCAAGCGCAAATGAAAAAGTTGAAGAAGTTCCCAAACTGAGCGAGTGGCCTCATCCTGCAGACAGATTGATCGTAAAAGAGGCACAGGAAGGAACAAAATGCAACACAGACATATACACAGACGGTAGCAAAGTAGATGGGAAAGTTGGTGCAGCAGGAGTCATCTTTCAAAATGGGGAACTAGTAAAAAAATTACAATTCAAACTTTCCACACACTGCTCCAATAACCAGGCAGAACAGGTCGCAATTTTACAAACGCTTAAAGAAATACTCTGTAACAAGAAGATGGAGGACAGTGAGAAGAAACTAGTAATATACACTGACAGTCTGATTACACTAGAACTCCTTAAAAATAGCAAAGTTCGTAACAAAATAATAGAACAAATAAAAGCAAACATCAGGTTATTACAGGACAGTGGCTGGGTAGTCTACATGAAATGGGTGAAGGCGCACGTGGGTCTTTATGGGAATGAGATGGCAGATAAGCTGGCGAAGGAAGCAGCACAGAAGGACAGTGGAGACGTCATCTACAATAGGATCCCAAGAAGCCACATCATCAAAGAAGCAGAGGAGCGAGCACTATATACTTGGCAACAACAATGGGACTCAACCACAAAAGGAAGGACCACAAAAATGTTTTTTCCCTCGGTGCAAGAACGCCTAAAAGAGAAGATACCACTAAATGGACAAATTACAGCAATGTTAACAGGACATGGAAAAACAAGAGAATACTACCATCGGTTCAAGATAGTGGAAAGTGCCTTGTGCAAGTGTCAGAATCAGAACCAAAATGTAAACTACCTAATATACGAGTGTTCTCTGTTAGATATTGAAAGAAAAAAACTAAAACAAAGTATTGTAAACAAAGGTGGACAGTGGCCAGTAACAAACAAAGAACTTGCAAACAAATATATTAAGGAATTTATATCTTTTATAAACAACATTGATTTAGAAAAACTATGATACAAATGTAACTAAAAGCATATAATGTTACCATGTAATGGGGCATGCTGTATATTAATAAACAAATAAAAAAAAAATACATACATACATTACACACATTACACACATTACACACACTACACACACACTACACACACTACACACACACTACACACACACAACACACACACTACACACACACTACACACACACTACACACACTACACACACACTACACACACACACTACACACACACTACACACACACTACACTACACACACTACACTACACACACTACACACTACACTACACACACTACACTACACACACTACACACTACACTACACACACTACACACTACACACACTACACACTACACACACTACACACTACACACACTACACACACTACACTACACTACACACTACAACACACTACACACTACAACACACTACACACTACAACACACTACACACTACAACACACTACACACTACAACACACTACAACACACCACACACTGCAACACACCACACACTGCAACACACCACACACTGCAACACACCACACACTGCAACACACCACACACCGCACACCGCACACCGCACACCGCACACCGCACACCGCACACCGCACACCGCACACCGCACACCACACACCGCACACCGCACACCGCACACCGCACACCGCACACCACACACCACACACCACACACAGACATACATACATAATGACTTTGTCCTTTTATGTTCTAGGACTGCAAACTCATCTACATTAATACCTCTACAAGATAAGACATGGTTTCCATCTGGAGACAAAGCACATTGCTTCCCTAAATCCCTCACTCCCACACTCCCAAGAGCGTGAGGAGCGCCTTGGCCATGTTTGCATCTTGGTGCCCTACTTTGAACTGGCTCAGGCTCTGTGGCTGGCCTATTGTACTGGATCCTATCAGATGCAGAGAATGAAAAGTGCCAATGAAATGAAGTACTCGAATCAAGGCTTGTAGGCCAAAGTAGATACCTGTCATATTTGCAACATTATCAGAACTTTGGCCATGACAGTTATATCTAATCCATTAGAGTTGAGCACTTATACACATTATCTGTCAGTTCTTACCTGGTATGCCCAGACAGCATTTCTTATTAAATATACGTAAATATAAATCACTTGTGGCTTATTAACTCTATTCACATATTGTATAATGAAACTTAACTTATCAAAGTGTGAAACATCTAGGGCGGAATCCATAATAATGATGAAATACACAGTTATCCATCTCCTTTATGGTCTCTTCTGTAACATCTTTCCCAATATGTTTATACTTTCTTTGCAAGTGTTAAATGATAAATATGAGGTGTGTCCTTTGCCCAGATTTCCCTATTTGGCTACATGACCAGCTAAGAATGGATGAAGTTCAGCAATCAGCTCTACATCATAAGGTTAGCATTTGTTAAGGAACCAAACTGTTCATTGCCATGAAATGGCACTGTTGTAGAAGAAAGTTTCACTACAACCACTACATTGGAGTACATTTCTCCAATACTTCACCACTTCTTCTGAGTGGCAGACTGCTTATTGTACGCAGATTATTCCCCTTTCTTTAAAACTTACAACACAATAAAGATATTCAGTTACCCTTTGATTAGGATGTTTTCAGTCATTAAAGGCACTTGTACCAAACTGGTATGAACCCCTGAGCAGTTTACATGGTGCACAGTAAAGTGATCCCTGACTGGGAGAGTAAATCAAGTAATTGTGTTGCACTCTAAAATTTCCTTTCAAACAATTCCTTTGAAAGAAATCTTTGCTTATCAGGATACACTAACTGTGACCTATAGAATTACGGTTTTTATTCTGGTTAATTAAATTTCTTAAAAGGGAACTATACACGAGTACAGTACAGTATTGTAAGCCAGTGGCATAGCCAAGGTTTTGGGGCCCCTCTGCAAATAAATTTTGGGGGCCCTACTTACTAATTAAGCTTAAAAATGGAGATATTAAAATATTAGATATTTACTCAAATAGAATAGCATGAAAGTGAAATAAACTCACCTGGTGATGAACTCTTTTTGGAACAAACAACCAACAAAACGTTAAAATAACGGTCCCTGATTGCCAACACTGATGGTTATTTTTCCTAAATAAACAATATACACTCGCAAAATGCATAATGCACATAGGTGGAACAAAATCATTATCTGTCAATATCCTGTGTAACTCTGGTATTAACCCAGCAAACTTCTGTTTGTGGTACCTCATATCATTCAGAAGCAATAACACTGAACAACTGGTTAGAAAAAGTATGGATTTATGTTTGTACCTTATTCTCAAATTCTAAAATAATACAATTTATTGTCCAATGGTCTACATTTTAGTTATAGAAGACCCAAGTTTTGGTCACAGAGCAGTAATTGCTGATATAAAACTAGACAATACAAATAACAGTCAAGGTCTTACGAATCTGTATTGGAACTTCAAAAAAGCAGATTGGAACAAATATAAAAACTGAATTAGAACATAAATTTAAAGAACAAACTCACAGCTGCATGACCAACCAGATCATATGAACAAAGAATTCTGTAAAGTCATCCTAGAAACTGCAAAAAAACATATTCCTCGTGGAAGAATTAAAAATTTCAAACCCTTTTGGAACCCCCAGTTAGAAGAACTGAAAAAGCAAAGGGATATAGCTAGAAATACAGCTGAACAAACAAAGAACATATCGGATACACAAATATGGCAGAAGAAATGTGCCTTACTAAAAAAAGAAATTAATACAACTAAAAAGAATCAGTTTAATAATTTCTTAGAAAAAAAGTGGATTATAGGACAGATGGTAACAAAGCCCATAAGTTCATAAAGAATGTCAAGGATAGGAAAGAAACAACAGCACACCTATCATACACAACAATAAAATATTAGTAAATGATGCAGTCATAGCCGAAACATTCAATAACTATTATGCTAATTCACATAAAGTAACAAGAAATAATAAAAAGGAACGTAAAGAATTTAAGAAAGATTTGAAGCAAGAAAAAAAATGTGATCCTAACACTCAATACAACATCTTTTACCAAAATTTTAATATGCAAGAACTGAACATTGCAATTAATAATCTAAAAATCAGAAAGTCTCCTGGACCAGATCGCATACATTCAGAGTTCATAAAAAAGCTTGGAAAAACAGCAAAACAACAACTACTGAAACTCTACAATCTATCCTGCAACACCACTGTACCTGCCGAATGGCGAAAAGCAATAATTGTCCCAATCTTGAAGAAAGATAAAACAGCATCAGAAATAAAAAATTATAGACCAATAGCTCTTAATAGCATAATAGCAAAAGTGACGGAAAGAATGGTGTCAAATAGGTTAAATTGGTTTCTAGAATCCCAAAATTTAATTTCCCCATGTCAAGCTGGATTCAGAGAGCTCCACTCTACAAATGAGCAAGTCTTACTTCTCAGTCAAGAAATCAAAGACTCCTTCAATAGAAAAGAAGATAATGTATCAGTTTTTATTGATTTCCAAAGTGCATATGATTCTATATGCAGAACAAAACTGCTAAAGAAAGTAAAAAAAATAGGGATACAAGGTCCAATGTTTTCATGGCTATGTCAATTCCTAACACAACGCTTTATTGCTACCAGATATGGAAGAAATATATCTAAATATAAACAAGTACACCGCGGCTTACCACAAGGCGCAGTGCTCAGCACTACACTTTTTAACATAGTTATTAATGATCTGCCACAACAAATACAAGAATCAAGTGTGAAGTGTGCACTATTTGCTGATGACTTAGTAATATGGACTTCAAAACCAAAAAACAAAAGTACAGAACTAGAAAAAACCATGCAACAATCCTTAAACAACCTACAAAAGTGGACCAAAGAAAATATAATGACTGTTAATACAACAAAATCAAACTACCAAATCTTTTCATTAAGAAAAAAACCACTAAAAATAAAAATAAATTTTGAGGGTCAACAATTACCAGAAACAAAGGAAGCAAAGTATTTTGGAGTTATATTTACTAAACTTACATGGACCAAACAAATAGAAAATGTAATACAAAGAGCAGAGAGGCGCCTTTCACTTTTAAACCGTCTAACAGGAATGAAGTGGGGATGTTCCAGAGCAACTTTTAACACAACATACAATGTATATATAAAGCCATTATTTACTTACTGCAGCGAAGTTCTTGTAACACCAAACACAAAAAAAATTCAAATCTTTCAAAACCAAAGTCTGAGACTAATTACAGGTGCTATGAAAACCACACCAATACCAGCTATGGAAATACTAACCAACCAATATCCCATTGAATATGAAATAGAAAAAGCAGCTCTTATTCAAAACGAAAAGTTGATCAGACTCCCATTCAATACATGGCACAAGAGAAATTTTTCACAAACACTAAAGACTCAGGAGAGCTTTCTTTCCAAAATTCAAGACATCAAGAAGAATGTATACCTTACATGTCACCTCTTTTCCTATTACAAATCTTTAAGTTATGGAACTACTAACTTTGATGGAGAAATTGAAGCAATTCGAATGGCCCTACAAAATCTTTTGTATAGAATTTCACATTTTCATCAAGCAGTTATTCTCTCAGATTCCAGGGCAGCAATTATAGCAATTACTTCCAAGTTGTCACCAAAAAACCAAACAATTATAGAATGTTGGAAAATCTTTACCCATCTAACAGCACTTCAAAAACACCTAGTCTTCCAATGGATACCAGCTCACTGTGAACTGAGTGGTAATGAGAAAGCTGATTTTCTTGCAAAAAAGGGTACCAGCAGTGTACAAAAATCTATAGTTAATTTACCATTTTATGCAGCTAAATATTAGTCAACTCTGAATTCAAAAAAAGATTGCAAAATATTACTATGAAAAATCAAAGAATAAAAGATGGGAACTACCAAACATTCCATTCAAACAGTAATTCCTGAGTATCCTTGAAAAGCAGCAATTGCAACCTTCAGGTTAATTACAGGACATGATTGTCTGGCAAAACATTTAAACAGAATTGGGATATATTCTTCACCACTCTGCCCTCTATGTAATCTGCAAGAGGAAATGGATCGAGACCATCTTCAAATATGCCCAGCAGCTTCTAGCACCCCATCCATCAGTGAAAAATATTGGAGAGTAAGAGGATTAATAACTTCATTGTCAAAATCCAGCATTAGCTAACAATAGCAACAACAGTTTGGGATTCCATAGGAAACATCGTTTCAGATATCTAAGGTATATAAGGTTAATTATTTCTCCTACACTGTAGGAGAGGGTTCGATTCCTATTAAATTAAATTGCTTGCTACACAGCATTTGATGTTTTCTTTTTCCTGACATTAAGCTAACGTTAGGCAGCATTAGCACTGATATCCATGATATCCAAACAAAAACTTATTAACTTGAAACACAATTTTATCAGACACCTCGCAAGTAACACCTAGTTTACTCAACATAAACTTGATTCCAACTTTGCAATAAAGCTAAGCAAACATCTTACGAATCACAGCAAAAATTGCACTTTTACAAACAGTGTGTATACAGTTCGTTTAAACTATAATTTCAAAAGCTTAATAATATAGTATAAGCAGTAAACACATGTTTATACGTGTTAGTTGCGTATTTCCAGTTTTTATTTCTCTTTTGTTGCTTAGCATGCTTTAAACAAATAGTTCATTAATTACAGAATGAATCAAATTATTGAATGAATTTGAAGCGCTAATGCTGCCTAACTTTAGCTTAATATCAGGAAAAAAAAAAAAAAATCAAATGCCGTTTACCAAGCAATTTAATTTAATAGGAATCGAAAACCCTCTCCTACAGTGTAGCAGCAATAAATAACCTTATATACTTTAGATATCTGAAACGATGTTGTTTCCTATGGTATCCCAAACTAATGTAGACGCACAAATGATGATAAAATAGTGAAATAACTTGTTAATTTTGTAGATCTGTAAACAGCACCGTATCACAGAAATATTACCCTGAAAATGTATTATAATGTAACCTTTTTTTTTCGAAAAACTTGATAAATAAACATTAATGTTATTTTTAATTCTGCCTGTGTTTGCCTTCACCTATGAAAAGTGGTTAAGATGACAAATAGTGTATATTCTATCAGGGGACAAGCATATGTTACGCATAAGCATACATAGACATATAAATTTATGAATACTTAAATGCATACATCAAACACATTTAAAATTTACTTTTGTTTGTTTAAACATTAGCATTATATGCATGTGGGACCTGTGTGCACATAATCTAGCACTCAGTAACGTTAAACACTAGGCACTAGGAATATTTTAAATGATTAATTAAGCAAAATACTTAATAGATTGTACATAAATAAATAATATAAAATAGTTATATGCTTCTTTAATTTCTAGATTACATTTCTACCAAAATTAACTTTGTGTGATATCTGATGTGCATGGCATTTGACGAGCGAACATATATGACTATAAATGTTGCTAGCAACGTCTGCATCTGTAATGAAACTCTAAGTCCCTTAATTGCTATACAACCCCTTCCTCATATCCACTGTGCAAAGGTGGAGGGGAATGTGGGTGGGGCAAAGCGAAAAGACTCTGTCACACGATAGAAAAATCCTGGCGTACTTCTAAAATCGTTGACTGTATGAACTGGAACCACATCAACAATACCA
Organism: Tenodera sinensis; assembly: GCA_030765045.1. NCBI lineage: Eukaryota > Metazoa > Arthropoda > Insecta > Mantodea > Mantidae > Tenodera > Tenodera sinensis. The sequence goes on along the minus strand of CM060964.1, from coordinate 125,288,493 downwards.
GGCACTCCACAGGTGCTGCAGAAAACAAAAAACCAACTATACTGGTAATCTGTACCTCAGCAGTATAAGCCCAAAATTATCAATATTGAGATACTGCCTTCATTGAACTTAACAGAATTGATGAGGTATTACGCTCAAATAAATCCATGCTGAAATAGATTCTAAGTAGATGACAATGTTTAAAAAGAAACTAAGTTTCTAACAGGGGTATAGTGAACAAGTTCAACATAACATGGAATGCAGTGAGGATGTTTAGCTTCTTTAAGGTACACTATGATAAATCCATAAACCACTTTTTTAAATTTAAATCTCAGCACTGTTGCACGTGTTAATGTAAAGCTTTCCATTATCAGTGCAAGAATACATTTTTTTGCATAAGCTTACTGAAAACCATTACTAGAATATCTGAAGGAAGTTTTTAGTAGCTACTGGGATGAGAAAAAAAAAGGTATGGGGTATAAAAGACAATATTTAGTTTCAAAGATATTAGAAAAAAGGATTGAAAGGACAAAACCAAGGCATGGCTGAAAAAGATAAGGTAATTGTTTGTAACAATTTCCTGTCTATGAAAGCTTTTACATGCAAGAATATTTCCAAAAGAAATATTTGGGAAGTCATTTGAGTGTAGAATAGATGTATAGAATTTATGTTCAGGAATGCAAGGGAAGGAATCCAAGAAACTGAGGCTGGATAGAACTGGTTTGTAACAGGGTTGGGTAGCCACTTGTAACAGAGTACGTTGGGTGCCACGTTTGTGACGGATTCTTTTCTGTCACATGAAATGCCGTGCTAGCTCATCCGGTGCAGTAGCTGCCTCTCCGCTGTGCGCCGCTGCGTTGATCTTGATTGGGATTAGGTAGGCATGAGTAGGATATTTCTCAGGCGCGAGGTTAGATGACAAACACAGCACAGACGTTTACTAATTTTATTCTCCACCACTTCATTGCCTCGAAGCGCCGACCTGAGCGAGTTTCTGGTATTGCGTTTGAAGATCGCTATTTACTTCTCCTTACGCTAATCACTGTCACCTTTCACACATCGACGTTTTTGGCGCGGAACTATCATATTCTCGATACCGGTTCACCCTCGTAGCGACCTCTCAACAAACAGAACGTCAGTCCCGTTCCCTTCCAAGTTTTCCTATTTATATCTCACCCCCGCACTTTCTCTCTAGTCCCGTTATGGAGGAGGGGTGTATTTTCCCCAGCTGTGTCCTTGGACTTCAGGCAAAATGTCCCTCGGCGCGAGATGACAAAGGAGGGTTTTGTCCTCTGGTCTTCAGAAATGTGCTCAGGTCAACATACTTTCGAGAGGCAGGTTCTTTACACAATACAAAATTATACTTATACCTAAAAGTCTTATATTTACATTCTAATTCTAAAATTACAAATATATACATAGAAGTTCCCGTCTCAAATGCGCCGGACTTTGTAACACGAAAAACAGGAAGAACTTTGTGAGATTTCTCCTTTTTTAATTGATACCAAGTTCTATTTTCCTCCTAAGTCCTGACTTCAGCTTAACTTACACATGAGAATTTCCACTTCCTCGTAGCATCCCTTTACTTTCAAGTAGCTACCTGTCTTGGACTTTCACTTTCTTCCCTTACACTATCACACATATAGGTCACTGACACAGGTTCTTCTAGTCTACCTGGCCAACGTAAACACAAGGGTTCAATGTCTTCCAGGGTCCCTCAATTCTTAACCAGTGTTTCACATAATGACATTTTGCACTGCCAATCTAATCACACTTACGAGCTACTGATTTTACACTTATTTCTACCTATCTTCACCTATTTCCTTCCAAGTTTACCATTGTTCCTTCATCTGTCTTTTTAAAGCCATATACCGCTTCGCGCGTATTTTAAAACCATTGTTATTTATTTATTCTTTTTTTTTTTTTTTTTTCAAATGTTGCTCGTTACTGTTTCCCGCATCTCCGGTCTCCCTTTGATAAGTAATTAGATCAAATTTACAATTACTGTATGATACAGTTTACACTTTTAATATCCTACTCATGACTTTTAATATCATTTCTGTTATTTCTACCACAGCCACAATCAATCTATGATTTCCTTCAATTTTTCATTTAATAAGTACTACAACGAGTTATAACGTTCCAGCAATTAGGACTCTGATCCGGTTTTAGCATTTTTCTACCTTTCTCGGCTTGTGCGTTGCTTTGCATTGGTCTACTTTTGTTTTTATCTAGGTTTATTTATTTTCGCGGTCAACTTTATCATTTTTTCTCAACATACTTTTCGGCAGCGTCTACATCAATTGTTCTTTTATAAGTTCGCGCATCTCAACATACTTTTCGGCAGCTTCTACTTCAATTATCCTTTCTTAAGTTCGCGCATCTCAGCTTACTTTTCGGCAGCATCTACATAAATTCTTCTTTCATAAGCTCGCGCATCTCAGCTTACTTTTCGGCAGCTTCTACATCAATTGTTCTTTTATAAGTAAAGTAGGTAAATAAATCTTTCCTTGGTACTCTCTACTGTTTTCAATCCCGTAACTTGGTTCATTGACCGTAAATACAGCTGTTTCGGTCGTCCTTCGTCCCTTTTCCCTTGGTGTGGTCACAATGAGGACCGTGGCTATCCGTCTGCCTCTTATCTTGCGCAACGATCTTTACTACGCGTTTCACAAATGACGGTTGGTTTCGTGTATCAATATGGATTTCCCCTTTCTTTTTCTTTCTGATCTTATGATTTTCTTTGCCTTTGTCGGCTTTCTTTTTCACTCGTTCCGCGGCCAATTTCCTAAACATTAATCTTATCTTGCTTTGTGTAGTCGCATCCCAGTACATGTTAATGAACATTTACTTGGAATGCTCGTGAAAGCAATTTTCTCCCAAAACAAACCTTAACCACGTCAGAGATTTGTTTCTCAGTCCCTTCCGTACAACAAACATTTTGAGCTGTTCCGGTATATCCTTTATCTCGAAATAGTGGTATAAGTTGATAAGGAATTGCTTCAGATTTATGGCATTAGACTCGTCAAAAATGGGAACAGACAATTCATTCAGCAATTGCCCATATTGACTAAGACTATTTCCTGTATTAGACGGGCTCACGTGGAAGGAACTAGGTGTTACATTCGCCACATCGGCAGCCTCATGCTGTACACTATTTACAATTGAGTTATCATTCCCATTACTATCAACTGCGCTAGTCGCATTACCATCATTTATACTTCTTAATTGTATCTCCATTCTCTCAAAAGATCCCTGAAGCTCCACTATCCTTTTCTCATTCCGTTTTGAACGGTTATCTACCTCTAGATGAGCAGATAGCTGTCTCACATTCTTTTCCTTGAATTCACTAATTTCTAGTCCCTCAGCTTCTAATTCAGCGTGTACTACTTGTAAAGTTTCATTTACCTCCCCATGCACTGCGTTTTTAATAGCTATTTGCTCATCCGTCAGCATTTTCATAGTTTCTACATTTTTTTTTTCACACGTCTCTTTCATACCTTCTAAATTGTCGTCCACGTTAACTCTAAAGGAATTTAACCCTTTCTGAATTTCGGAAATGCTCACCTGCTGTGTATTTAATTGTTCCCTCATTCTCTCCTCAAATTCCTGGTGCTTGTGATCTAAATGTTCTTTCAGCTTTGATTCTTGGGTCCTAAATCCTTCGTCTAAGAGTTCTTTAACTTGACCACTCATATTCTCTAATCTACCACCCATTTCGTTTATTTTTTCCAAGAGTATCTTAAAGCAATCTCCCGAAATATTCCCTACCACGTCGCTGCTCCCAGCACTGTTTTCTTTATTCTGTTCTAACGACTCCATTTTGGTATTTCTACTTAACTTCCCGCTACGAAGGAGCATCTATTTAAAATTACCCTATTCTATCTTCCCCACTCAGTCATACAGTATATATAATATCCTCTCATTCTTGCACACATTTATTTTCATGCATCTACTATTATAACTATTATATATATATTGTCTTTACATAGGATTGTTTTTAAAACTCTGACCTTTCGGCGACCTGCGTTGCTGGGTTGATGTAGTCGTCCTCTGATGTTGATTGTCTCGCTTGTTGAAACAGCACCTTATGCGCCTTTCCTCCTAGATCTTGAGGCTGTTTCTTGGCGCTCATGACGTTCCTTGTCTCCTTTTCGCGTCCCCGGCGTCTACTGCTGTCCCTGGGTTGAAGTTCACTCTCTTCCTACGCGTCGATTATATTCTCGCCGAGTCACCTGCTTCCATCGGGGATCCTCTGGTTGTCATCCTTTGTCGAGCCGCCACGTTGGGACGCCATTTGTAACGGGGTTGGGTGCCACTTTTGTGACGGATTCTTTTCTGTCACATGAAATGCCGTGCTAGCTCATCCGGTGCAGTAGCTGCCTCTCCGCTGTGCGCCGCTGCGTTGATCTTGATTGGGATTAGGTAGGCATGAGTAGGATATTTCTCAGGCGCGAGGTTAGATGACAAACACAGCACAGACGTTTACTAATTTTATTCTCCACCACTTCATTGCCTCGAAGCGCCGACCTGAGCGAGTTTCTGGTATTGCGTTTGAAGATCGCTATTTACTTCTCCTTACGCTAATCACTGTCGCCTTTCACACATCGACGTTTTTGGCGCGGAACTATCATATTCTCGATACCGGTTCACCCTCGTAGCGACCTCCCAACAAACAGAACGTCAGTCCCGTTCCCTTCCAAGTTTTCCTATTTATATCTCACCCCCGCACTTTCTCTCTAGTCCCGTTATGGAGGAGGGGTGTATTTTCCCCAGCTGTGTCCTTGGACTTCAGGCAAAATGTCCCTCGGCGCGAGATGACAAAAGAGGGTTTTGTCCTCTGGCCTTCAGAAATGTGCTCAGGTCAACATACTTTCGGGAGGCAGGTTCTTTGCACAATACAAAATTATACTTATACCTAAAAGTCTTATATTTACATTCTAATTCTAAAATTACAAATATATACATAGAAGTTCCCGTCTCAGGTTGTATACCGAAGTATTCAACCCAAGAATTCATTCTGGGATTTCATTAGACTGGACTTCATACGTATAATGAGTGGGACATATATAACTAAAAGAGGCTAAATCTGAAGAAGAAACATTCTTAATAAGTTGAGACGATGAATCCACCTAAAAGGTGCTAATAGGACAATACAACAATGAAATTTGCTGCAGAACAAAATATGTGATGTCCATGTAGCTCAGTGTGCAGATAATGACACTGAAAACAGTACTTTGCTTTCACCTAAGCTTTTCTCCGGAAACACAATTTTATCTGTCCAAGTCTGCATGATTTTTGCTGTTGCAACATTTATCATGTTCTGTTTATTTTATTGCCACTGCTTAAAGAAGGGGTTACAGAAGGTTGGTGCATGTAAAGTACAGTTGTACCCAAGTCAGTCAATAGACAGTGAGATCATTTAGTGTCTATTTCTGCAGTGTGTGTGAATATCCTAACGTGAATAATATTGTTAGTGCATGTTCAAGTGGTTTTGCTGCTCAGTGATGTCTATGAAGTGTATTAATTCACCAAACCTTTGCAATTATGCGTATGGTGAGTTTACAACAAAATCCCAAAGGTATCTCATTTCTCCACTTGTCAAAAATGCATACTGTATTTGTTGTATTTTGAATTGAAGGTAGATGAGGATAAGTGTTAGGCATCACAGAATTGTTCCTTATGTGTTTCTGCTATTTAAGAGGCTGGTTACATGGAACTCAACCATCTATGCCATATGTCATGCCACAGGTATGGAAGGAACCTAGAGATCACATTACAGATTACTTTTTGTTAAACAAAAGTAGCAGGAATCTCAGGTAAATCAAAACGCAGTTTCTTATCCATATTTGGAATCTACCATGCACCCAGTTTTGCATTCTGACTCTTTCCCAGTTCCAAAACCACCAGCAGAATGGACATCGGAAGGTGAAACAGGCATCGATTGTTACAATCCAACAGATCATGAAGATCATGATTACATGCCATCCACATCACAGCTACTACCACAGCCATTGTCACAGGCAGCATTGAACAATCTTGTAAGAGATCTAAATCTTTCAAAAAGACAAGCAGAGTTACTTGGGTCTCCTCTTCAAGAAAAAAGCTTGATAAAACCAAACGCCAGTATATCATTCCATAAACAACAGCTTGGTCTATCCACTATTTTCTCTATGGCAGAGGTTTTGGCATACTGTAATGACAATAATGGAGCTTAAAGACTTTGGCATGATTAATGATCCAGAACAATGGTGCCTATTTATAGATTCCTCAAAAAGCAGAGTCAAAGCTGTTCTCTTATATAAGAGAAACAGCAAACCTTACATACTAGTGGCCCATTCAGTTGTTACAGCAAACTTGCGAAAACATAACTGTATCTGAGATATACTGGCTATTTGAATCACAAATAGAAAATCTGCAGTGTTCTTACAGTTCTGGCACTACTTCTAGGAATGTAAACTGACTATACGACATATTCCTGTTTTTTGTGCCACTGGGGCTGTAGGAAGCAGTCAGCAAGTATTGGAATTATGACGTATGAGCAGGCAAACGCTGACAGAGCTCTCTGAGGACAAGACATGAGCTGTGCAAATACAGCAGTGGTAAGCACGTGTAATGCTGTGATGGCTGGTATTGTTTTATTTACTACTAAAAGTAATCTAATTCCACACGATTCAGAGTTTAGGAGTGTTAGAATTTATATTACTTTTGTTAATAATAAACACATTAACTGGGGGGTTGATTCAGTGACACAACTTCCCAAGAGTCCTGGACAATAGCTACTATATTATGTTTAACAAGCTTGAGTAACCTTATTATACATTCTAATAATATTGGCATGTTTTTTTGTTTACAAAAGCTGAAGAGAGCACTCCATTAGCATAAACAAATAAGTAAATAAGTAGATAGATGGACAGATAGAGATGGTGGATGGATGAACGCACGGTTGGATAAATAAATAAATAGACAGATAGATAAGCGGACACATAGAGATGGATGTCTGGACGGACGGATGGATGGATAAATAAGTAAATAAATTTTAAGTTTCCCAAAAAAGGTACCAAATCCTGGCTCACTACTGGTTTCTTAACGCACACAATTACACAGTACAAAGGCTGCTACCGTTAAGTGGGGGGGAATGCCTGACCTTCCCCTACACTGCTCTTTGAAGCAGGTGCACTGATGAAAGAGAAAACCTTCTCCACCGAATGATGTCACAGAGACCTCCCGATCTCTGCTGTAGGGCAAAACAAAGTTCAAATCTGTTGCACTGTGTAATAGATTAATAATATAAGATGAAAAGAGAAGATAAAGAAGCAGTTCTGAAGGCTGGAAAGACATCAGCTTTGTCTTAGGAACTGCAAAAGTGTTTGGTTATTCCTTTACTACAAATTCTCAAACATTTTAATTATGAAAACACCACCACCACTACTTTGAAATGTTCTCAGTATACAACATGAATATTTCTTTGACTTCCAAAGATAAGGCTAACTTGCTCCTTTCATCCACAGAAATAGAGGCAGGTTCAGTTGTCAAAAGTGACACATATTTAAATATGAAACCTTTGGTGTCCTATTCTATGAGATTTCTTTTGGGCAAGAATAATTCTCTGGATGGATTGGGTGATGAGAAGGAAGAAAGATCGACGTAACACATCTTACCACCAGTCTCCGCTGGAGCCACCTTGGGTCCAGCAGCTGAGAGCATCTCCACCATCACAGACAATCAGAACATCAAAACGCCACAAGACACAGCAGCAGCAGTTGCAGCCAGGCCCGCTAGCACTTCACTGGACAGGCCAGCTGCCCGAGCTACCCTAGGACTGAATCGCCTCACCACAAACCCGCAGCCACAGCCACCTTGGGCCCATCACAACCTCAGCCACCTTCGCTGCAGTCACTGCTGGAGTACAGCTGCCCAGCAAAGAGGCAGAGGACCTTCATTCCGAAGTCTCAACCAAGCCTGGGCAGAGTCGAAGAAGTTATCAAGCAGCTGACAACTGCCGTTTCTTCCCTTGCCAGCACTGTAGCCCACAACCAAACACAGCCAGCAGAGATGCAGCTGCAGGCTGTCCAGACGTCCATAGCAGAACTTCACAGCATCGCAGCAGACAGCATCCCCTCATTACACACAGACATTCGGAAGACCAACCTAAAGATCATCACACTCTGATGGGGAATCAACAAGATACTAACCGCTCAGCTGTGAACTACTCCATCATGTCATCGCCTGCGGTGCCATAGTAGTAAAAGCGGGCGTTAAACACCACCAAAAAAAAAAAAAAAAAAAAAAGGAAAGGAAAGGAAAAAAAAAAAAAAAAAGAAAGAAAAAAAAAATTACTCCATTACACCACTGGAATTAATCCTGCAGCCAAACTTCTGGAACAAGTATGCACAGCCACCATAGAACTGTTGTTGTTAGCTAATGCTGGATTTCTGACAATGAAGTCATTAATCCTCTTGCTCTCCAATATTTTTCACTGATGAATGGGGCACTAGAAGTGGCCGGGCATATTTGAAGGTGGTCTCGATCCATTTCCTCTTGCAGATCACATAGAGGACAGAGTGGTGAAGAATATATCCCAATTCTGTTTAAATGTTTTGCCAGACAATCATATCCTGTAATCAACCTGAAGGTTGCCACTGCTGTTTTTCGAGGATAATCAGGAATTACTGTTTGAATGGAATGTTTGGTAGTTCCCATCTTTTATTCTTTGATTTTTCATAGTAATATTTTGCAATCATTTTTTTGAATTCAGAGTTGACTAATCTTTTAGTTGCATAAAATGGTAGATTAACTATAGATTTTTGTACACCGCTGGTACCCTTTTTTGCAAGAAAATCAGCTTTCTCATTACCACTCAGTCCACAGTGAGCTGGTATCCATTGGAAGACTAGGTGTTTTTGAAGTGCTGTTAGATGGGTAAGGATTTTCCAACATTCTATAATTGTTTGGTTTTTTGGTGACAACTTGGAAATAATTGCTATAATTGCTGTCCTGGAATCTGAGAGAATAACTGCTTGCTGAAAATGTGAAATTCTGTACAAAAGACTTTGTAGGGCCATTCGAATTGCTTCAATTTCTCCATCAAAGTTAGTAGTTCCATAACTTAAAGATTTGTAATAGGAAAAGAGGTGACATGTAAGGTATACATTCTTCTTGATGTCTTGAATTTTGGAAAGAAAGCTCTCCTGAGTCTTTAGTGTTTGTGAAAAATTTCTCTTGTGCCATGTATTGAATGGGAGTCTGATCAACTTTTCGTTTTGAATAAGAGCTGCTTTTTCTATTTCATATTCAATGGGATACTGGTTGGTTAGTATTTCCATAGCTGGTATTGGTGTGGTTTTCATAGCACCTGTAATTAGTCTCAGACTTTGGTTTTGAAAGATTTGAATTTTTTTTGTGTTTGGTGTTACAAGAACTTCGCTGCAGTAAGTAAATAATGGCTTTATATATACATTGTATGTTGTGTTAAGAGTTGCTCTGGAACATCCCCACTTCATTCCTGTTAGACGTTTTAACAGTGAAAGGCGCCTCTCTGCTCTTTGTATTACATTTTCTATTTGTTTGGTATCAAATGTAACTACTAAATACTTTGCTTCCTTTGTTTCTGGTAATTGTTGACCCTCAAAATTTAGTTTTATTTTTATGGTTTTTTTTCTTAGTGAAAAGATTTGGTAGTTTGATTTTGTTGTATTAACAGTCATTAAATTTTCTTTGGTCCACCTCTGTAAGTTGGTTAAGGATTGTTGCATGGTTTTTTCTAGTTCTGTACTTTTGCTATTTGGTTTAGAAGTCCACATTACTACGTATCAGCAAATAGTGCACACTTCACACTTGATTCTTGTATTTGTTGTGGCAGATCGTTAATACATATATTAAAAAGTGTTGTGCTGAGCACTCCGCCTTGTGGTAAGCCACGGTGTACTTGTTTGTATTTACATATATTTCTTCCATATCTGGTTGCAATAAAGCGTTGTTTTAGGAAATGACATAGCCATGAAAACATTGGACCTTGTATCCCTATTTTTTTTTTACTTTCTTTAGTAGTTTTGTTCTGCATATAGAATCATATGCACTTTGGTAATCAATAAAAACTGATACATTATCTTCTTTTCTATTGAAGGAGTCTTTGATTTCTTGACTGAGAAGTAGGACTTGTTCATTTGTAGAGTGGAACTCTCTGAATCCAGCTTGACATGGGGATATTAAATTCTGTGATTCTAGAAACCAATTTAACCTGTTTGACACCATTCTTTCCATCACTTTTGCTATTATGCTAGTAAGAGCTGTTGGTCTATAATTTTTTATTTCTGATGCTGTTTTATCTTTCTTCAAGAGTGGGACAATTAATGCTTTTCGTCATTCAGCAGGTACAGTGGTGTTCCAGGATAGATTGTAGAGTTTCAGTAGTTGTTGTTTTGCTGTTTTTCCAAGCTTTTTTATGAACTCTGGATGTACGTGATCTGGTCCAGGAGACTTTCTGATTTTTAGATTATTAATTCCAATGTTCAGTTCTTGCATATTAAAATTTTGGTAAAAGATATTGCACTGAGTGTTAGGATCACATTTTTTTTCTTGCTTCAAATCTTTCTTAAATTCTTTACGTTCCTTTTTATTATTTCTTGTTACTTTATGTGAATTAGCATAATAGTTATTGAATGTTTCGGCTATGACTGCATCATTTACTAATATTTTATTGTTGTGTATGATAGGTGTGCTGTTGTTTCTTTCCTATCCTTGACATTCTTTATGAACTTATGGGCTTTGTTACCATCTGTCCTATAATCCACTTTTTTTCTAAGAAATTATTAAACTGATTCTTTTTAGTTGTATTAATTTCTTTTTTTAGTAAGGCACATTTCTTCTGCCATATTTGTGTATCCGATATGTTCTTTGTTTGTTCAGCTGTATTTCTAGCTATATCCCTTTGCTTTTTCAGTTCTTCTAACTGGGGGTTCCAAAAGGGTTTGAAATTTTTAATTCTTCCACAAGGAATATGTTTTTTTGCAGTTTCTAGGATGACTTTACAGAATTCTTTGTTCATATGATCTGGTTGGTCATGCAGCTGTGAGTTTGTTCTTTAAATTTATGTTCTAATTCAGTTTTTATATTTGTTCCAATCTGCTTTTTTGAAGTTCCAATACAGATTCGTAAGACCTTGACTGTTATTTGTATTCTCTAGTTTTATATCAGCAATTACTGCTCTGTGACCAGAACTTGGATCTTCTATAACTTGTTTTTTAATTTTTGAAACAATATCTGTTGTAGCTAACAAGAGGTCTGGGTTACTGCCTGCTCCAGAGTAATGTATGAAGACAACGCAGACATCCTCGACTCCATTCAGCGCAAGCTGACTAGAATTGAGGGCAAAACAACAACCACTCATGACGCCACGACACAAACTCCAGCGCCATGCCAAGATGGAACAATCTAGGTCCCACAGCCTAGACGACAACGCCAACCACAAGCTCAACCCAACCACCTCCAGGTCAACAAAAATTCTAGATCATGGCGGATGGCCCTACGACAAACTGTGCACCTCCATGAAATGCACCAACTACCCACATTAGCCACCATACTCAGCAACTTGAAGCACAGCCTAACAAATGATAACAAATACAGAACTGAACTTCCCCTCCTACTCCATGCCCAACTCCCTGCGTGTGGCTGTCAGGGTCCTCGGGCCATGGCTGTCACCTGGACACTCCAACCTTTGCAATTTGCTGGCAGAAACTCCACACTAACAAGGGTGCTTAGCAGAACCTCGCTAGACACGCCACAGTCTCCTATCCATTCCCACGAGTAACGAAACCTTCCCATTCACCCTACCTGACGAGATAAGCCAATCTTTAACTTCCAACTATCTCTGTCTCCCCTTCCAAAAAAAAAAAAAAGCTCTTTGGTGGTCTGATAGCACTCCAGAAAATTAAAATGAAAATACCTTGTTATCCTACTTTTGAGTTCCTTAAAAGAAATAAGTGATCTCAAGAACAAGCCTTTATTAAAATTTCTTCAGTGGATTTCACATCCGTTTCATGAGTTTTACAATTAGCACATTTGCAATTAGGAATGAATTTGAATGTTAGAAGATTGCAACCTGGTGAATGCTTGTATGGCATTTTGGTTCAGAGCTATTACTTTTTCCATTTTTGAAGGTACAATACAAACAATAGTTCTTTGCCAGTGACCTACTTACCTGGCGCACTGAGGAGAGTCTATGTCTGACGTTGCCTTGCTGCTGTCTGCTAGAAGACAAGCGACTACGCTGACACAACACAAACACTGCCACACCACTGAATGATTGGTTCAATGTCACTGCATTTAACTCGTTTTATCATAGATTATATCTACACATGTACACAAACCCCGTCACACCAAATACTTCGTTTTAAAGCAGCAGGGGCTTTATTCGTCCAATAAATATTCAATACCCGAAATGGCATCGTTTTATTCTTCAGGCTTTTCCCTTTCTCCATTTTCTTCTTCTTCAGTTTCTCTTTCTTCGTCTCCATTCTCTTATTTGCCTTCGCTGTCACTAAATCCTCCACGTTGGGTTACAAAGCTTTCTATGACATTTTCAAACAGGCCTTCTTGTTCAATATATTTGTCCTCGAGCTTTATAATGTGTTGACAGGCATTTTGTCACTTTTCCAGGCTAATATCAACACGTTGTTGGCAAAGCTTCATCACATCATCTAATTTAAATGGTGTGTCCTGACCAGCTACCCATTGTTTTATATCAGCCCAGATAAGCTCTATTGGGTTAAGATCTGGTGAATAGGGCGGTAATCTAAGGACACTGTCCATGAATGGCCAACAAACTGTCAACGACATACTTTTTTTGAACTGGTTTATGAGCCATGATTAGGTTGTAAAGCTCCAACTTTAACATCCTTTCATCAAATGGTATATTATTTGCTGCAAGCCAGTCCATCATCTCACTTTTCGTCGAAGCCGATGTTGGGGCCTTTTCCAACTGCACATAACGATATGATGCGTTATCAATCACCAAGACGGATCTGGGAGGCAAATTAGGAATTAATTTTTCTGCTAGCCGTTTTTTGTAATTTTCCCCATTCATTTTGTGGTGATAATCACCTGTTTTTTGTTGTTGTTTGATTTATACATTAGAAATGCTCCAGGTACAAATCCAGTTTAACCTCCTGCATGCACAATGATTGCTCTTGGCCCTTTTGCAGCAGGTATAAGTTGCGCATTAGTTCTTGGCAATTGAAATTTTTAAATGAGAGGTTAGATGCGAGTTACTTACTCACCTTTACGGGAATACTGACATACAGAAGCAGAAATGACAACCAGATGCTCTGTGTCTTGTTCTCATGTTTGTGCACTCGAGAAGTACAGCAACTACAAAGCAAATTATAACACTTCCAGTGATGTCAGCCATATGTACTACTCTAACAATCTCTGTGACTGTTTACGCTTAATTTCTTGTATTTCTTCCATTCCCGACATTTCTGCCCTTGTGTGCTTCGTCTGAATTGTCATTTTCATTACCTTTCGTTAAAACACTGACAATGACTTGAACCCGTACTACACAAAACTTTGCAGTCAACTGTACTTTGTGTTTTCTTGGAAACATAACATAGGGAAGCACAACTGTTTGTTACGTAATATAAACTATTTGCCAACCTGTTTATTAAGTGTAGGCTAGCTCACTGGATTTTCACTGAAGGTCATTTGTCAAGAACTAATGTGCAACCTATACACGGAAACCTGAGATGCTGTCATCGCTCCAGCTGTTTGATCTTGAACGGGTGCTATGGATGTAGGTTTTACCCTCATATATTATGGGCGTTCCTTCTTCCCTATACTGCGTAATTGCCCGCAAGAATGAAACACAAAAAGTTTGAATGTTGTGCCTTTCCTGCAATATTCTAGTGTTTTTTCTTGTTTTCTGCCACCTGAATCCCATTTTCCTCAAAATTATTTTCAAACTTGTGCTACCTCCATTAAAATTTGTGGCCTAGGGAGCATGTAGCAATTTATTGATGGTGGGAAGCGTTTTTCCAACAATGTAAAAATTATATATAATACGTCGAATAACACACTTATCAAAATTGTCTATATTTGTGACGCACTTTGGTACATGGTGCACTTTTCCAGGAGTTCCAAAGGAGGTGCCCTGTTCTTTGCATTGTTTCCCTTCCTTGACAATGTTTCTTATAGTTCTTTCAGGCACTTTAGTTACAGCACTTACTCTTTCTTGCACTTTCTTCAATGGAATCACTAACTCGCCAGAAACTGCTTTGCTTTTCAGGAATGCATGGACATTGTTCACAACTTCCCTAGTTTGGCTAAGCAAAGTTTTTGTTTCAAATTTTGATAAAATTGGAGGCATTTCATTTTGTATAAATACGCAAAAGACAATAACCTAACAATAATAACCTAATAACCTAACCTTCAATAAACACATGTCAAAGCACAGTCCAACTTTAATTATAGAAATGAAACTATGCACAGTGAGTTCAAATATCATAAGCAGATGGCTGCAAGAGAGACGTCACTCGTAATACTGCTTCCGCTAGATTGAACTAGCTGTATTCATTGCGCATGCGAGAGAGTTGTGGGCTCACTAGCTATCCAGATAACCACTGTGCACCCAGGCTTCACCGGCACAGAACTAGCGCCCGAGCTATAACACTCTTCAGTATTAATTCGCTGATGACCATGTAATTGAGCACCCTTAAACCTACATACATTAGTATTCATTTGTGAAAATTTATACTTATAATTACATAAGTAAATAATGTAAAGAAAACTTCATTTGATTTCTCCAATATTGTGTTTCAACATACTACCAGTAATATTCCCGTTTCTTCGGGAGTACTTCATGTGAATTTTAATTTAGTAGATGAGAAAACACAATATTTCACTTGACAATATTTTTAAAAAAAAGATTTAAAAATATAAAATATTTTGGGCCTTTGAGGGCTAGGAAACAAAAGGACAATGAAGGTTTGTTTTTTGCCTGTAGTGAAAAACTGACAAAATGGGCTTATTACACCTTACCTCTGAGGTGCAAAAACAATGATACATCAAGTATCTAAGTATTTGATTAACCTCTTGAGGGATATCGACGTGAAATCACATCCATTTAAAATGACGGATGAGCGATATGGGCATCCTGTGCGTTTAAGCATTTAACCCTTATTTATCCCTTATCCAACTCAACTTATTATAATTTTCCCTTTATGAAACATTTTAGTAAGGTCTATATACTTTATTGACTTACCTTAATATGTTCGTTCTGCAGTGATTTACCTCAAAACAGGGATAAACACATAAGGGTACGTACATCTCCACATTCGCAAATTCCCTTCTTGCGGCACACGAAACACTTTGGAGATGGGTGGGACTTCTTTGCTGTTGGTGGTATCCTTTTAGGATAATGTTTTCCTTGAAGTCTGAGGGGTGCAGGGGTTTTGGATTTTCAACCCCCAACGTGGTATTGTTCAATTAGGCTGCGAGTTATTTATAGTCGGTAGTCAAGGTCGGTCATTGTCCTGTGTGGGTTTAGAGAGCTGTCCAAATCCCCAAACAATTGTATATGGTTATATCCAGTTGGTGCAAAAACACCTTTTTATACCACTTCTCCCTTCAGCTACAAGCAGGAAAGAATATGTATGTATTTCAACAAAGAAAGACACAGACTCTACTCAGTTATGAAACTCGCGTAAGCAAAAGTTGCAATGTGCCTCTATTCTGATGACTCAAGAGACCACGCATACAGTAGTGCTTTATTACACAGTATGCTGACGCATAAGCCACACATACAATGGGTGTTTCTTTACTGTATCTTTCCGAGAACTTATATTAGATGCGTTCGACAGAGCAAAGTTGACTTTTCACCACAGTGAAACAAAATTGTGCCATTTCAACGTTTTGTAAATACAACTCAACTTTGCTGATGATGTACCTTTATACTGCAAATAACGAGTTTTATACCAGTTTTTGTTTCATTAAAATAACTTAATATTTACACAAAATACAGCTGTGTATATACGAAGCATTTAACAATTTAAATGCTAGCAGTTCTCGGCTCGCAGACGTTTTAAATGGCTATCGCTCAAGAGGTTAAATGAACACATAAATACAATTACACAAAATGGAAAAACTTAAATCTTAAACAATATTCAACAACTTAATGCAGATTAATCAATTCAACAATAGGCAATGACAACCAAAGCAGAAGTTAATGTTTTTAAAACTGAAGTAATATATAAAAAGATTCAGGACAAGAAGTACTTCCACCAGTTATGAAGAAATTGTTATATTTAGGAAATTTATTTTATCCTTCTTGGACTTTTGAAAAATTGAACTAGTTTTATTAAAAAGAAAAAGTAATAAATTATTTTGGTAACCTTCTTTAATATGGACACACATAACCACAACCAATTTTTTGGGGTAATTTTCAATTCTGCATAAATAACTGATATCAACATATGTACTGTAACAGTGAATGCAAGTTCTAATAAATTGAATGTTATGCAGTTGAATTTTGGAACACATTTGCTTCACTTATACTGTAAATTAACAGGACGGAAGCTCTTGCTTCCATCATCTCCTGTAACTTGACAAACAGCATTGGCATCTTCTTCCTCTGGTCCCTGGTAGATGGCAAGATGAATGTGATATAGATGTCTCAAGGTGTGATTTCAAAGTTCATAATTCTATGACTATATTTTTTAATGAAAGTCTTCTCCCACATGGGAAATTCTAGGGGTGGTTCGCTTCTTTTAAAAGTTTGGAGTTTGTGCCTACTTCATGGTGAGTTTTCCCAAAAGTGTGCTGTGATCACTGATTTACCTGTCTGTTTATGTTTTCTTTGGTATTACTGATGCATACTCTATTGTAATCCTGGCAGTTAATCCTGTAGATCCCAGCTTATTTAGCTGAATAAGCTCAGCTTGAATAATCTGTTGAGAAAATCTCCCAAAGGCTGGACGCCAAAAATCTCAAAACCTGGGAAAGAATAAAGAAGTGAAACATCCACTAGAACTCACCATATGGGAGATTTTCATACAAAAACAGTCATAGAATTATGAAACTTGAAATCCCGCCTCCAGACATCCACACAAAGTTCATCATGCCATCTACCAGGGACCAAGCGAAGAAGATGCCAACGCTGCCAGTTGAGTTACAGCAGATGATGGAAGCAAGAGCTTCCGAAACATGTCTTGTTAATTTACAGTATAAGTGAAGCAAATGTGTTCCAAACTTTGGCTACCTAACATTCAATTTATACATACCTATTTTATAATGCACAACTTTGTAGCTGAAAATCACATTTTTAAAACTGCTCTCTTCCTCTTGTGTTATTTTTTTTCCTGCCCACTACTCACTCAAGGAAGGTCAAACTGATTACAATAAAACTTGGTATATAATCTACTAAATCCTACATAGATAATGGGTTATATGGCATCTTAATTACTTGGGGAAGGTTCTAATGAGCCATTAATTTCAAAACTCAAATTATTTTATTTATTATTCTTTCTTTTTTTCTTTTTCTTTTCTTTTTTGGTAAAGAGAATTGTACATAACAATAGTTTCTAAGCACAAAGTTCATAAAATGTTTTATTATTTACAAAACTTTGGTAAGATGAATGTTCCAATTACTTGTTCCTATCATTCATATTCATAAACCAGTTACCACAGGAAATACTACAGTTGATATCACATAACAACCACAACTAATGAAGAAATGCAGTGAAGTATGTTCTCTGAAAGTTTCTCAAAAGAGGTAATAAAATAAGGTAACAGGGAGGGATGCAATAAAATCTGTAAATAAAAGAATATCTATGATGAACAAACAACTCTCCATTTCTTTCCATACCACCTGTGGTGCCCCATGTAGTAAAAGCGGGTGTTAAACTTCACAAAATATGAGCATAAAAGTCTGTTCTGGAATGTAGAATTTCTAAAATAGGTTTTAACTCACGTTAGAGTACTCATACACATTTTTTCAAGAAGCTGTGATTGGCAGAATTCTTTATATCAAAGAAAAAACTATAACAGTCCTTAACAAAGTTAAAGTGTCCCTCAGATCATGAGTTTGTTATACTTTAACAGAGGAAGGCATCCATTTATTTATTTATTTATTAACATGGTGAAACCTTAACCCATGTTCTATTAACAATTCTTTTCTTCTGATAGAGCAACTAACAAGGTTAGTTGCTTTACAATCATTCATAGTATGCACATAATAGTAAATGAACATAACATTATTAAAATGCTGTTTTATAATTACAGACATTAACACCCTTGTATTTTCTGGCTGTCAGACTATATCCATTATATATCTGAGATATAACTTTTTCTTCTGGAATTTTATGGATCTTACTACCTTTAATAACACTTTGACCAAACTTTCAACTGTTTTGGTATTGGATACATCATGAAATCCTTTAAGTTTTCTTATACCTCCTCTGAAAAATTAACAATACAGTGAGATGGGATATTGTTCAAAAACCTACAATTTCTTCTAAAACAAAAAGGTCACTGTTGACTTCATTAATTACCTATTAATGCCATGCAGCTAACCAAACCATTCATGATGTCTGTAAATTGTTATTTAAATGCAATGTAGGATATTGAAGTTGAGCTACAATTGTGACTTTTATATATATATTAATTAAATAATACAACTATTGGAAATAAACTTAAACTTGAATTAATACTTTAAAAAGTCTTGCTTTGTCATTAGAAAGTCCTACAGACATCAAGAGCTCATCGCTACATCTTAATTTGAAAGAACTGCTGCAAATATATTGCTGTAAATAAGGTGGATGTTTAAATAAGGGTCCTGTTAGTCTAATATTTCAAGCATTTGAAGTAACTGACTTTGTTATGAGAATCTTCATATCTGTTACAAATGCATCATTTTAATTCTTGCTTTGCCAGGAAGTCAGCAGTGGTGATTAAATATTTAAGAAGTAATCTATTTTGATCATCTTTTTCATTATGCTTTACTGCATGAAGTTGTGTAGCAAGGTCTCCTATTTCAGTCGTAAATATGTTGAACTTGAGAGAAGCAGTTATACATTTAACCCTTAAAAGGTAACATGTGAAAATATGGCGTTAACGGTAACATCCATCTGGGAGACTAAGATGACAAAATCTTGCATTTTATGTCCACTTTAGTGAATCTAACAATTTAAAAGCTTGATGAATTATTAATACCAACATTTTGATTCCATTTACATCATATACTACAATCAATTATGCGGCCATTACAAAATTATATGTTAGCGTTTGTGAGAAAATGGCACCACTAGTAACATCTGTCTGAGAGAGTAAGATGACAAAAGTTTGCAGTTTATGTCCAATTTAGTGAATCCAGCAATTTAAAAGCTTGAAGAATTATTCATACTAATATTTTGATTCCGTTTACATCATATGTTGCAAGAAATTATGCAAAAATTTACAAAATAAAATATTAGTATGTTAGGTACCTTTACAGTAGTATCCACCTGTGAGATGGTGTGGCTTATGTGTGTATAGTTATAAAACAATACAATTGTGGAACTAAAACAGTGACATCCACACAATTCAAAGTTTAACTCTCAACTGAAGCACAGCTGAAATATTAGATCAAACTAACATTGCACATGTGCCCACTATGCATGGAGAGTTTTGATATCTAAGAGGTGTATATTACCATTTAAGGGTTAATTGAAAAATCTACCTTTTAGCTTTTGCCATGTTCTTTAAGTGATCTCCTATCCCTACTTCATACCATTCATTATCATTAATTGAAAATAAAGGACAATGGATAGAAAGCCTTCTTTTAAAACATTTAAAACTACGATTTAGTGTATATATTTGGGTTTTTGATTTCCACATTGTCATCATATGTTAATTTACAGAAAAGCACTGGATTATCTATTAAAATATGTAGGGTTGGGGTCTTTGATTAGAGCCAAATTTCCTATAATGAATAATGTAATACAATAAACAACTGAATAACAAGTGGTCTGATTGCCAGTCTCCACCTATATTTATATAAAAACAGAAACATGCACCTTAATAAAAACTACAAGGTTATTATTGCTGTAACAGTAGCCACAGACAACAGAGTAAGCTAGCCTTAACTGACAAAAACAAAAACTTTGTGATAACCCTCCTCCAAGCCATAGGAATTCTGTGTAAGGCTTATGAAGAGAGCAGCTTTCATGTTCAAACATACAACATTGTTATTACAGAAGTGAGAGAAAAACTTTTATACATCATATATGCACTGCAATTTTACAATGCATAGAAGGGTGATCAGTTTTGTGTTAAAAAATAAATTAGTTATGAATAAATGTAGAAAATGATAAAACAAAGCATTATTCGAATAGGCTCAGTCTTACAGCCAGATAATGTGCTATGCCCTTGCAAGTAATTTATGTTAGTGAATCATAATCCATCTGTGTCTTCTATAAAGACAGCTTTTAGTAAGCTTTTTCTATTTGCTAAATAGAATAGTTCATCTACATAACAGATAGAGCTGTTCTCCCATCACTAACCTTTGCAACACCAAGTACTCATGAAGAAGCTTATTAATATACTAACACTTTTTCTCAAGTTGAATGAACTTGATTAAATTATGGTACATGGTGAGAGCAATTTGCTCAATATATTGGTTTACACTTCTTAACCAGTACAATGTTTTATTTGTTTACAGATGGAATTATTAACAATTACTAAATAGTTTGTGTAAGCAATGAGGTGGGAAAAAGACACAAGAACATGTTTGAAATTGACCCTGAGTTTATGAGCTTACACAGTGTAAGTTTTAGAATGGAATGAACTGTTCATTTTTTCTTAGTCTCTATGAAGATATGAACAAAGATCTTTCTCTTATGTAAGAGGGGAAGTAACCACACATATGTTAAGATTCCAGATAATCTTTTGTAACAAAACTTAATACCAACTTATTTCAGCCATTTCTTTCATTTTCTTACAAAAATCCTACCAATTCAGAAACAAAACTATTTTAAAATGGGAGGTTTTCTACAGCCTTAAGCCTAAAATAAATAAATAATGATAAAATAATTGCAATTACAATAAAATAATAATACATGGACACTACATCCTTTTTTCTTGGCCCTAGCAGCAGCTGATCAATGAACTCTTTAAGGCAACTTGGCACATTGCAACAAGCTTCTGCCAGATCCTCAACGAAGTACATAAGATTATTTAAGGTCCTGTTTAAATTTGTAAACCAGACAGGTTTAAGGCATCAAGTGACTGGTATTCTGCAAAGAATTCTGCTGTCTGAGTCTCTCCTAATCGTTCACATTCCAAGCAGCTTTCCTCAGAACATCATCCACTGTAGGAGTATGCATTGCACGGAAACATAACGTCCTCACAAGGCCACACTGATAACCTGCTGTCAGCCAAAGAAAACTATGGCAATTTGGATTCCATGCTACCTATGAACATAAAATATACATTTTATTTTTCAGAATATAATAGTCAGATAAATGCAAGAAAATAATAATTTCACCAATATAAAATACTGTCAGAATAACACAACGTGTCAGATTTATTATAAAAAAATGTATGTACTGTATTAATTGTTCTTCTAGGCTGTCTGGATTTAGGCTAAGGTTGGAAGTTTTAATGAGAGTTTAATAATTCAATGCTACAGGCACCTTGAATCATGAATATTTGGCCTTCTATGCCAATGTACTGCTCCTGTAGTACTGAAGTGAACTGCCCATATATTCAATTAACCTACTCTCACATTATTAATGGTAACTTGCTACATTACTAATCCTTTAACTCTGGGTTTGTAGTTAATAACGCTATAGCATTCATTTTTGTCTTATTAATTTCATGATTATCTTGTAAAGCACCTTTACCTAAGCTAAAAACTTTTAAGCCATTACTTCTATTGTAGCGCTAAGTACCTCTGTAAGGAGAGGTGTGAAGTCAAGCTTACACTTTGCCAAATAGAACTGGAACAACAGCCACACACCCCCTACCTGCTATGAAGTAACCTAGTCTGATGGGTGTTTTAAGCAGGCTGAAAGGTATGTTTTTATATGTGACTCTGCCATGACTCAATCAAAAGTCATGCTCAATCTGACTTGAAGATGAGCTATAAAAATGCACAGCTCTGATTTAAGGAAAACCTAAATTTGTTATGAAGTTGCATGATGTTTTATTATGGAACATGTTTAAGTAGAAATTTGAGGCAACTGCTGCTGATAATGGACAATTATTGAAGGAGAAGCAATACAAGTACTGTTTGTTCTGGTGGAGATTAAGGAAAATAAAACTAAGGTTTGTGATGCATACTTTCACATTTTGAGAAATGAAGCTGGCTAACTTTCGATAATGTAGGTATGTGCTTTATGCTGTGCCATGTAGCACACAACTGACCATTCTTGAAAAGTTACGGTAGCATTGCTTTCTGTGTAGTGAAGTGACCTGGACTCAAACCACCAGTGGAGGCATGGAATCATTCTCACATGGGAGATCTGTGAAGGGCTGCACACTGCCTAGTAACTGAAAAGTGGGAGCTTCCATATATGAGTGAACATCCTTAAGAGGCTGTGAGGGAGGGGGTCTCTCCTCGTGGAGTTAGAGAATGTAGCAAGCATGTGGCTGGCATTGGACCTCTTATGTAATAAACAGCTTTAACAAGGTGAGTATTCTTTTCATACTGAGGTATACCAAGAGAAAATATGTTAGCATACTGCGTCCGGGTTTTTCTCAATTCCCTTGCTGTTCTAATATTTTCAAAGAGTGTAAGTGATAGTGTACTGTGGGTTTACTAATTTTAGTACCATTCCTCTTGAACTATGTCTGCCACAATGTGTAGTTCAGGTCTGCTATACTATGCTTTGCTGTAGGCACTGAGGTGAAACATGTTCACATGATGTACTCATTCCCAACTTCCTGAGCTCAGAAGAAAGCATTCAGGTCCTGATACATCCAATTTCACTAAAAAATTAGTAGCACCACTTTTATTTGAATTCTACTGAGCACCATCTGCTTTTATATACTTACAGAAAATTATCCTATTTTTATTTATAGATCATAACTGGGCAGGGTCATAGCAACTAACCAACTCCATCACAATTAATTTTGAGAAAAATGCAAATAACACTGGTCAACAAAACTGAAGTTATTTTAACTGCCAGAAGTGAAACAAGTTTTTTCTAGGCCAACTTTCTTAGCTGACTTTGGAACTGTTTTCAGTTTTCTTCTATCACGTATAGTTTTTCAATTATAGATAACTTATGTAATCAACAAATCACACATTTTAAAGTACATAATCTCAAATTTATTATTTTATGAGCAACATACTTAATCCAAAACTTAAAACCAAAATGTTTCTTATTAAAGTCGGCACCCCAAATCCAAATCTGTTGTTAATGTATCTGCATAATTTCAAATTATTGAGTAATGTCCAAAAACATATTACACTTTTTGAAAAATATGCAAAAATGTAGATATTGCATTCCATTGGCAAAAAGATAACGAAAATTACTGTTTTCAATATTATTTCGATAGAAAGCATAAAAACTGTGAAATTTGTTATTTCAATTATCCATAAATACCAAAAAATAAAGTCAGATGTTCACAATTGGAAGCTAAAAATGCTTACTAGTCGATTGTCGTTTGTGTGATTTCTGTGCGTCGCGATACAGCATCCAGCAATAATCTGCCATCATTGCCTCATTCCAGAAACTCCAGTAACGATTCTCCATCACTTTGTTGTCCTGGTGAACTCTTTCATCCATTTCATCACTTACATCTACACAGTTGGCTGGAAAAAAATCTAAATGGGAATTAGGAAGTGAATTTTCAATGACATGCGTACACCCATTTCTTTATAAGCATGAAACAGTTCCAACACTTCTTGTTTATAGTCAGGTGACTTTGTTTTCCCCAGAAAACTCATACAAACTCACTTGAAGCACTTCCAAGCTCTCAGTTCAGTCTCATTTAATCTTTTTGGATTCCCTTATCTGTGGTCCCACAAACACACCTTGCTTCAGTTTTGCGACTGATATGAAACTAAACTTCTCTTTCACATATTCAAATCCAATTAAATTGACCTTTCCAAGAGTTTTTACAAAGCTTTTCACTAGTCCAAGCTTTATGTGGAGAGGGGCAAATAGCACTTTTTCAGGATTAATCAGGTGGACGTACTTGACATTTTCTTCTCCTGGGTTGAAGGTGTTTCTTTGCTTCCAGTTATGTTTGACGTAATGTTCTTCTGTTTTGCGACTGTCCCATAGGCACAGGAAGCAGCAGAATTTTGTAACCCCCTCCCCTTGCATTTCCAATAGCATGCCTAGCATTTTCAAATCTCTACAGATATTCCACTGGTAGAAGTTGTAATTAATTGCTTCTAATTCCACACTCATGTTTTCATAACCTTCCTTTACATGGACAGAATGGGCAATGGGTACAGAGGGCTTCAGGTTTCCATTATTAGAAGAACCACTTTCCAACTTTTGTGATATGAATCAATAAACAATCTCCAACCCGATGCACTGTACTTTTGCTTCACTTCTTCAAACAGGCCATTCATATCATTACGGAATAGGTACCATTGGAACGTCTAAAGAAAATAATTTTTCCAAAGCTTTGTTTCTTACCCTGTAATGATAAATCCTGACATCCTTCTCGAGCATATTTTCCTTCTTCAGCCTAGATGCTAGTAATTCTGATATGTCCTTTGAAAGTGAAAGGTCTATAATGACACCATTTAATTCGGACTGATTAAATTTCTGTGTTTCAGAAGTAGGAACTTCAGGAACAAAGTCAGGATCTAGGTCCACAGGACCATTATAAGTTTTAAGTCCTGTTTCTTGGAGCCTTTCGGGTTCACTTTCTGGAATAGGAACTGGAAGCAGGTCGTTATGTGGGACCAGTCGCATTGCTGATAAAAGATTTGGATATATAATTTTATGTTTGTTCTTTGCTGAGAATCCTTTAATATTGACACAGCAAAAATAGCAGTCAAACTTTTTCTTTTCAGCACTTATTCCTCTAAACCTGTCACACATGGCTTGCATATGATCTCTGGGCCAAAATTTTTATCCTGGTCGCCCAGTGGAACGCCAAAGTATAGCTGGTACAATTTTCATGTCTTGAAGTAATAGTACGCTACTGCGATTTAGGTGTGAATGAACCACATACGTAGCAAAAATTGTTTGGGTGATTGACATATTTTCGGGGCATAGTAATGGAAGGCAATCTGCAAAAATGAAAAAGAAAAAAAAAAAAAAAAAAAAAAAACTTCCTCCTTCCCCTGTGGTGTGCAAATAGATTCTACAGTCTTTAAGCAGAGTTGTTGTTGTTTTCTAGTGCCTTGCATCTGGCAATGAAGCCATTAGCATTCGTGCTTTCCAATACTTTTGAACTGTAGTTCCTTCTGATCTTAATGCTTCACAGGTCTTCAAGTGGTCTTCGTTCATTTCTGCTGGATCGTTACACAGGACACATATTGGTGAAGCTGAGAGACCTATTCTGTAGAGATGACTTGCTAAGCAGTCGTGATTTGTCAGTAGTCGGAAGGCTGCAACCGCTGTTTTCCTTGGTCTCCGGGGGATTATATCTGGGTTGGAAAGTAGCGTAATCCATTTTCTATCTTTGGCATTTGTTTCTATTTCTTGTAGGTATGAATGAGAAAATTTTTTAATGATCAAGTGTTTTATTGAGGAATATGAGAAATTGAATTTAGACTTTTGTTTTATTGTTGTGCCTTTCTTTCCAAGTGAGTCTGCAGCTTCATTCCCCATGACTCCACAGTGTGCTGGAATCCATTGGAGATGAACAGTCTTATTAACCTTTTGGAGTTGTGTTAACATTTTGTAGCATTCTCTAATTTTTGTTGACTTCTTTGTAGTATTTGAACATATTCCCTGAATTGCAGCTTTAGAATCTGAAAGAATTGTTGTGATGAAATTTGCCTAAAGATGTCCCCACCCGGAGATCCGATTGGGGGACAGTTTTAACTCCGGAATGTTTATCTTTAGGACTCATACTCATGTACGTGGCTTTCATGTAACTGTTTTCTTAACGGGCACCAGTTTTACAATGTGGCAGTTACATCACCCGACTTAAACCCGCATTTTGCAAGGGGGACCACACCTATCGTTGGTCAACGGGTCCATCGGACCATCAAGATGCAACCCTAGTAGATGTAGGATCCAACTTCAAACCTCAGTCACCATCTGCAGAAGATGAGAGAGACATCTCTCGAAAACGTTCCAGTTTTTAATAAACAAGTGAGTGAAGTAATTGTAAAAATTAGTGTGACTCTTCTTATTTCAACATGAATGAAACTTCACTGTCAACATTGCTTCTATGTCAAATATTTAACTAATCAGCTTGTTTCTTGTCCTGTTCACTATTACTCTTTTTACTTTACTTTACTTTAAATATCTAAAAGTGAAGCCAAATGGAGGTGGCCAAGAATTTTGTACCACAGTATCTATAAGAAAAACATGGGAGTTGGCCAGATATGATTTAAAACACAGAGTTTGTCTATTTTTCTATAGCAAATACACTGGAGACAGGCTGTTTTGCTATGGCAAGCCATTTCAAGATCTGATTACAATGGGATTTGAACAAGCTTTAATTATATTTTCATTTATTTTATTCCTTTTAAGTATTTTTCACTTATTTTAGTTATTAATATTAAGTTATATCTGTAAAATAATGGTATATTATTATACAAATGAAATTGATAAATTATAAAGTTTGCAATATACGTCCTGTTAGAGGAAACTAGGTGCCAGAAAATTGATTTACAGATTTTGTTTTATTTTGTAGCTTTGTTTTTATATGTGTGGACAGCCTTAGCAAAATTCAGTATGATTGCTAACAATCATGCAAAACTCCGGGGCTATAAGGTGTGTGTACATGACCATGCCATTGCCATTCATAGCTAAAGAATAAGAGAGTTTGCACAGTCAATTAAGTATTTAGTTTAGTTTTTCACTATAGAATTCCTATTAATAGGACATTTATTTTAAAACAAACAGCGTGGTAGTATGGCACCACACCAGACTACAATGTGAAGCCATAGAAATTTACAAACACCCCAATAATTTTAACAGGAAGGAAGAAACTCTAAAATTGAACAAAACCTGGCATCCGATACTCGAACATAAAAAAGAAGCACTAATGCAGAGAAAGCACGTAAAGCAATCAGAAGGGAGAAGCCCCACCCATCTAACACACACCTCCCGCTCAAGCCCAGCCAATCCCCTGTGAGCGGCCTACATGTAAATACGGCACCTCCAGTCATAAACGATTCTATTGTAACTAAACCTTCACCGAGAAGACTCAGACTACACCACCGATGATGTCCACCGCAGGTGTGGACGAAACGTCTGGACCTCAAAACTCCAGCAGACCACGGCTTTTAAGCCCGGAAGAAATCTCTAGCCTTAACAAGAGTAATTGTTTATGTTCTTATTCATTAATGTCTTAAAATTAATATATATTTTCTGCATGGAAAACATATGGCATTGCCAAATATTTAACAAATTAAAATTTAAACCACCCAAAAAAGCATACATCAAGGACTCGAACCCAGGTTGGTCTACATGTGCTGAATGTTCAGCTACCATTCATACAGTCAAACTCAAGGGCATCTTCCTACTCATTGCATAGTCTCAAAATGAGTGCAGTGTAGTATTAAATCGTGCATTGTGAACAGGAATACATCAGCGAATGCTTTTGATGTTTTCTGAATCAACAAGCAGCAATCATTACTGAATACAAGTCCTTATAAAAGTTATTTCTTCAAGGTGAAGGATTCTGTATCTGTGTTAAAAGCATCTGCCTTTATAATTAATTTCCATTCCAAGGATTTCAACACCTCAACTATTCTCTTACCTATCAATCAGCTGTAACAGTTGAGTAATAAAAATCTGACATCAGAGATGAGTAGAGAAAAGTTTAAAACAGGTGGGACTTCAGTTTCAACTTTTAACAAAATCTGCAATTTTGCACACCCGAATGAGAAAGTGCCAAAAAATGCCATTAGATGTAATGTCACTAGGAGTATATAAAATGTCTTCAAATATATAAAACATTTAATTCCAATGATCCTTATAAAAGTTTTGTAAGCATGTATGTTTCCAGACAT
Organism: Tenodera sinensis; assembly: GCA_030765045.1. NCBI lineage: Eukaryota > Metazoa > Arthropoda > Insecta > Mantodea > Mantidae > Tenodera > Tenodera sinensis. The sequence continues at coordinate 125,260,382 of CM060964.1, read as the reverse complement.
ATAAATGCCAAGGGATAAAATACATAGCAGTTTCACAGAAATTCCAGCTCTGGTAATAGTGAAGAAACAAATCATTCACTCAGTCCTATCTGAGGACTACTAAGAGATTCAACTCACAGCAAAGGGGTAGGAATGTTCGTCTTTAATCTGAGGCCTCAAGTCCAAACACTGGAAAACTATTTCTCATCCTTCATAAATACCACATAACATTTTATTTACTTAAATTAAAGCTTAAGTCTGCTCCTCGCAAAATATGGAGGACAACAATGTCCTTAAAATACTAGCTCTCAAGTACAACTTAAACTGTACAAATCAAAGCTATATTTAAACTGAAATAGGAAGGTATTTTTGTATTATACAATCATAAGCACAGCTAGCAATATTTTTTTCCTTGCCCTGAATTATTTCATGTTTTACTACACATGTGGTAGAAACTACTGGCTTTGTTACTACTAAAAACATTTCTCCCTATAAAAAGAGGGCTTTCACTTACCCGATTGATGGAAAGGATAGGATATACATTGACCTCTGAAGGCCTCAATTTATCTGACTGGGACATCCAAGATCTGCTTTCAGGTAGCACCTCAGACATGCTATTCTGGAAAAGTAAAGGCAAGGAAATTGTGAATAGATGCCTATGTGTATACTGTTTTAATTCTCTGTGTCCTTAAAAATCATCGCCACTGCCACCACCCAGCATGATTTTTGCAGCAAAGCATCTGGTAAGTGATTCTGATTAAATAAGATCTTCTGATATCAGAAATGTCACTGGTTTTCCTGTATCACATCTAGTTTTCAAGCTACTCACAATTGACCGTCTTAAAATGCATCATTGAGGCTCAGTGCTACTTTGTAATAACTGCAAATCATTGTTATTCTTGTGCGTGTTTGTCAATCCACACTACTCCATTGAACTCTCCAATATCAATCCATTTTTAGAATTGTTACCGATGAAATGCATTGATGACATGCAGAGTTGCATTTTGGTAGCTTGTGGTACTGACAAAATTCTTAATGCTGCCTAGTCAGTTATGCTGTTAGTTATGCTATATGTATTTTAAAGTAAAATTAGGAGACCAGAACAAGGTAATTTGTAAAACATGCCTTGGAAACCTATGACAGTGGAGCCAAGGGAAACCTAAGGCTCTTCCATTCGGCATAGGATCAGTTTGGCACAAGCCTCAGGACCACAGCAGTGACTGCTATTTTTGCATGTCTTTTAGTGGAAATGAGAAAAGCAAAGGAACAGGGGAAAAAGGGCCTTTTTAAGAGGACTTACATTATGGATAGATGGAAAGAAAATGGAAGCCATCCAGTGTGATAGTTGAATCAGCAGGGAGGAGGATGAGTCAGAGGGAAAGATCTAGTGACATAGTGCCTAACATATGGAAGAACTCAGACTACAGAGAGGGGAGGAGCCAAGTACATCAGAGTGACAATGTGGGTCAAATGGTAATGCCTATGAGAAAGATGGTCTCCCCACACAGTTGAGCGAAGATGCAGTGAGTTCAAGTAATGGTATAACTATGACAACACATGTATGGAGAAGCCAGGGATTGAGTGTAGTGTCAACTCCAGGTGGCAGTGTAGAGACAACATGGTGGAGAAGTTGGGCCAAAAGGGTTACAAGAAGTAGAGTAAAGTTGGAGTCTTTCAAATTTGAAAGGAAAGGATCAGTGTAGGATAAAGCCTTAGGTCTGCTGTGCTGGAATGCAGACATTTTATGGGGCAACTTAGCAGATGGAGAAATTGCAAAACTTGAGAGTTTTGCAGACATTATTGCAGTAGTAGAGACATGGGTGTAGAAAAATGTGGACTTTGAGTTAAGTGGCTTCGACTATTATAGAAGCTTGGCAATGAAAGAGCAAGTGAAGGTAGAGCACCAAGTGGAATAGGGGTTTTAATAAGGAAGGAGAAGGGGTTAAGAGTTAAAATGGAACATGAGAGGTGTGATAACTATGTAGTGTGGTTAGTGATACAGGGATTTCTAGGAGAAAGAAATGTAACAGGAGTAGGGGTTGTATATAATCTACCATGTGGTTCAGATTTTTGCAAGCAAATTTTGTTTAATAGGCTAAGTAAGGACATAGATGAGTTGAGCAACAAACATTTGAATTTTGAGGTGGTTATTATGGGAGAATTTAATGTGGGGAAGAGCAAATTCAAATTCTATGTACTGGTAAATTGAAAGAAAAGGTGGAGATAGTGAAGAGGAACAGTAAAGAGGAATAGTAAAGATAAGGTATGTAATAAAGAGGGTTTTAAGCTAATAGGTTTTTGTGAAGAAAATAATCTGTTAATGTGTAATGGTCTGAAGGGGAGTGATTCTCTAGGAGAGTTTACATTTGTAAATAAAAATGGACAAAGTGTAGTTGACTATATGTCGTGCTCAAGGAATATACAGGATATGTTTGTTGAATTTGAAATAATGAATATGGGGCTGACCAGTAGTCATTTGCCACTGTGGGCAAGGTTTAATACGGGTAGTGAGAGGAAGTTGGCTCAGCAGACGGACAGAGGCAAAAAAAATAGACTTATATAGGAGGAGAAAGGTAAATGAACAATTATTCAGGCATAACTTAGAATGGAATACAACATGAAATAGTTTCGACAAAGTAGTACTGGACGGAATAACGGAGAAAAATACTAGTACAGTACAAAATGCAGGAAAGATGAAAGTGAGGGGAAAGATTATGAGGGGTCGGGAGGGATTGTATGACAAAGAATAACAAGAGAGTAGAGTGTGAACTAAAAAGATGGAGGCAGGAAGGTGAAACTGCAATTATAAGATGAATATAAGTAAATAAGGAAAAATTGAAGCTATTAACAGTGAAGCAACAAGATTCTAAAGTAAGAACAAATTAGAAACTAAAAACTTCACTTATCTTAGTATGATTTGCTGACCCTGGGTTTCAAGCTGTGTCCAGCTCATTCTCAACAATGAGAATGAGCTGGACACAGCTTGAAACCCAGGGTCAGCAAATCATACTAAGATAAGTGAAGTTTTTAGTTTCTAATTTGTTCTTACTTTTGAATATAAGTAATTAATAATAGAAAGAAGTAAAAGGAGATTCTAATCGATAGTTAAGAAGAACAGGTGTAATAAAGATGAATATGTTAAAGTCTCAAGAATGGAAGCCTAGGCAGATTAGATGAGTGATAAAGATTACAATTGTTGTGCGAGCAAAGCCCAGAAAAAATCTGCAGGCTGATTCGTATCTTGCCATGATGTGCTCAAAAGTTGACCAATGGAAATCGCTTCCTTCGTGTCGCCCACGCAAAACATATGCAACGCAAGATACATTCGTCTTGAATCGAGCATAGAGCGCACATGCAATTTGTGATTTGTACGTAAGCTGGCGCGTATACATTTTTCGGCGGTTGCCAAAGGGTGACAAAGTTCAAGTATTATTAAGTTGCAGCTGAAGTTAGAAAGTTATATTCTATTTAGATATTGTCGGCAGTTCTCCACAAATCTGGAAATTTGCAAATAAAGTCAAATGTTTGTTAATTTTTTGTTTGGTTCCATTCCTACCACAACTCACACATACCTTGCAGATTAGGACCTCTTGCTAGAGCTAGTCAGATACCGGGACACCAAACACAGGATAGGAGATATCCTGGCGACGAGATCTTTTAGATCTTAAAGACGACGTTAAATCAACATAGGGAAGAGGAATATTTGCGTCAAAGTTTGCACATTTCCAAATTTGTGGGTATTTTAAGGAATTACTGGACTGCAATAAGATGGAGTATAATTGGGTAAGGAGTAGACCAGAGATGAGGCTAGTGGAACTGCTTGATATAGAAATTACTGACCAGGAAATATGGGAGACAGTTACGAATTTGAAGGGTAATAAGGCATGTGGAATAGATGGGATACCGGGGGAATGGTGGAAAGTTTGGAGTGAGGATGCGAATAGTAGGAAATTGTTGAAGAAAGTGTTAAATTATATTTTCGAGGGAGGAAAGGTGCCAGAAACATGGAGGATGAGTATTGTAGTACCAATCTGCAAAGGTAAGGGGAATATTAATAACCCTACTAATTACAGAGGTGCAGGTCTACTATCAATATTAGGAAACATTTATACCTGGGTTCTGGCAAAAAGGTTACAACATTGGGCTGAGAAAGAGAATAAAATATCGAAATTACAGGCAGGCTTTACAAAGGGCAGGACGGTCAACAATGTGTTTGTCATCAAGACAATAGTGGGTAAATATATGGCTAACAAAAGGGGTAGAGCAGGCACTGGCAGGTACACTACTTTAGAGCGGTGGACAGCAGACGGGGCAGAGAGCTTGCTTACCAAGCAGCGACCGATGATGTCACAGCAGTGGATAACAGTGGGGTTTAAATGTTTGGCACAGTGTTCTTGGTGAAGACATGGCTGACACTGAACAATTTTAAAGACGTTTCCAGGACTTGCAAGGTCTAGAAACACAATTTGATATATATATATATATATGCTGCACCATTTGCAGTAAACGTTGATTCGGTTCCTGTAGACTTACAGTTAAAAATTATTGAACTACACTATGACAGAGAACTAAAATGCAAGTATAATAAAAAGGTGGATTTGCTTGGTTTGTTGGTTTTTACCAATCTTATCGTTTACAATTTCTGGACCTGCATAATCCTGCAGTCAAGATCTGATGTATGTTTGGTACTACTTATATGCGTGAGCAGCTCTTCTCCGTTTTAAAATTAAGAAGACATGGACATCAAAGTAACCTCTCTGATGAAAACCTTAATGTAGTGCTTAGAATCATGGCAGCATGAGATGTCAACCCAAATACTCATAGACTGATCAAAAAAGAAGTAAACAACAAAAAATAATACTTAAGCTGCAACGTAATGTTCCCATATTTTATAATTTATATAAGTTACTTATTCACATTTTCTCATCAGTTAGACCTTTTAACTGTTCTAATTGTATTATCTGTCTTGGGTTTTTACACTATGAAATATAATTTTCTTCCTGTTACGTTTAAAAGTTCATCAGTCCATCTATTTTATGTTTTGCTGATTAAGTCACTGAACATATAGGTATATAAATAAATAAACAAACAAGCCCGTAAGATCCCTGTCGGGCAAGGACCTCCTACCGTCTGTGGTAAGGTTAGCTCAATAGTACTTGCAGAGTTAAATTTCCCTTGTGCAGTCTTCTTTTTGCACCTTTCTTACTGCCCCTACTTGCTAGTTACATTATTGTGGTTGTGTCTATCTTCCCTTTATACAGATATTATGACCCTCCCACACTTTTCTCTCTACTCTTTTCCACTGCACTATTGATCACTATGCTTTTATCCTCTCCCACATTTCTTTCCACTTTACTCTGCCTCTCACCATTCTCATCCACTGCACACCCACCACTGCATTAAATTCTTGCGACAATCTTTGCCGTGGGTATCCTCTGTTCCTTTTCCCTCGTTCTTGGGTCCCATACCGCTGTTGCATACGCCCACCTATCCTGGTGCATTCTGGCCACATGGCCTCCCCAACTACATTTGGTCCTCCTAGCATGGGTGGTTGCATCCTCTATTCCACTCCGTCTCAGCTCTTTGTTCACTATGCTGTCCTTGAGGGTAATACCCAGTAGTCTCCCACACATGTTCTATTGGGGACAGATCTGGCAAGCTTGCTGGCCACAGGAGTACCTTGACCCCATGTAGGCAGTTCATAGAAACATGTGCCATATGTGGACAAGGATTATACTGCTAATGATGGATACTATCACATGAGAGGTAACACATTACTAAGGACCCAGCTTTCTGTGACATACCATAGGGTCATCAGGAGTACCTGAATTACTACTGACTGTGAACTAAAATAATATCCAATGGCTCTGGACATCATGAAACCAGGAGTAACACCGCTGTGCCTCTAAAACATAGGCAGAATGGCATTTCTCCCCAGGTCACCATCATACTTGCAGATGATAGTCATCTGAGGTTATGCAGAACCAGCATTCATCATTGAACACCATGTGACGCCGCTCGTCATTGCGGGCATGGCACCACTGCAGACGTAGCTGCTTGTCATGGTATTAATGGTAGCTTATACATGGGATGATGTTGTAGTCCAGCTGCTGCTAGTCTTCGACCAATGATGCAGGAAGACATGAGCTGTTGTAGCAAATCCATTACTTGTTCCTGGAAGGTGTTAACACGTAACTGGAGCAGAATACGGCGATCCTCCCTTGTGGTGGTCAGACCTGATACCTTCATGGCCCCATTCAGTTCAAAATCAGGCTGCTGTCACATCTGAATGCCTAACATTCCTGGATACTGCCCGATTTGACCAGCTGACTACATGGAGACTCACAATGAAGCCTTATTCAAACTCTCTCAAGTGCAGGTAATGTTGTGTAACACAAGTATATGGCATTCTGTGTGTCCTTCACAGCAATCACTAACCTCCGCACATTAGTTACGCCCCTTATATACCTTATCAGGCCTGTTAAGAGTCACATGATTACAACACTAAAGCACTCTGGTGTACATTGTAGCTGTCAATGGGTATTACAACTCTAATCATTTAAATAGCCAACAATAGTCCAATATTGAGGCAGTATCATACTTGTGCATATTATTTCTTCCAGGTGCTCAGCTCTTTTTGCCATGCTGTGTATGTTATGTTAATAAATATAAGAAGTGCGTGTTTTATGAATTCCAAAATAAATAGTACAAGAGAATAGGTTTTGTTAGTGGTGGGGGGATGTACCCCTTGAAATAATTACCGTGTCATATCTTACATGAATGTTTTACTTCTTCTGCAATCCTAAATGTATATTGACTAAATTATAGTAATGAAACTTGAAATGTAACAAATGTACCAGCACTTTACTAAATGCTACTATTATGTCTCTGTGTATATATTCTAATCTACTTGCTTAGTTGTAGGTTTACTACTTTCTTATTAGTTCTTAGTGATGAATGACAACAGCCTGCTTTGTTACACTATGTATTTGCGTCAATAATGCAACTGGCAATCAGTATTGCAAAGTAATATAAATAATATAAAATATGATTTGAAGGTTTCCTGGCGACGATCATACTCAAGATGTTCTCGGGCTTCTAGCCAGGTGTAGTGATGCATAGCCATCGACGTTTCGGGAGTGTACATCTCTCCCATCTTCAGTGTCTTTTACATTAGTACTGTATTGCAAGCTACTGCAGGAGTTTGTGACTTGGGAGTTTGATTCTTAGAATTGATGGCATGCAAATCTAAGTGGTTATATTTTCATTTCAATCTACCTGGCATAAGTTATAGTTTTAAATGATACAAATTATCATTATGGCTATATAAACTTGTATACAATGTAGTGACACTTTTGATGTTGGCAATGGATGAATTTTGCCTAAATGGAAGGAGGGAGGGCAAGGCAGGGCAGGGAGGAATGGGACAGAAGTAGGAAACATAACCTGGTGTTTGTAGGAATAGAAGAAAGGACAGGCTTCTATCCACGACAAGAGGTAAAGGAAGTTCTGGAGAAGAAGCTACAGATGACCTTAAGCAATGAAATACATTAAGCATTTAGATTTGGAAGAAGAAACAGTTTAGCAAAATTTATAAGTATATATACAACTTACAACATACTGAAACAGACAAAAAAACTGAAAGGAACAAATATCTTTATTAACAAAGACTTATAACATGACCAAAGGCAGCAAATGAAGAAACTAATAGAACAGAGAAGACGAGCAAAAAGTGAAGGAAAACAGGCATACATCTGAGGTTTAAAATTAGGGACAGATGGACAAATTGCAGAGGAAAAGAATGAACTAACAGGCACAATAGCAGAAACTCAAGAAGTGACGAGTCAGGAAACACAGGAAATTAATGTAAGTCATATCATATTTTGAAGAATCGCTGAGATGGGAAAGGCACATTACCTCAAGGACAGATGAGAGAGAGAAAAAGAGGAGAAATTAGCAAGTCAACAGGTGACAGGGCAGAAGAAAGAAACTATGATTGGTTACAGCAATTCAACAGAGAAAGATAATGGCGGCAGGAAAATACAAAAGTTAGTAGACGACCAAGAAACAGTCAGTGGCTGTAAAGGCAAAGATGTTAGTGCAAATTACTCAAGTAATAAAGGAGCAATAGCAAAGTTGAGTGGAAATAAACTGAGTTAACAAGAAGATGTGGGGTATGACCAGGTGGAATGGGAGTCTAGAGAAACAGGCTTTACGTATGTGGGTAGAATGAAATGGAAGAATGGTGAACAGAAAAGACCAGCACCTATATGGAAATAATTCACAAAAGTGGATGTCAGATTTAAAAAATAATGAAGTTAGGGAAATGGGAAGTATAAGAGAATTTGGTGAAAAGAAGTGAATTAAAAGATGAAAGTTAAAAGAAAAGGCCAATTTGAATAAGGTTGATTAGTAGTAGTCAAAGAATAAACAGCACATGTCAAAAATTATATGCTGAGAATCTCGGAGAATTGTCTAATGACAGAGGGGCTAAGGCTCAAGTTTATGGGGAGCACAAGATCTATATGCTTTAGTATTCAATAAATTCGTATTCATATTCATCATTATTGTATGCATTGAGAAGAGAAGTGAATGCCATCACACAAAATTAAATGAAAGCTACAGCCCTCTTTAGTTTCGCTATTAATATTATTTCACATTAATCAAAAGTTTTGAACTATGTTTGACTATTATTTATTTATGCCAACAAACTTACTGTTGGTGTTTTTAAACACACAAGCCGTGTGTGGGCAAAGTTTGAGAGGTAGAACTGGAACTTAAAAATTCAATCCCACAACAGTAAGTTTGTTGGCATAAATAAATAATAATTACCATTCTGAAGGTTATTTAATCCTGGGATAAAGTACTTACAATAGTAAGTCACCATTGGGGTAATTTGTCTCTGATGTGAGACTGCCTTTGTGGTTTACCAGGAGAAATACGAACTGGCTTGAGAATTTAATGCCATTCTGGCAGTTTGTCACAATAGCTCAGTGGTTACAGCGTCCGCCCGGTAAGCGGAAGGTCTGTGGTTCAAATCCCAGTTGTGGCATTGAATTTTTAAGTTCCAGTTCTACCTCTCATATGTTTGACTAATTACATTCTTGAAAATTCACAGAAAAACACACATATTTAAGTTACTATTGTGTTATGGTGTGCTTTGGTTTCCTGCATATCACAGGCTAGTTAATGACATGTGTTTATGTCAACTTTGGTTCTAAGAGTGGAGCAATTATAGTGGTTTCCCAGTTCAAGAGTTAAAAGGTAACTGTCTGAAATTTCAAACAAACTGGTATAAAGGCTCTAAGTGGCTACATGTAATAAAATGATAGCATAAATAATACGTTTCTTTAGCCATTATCTAGGAACAGAATTTTTCAGCTAAAGGGTTGAAATTCAATTCTTGCTCAGCCTTTGTTTGGCACTACTGGCTGCCACTACACACAGCATTCATGGTGCGCCAAGGGACCGGTAAATGTCTTGAGCAGGAAGACGACTTCAGGATAGAATGTTCAGCAGTGAAAATTACGACAGAGATAAGGTGGTCCATCTTTGGCAACATCTTCAAAAAGTGGTTTTCAAAGACAGCTAGGTAAGAATGAAGATCCCAGTTTGCTTTGTTCATTTGCCAAGTAGAGCAACATGATCTTGGAAACCCAGTGCTCCTGGATGGCCTCATATGACAAGCAGAGAAATACTGGGGGAAGATAAATGTAAAAAAGAGACAAAGGTCATGAGTAGGGCTCGGAAGTTCATGCCCTAAAAAACACTGAAATATGCATGCAAATATGCTCTTAAAAACTTGAAAATATGCCAAGAAATATGCACTATTGAATTAAAACAATGCCCCTTCGCAGTAGACAAGGCGAGTTAGTATAAATAATAAATGAAGTTACCTTATTCCTTAGAGGTTGAAGCAGAGTGGTCTCACCGCTAGTATGAACTACTAAATTGCAGTTCACAACCAACACTTTGCACAAATTTTCAACTATTAAACATCGTCTGTTGTCTCGCAAAACACTTTTGTAACGTGAAAAACTTCTCTCCACATCACAAGATGTTATCGGGGCATATTTAAATGATGTTAACTGCTTCACAGAGAGAGTGAAGTCTCTTGGTGTGACAGATGGTTTTCTTTCAAGGATGTCGCGAATATCGCACATCTGTTTATAACCAAAATTTTTTGAAATTATATAATTCACTTTCTCTTTCACTTTTTGTCCTATGCTACCAGGAACCGAACTTAGACCACATATTGTTTTTTCAAAGACAGCGATTCATGCAAAGGAGATCCTACAGCTTCCAATGCCGTTATGGCTGTTGGTAAGACAGAAAAATGGGCAGATATGAAACTAAGATCCTCTTTTAACCCAGTGCCTGACAGAATATTTTGCACAGTTTCTATTGATGAATCATCTTTCGAGTCCAATGAATTAACAACCTCTTCGAATATTTCTATGTGCTCAGCATAATATAAAACTGCATCGACCCATGTTCCCCATCGAGTTAACACTGGTGGAGGAGGAAGTCTGATATTAGGTGTTGTTGATCTAAACAACTTAACTCTTTTAGGAGATTTAACAAAAATTCTAACTCTTTTAGGAGATTTAACAAAAATTCTCTTTGTACAGGACACAAATCTATCTACCAATGGGAAAGAATCGCGTATTGTCTCAGAAATGCGATGAAGAGTGTGTGGCAAACAAGTTATATGAATTAAGTTAGGAAAAATACCTTTCAGGGTTTGTCCTGATTTTACCATATAAGGACCTGCATCAGTAACAAATAAAAGTACCCGGTCGTATTTGATTCCACATGGCCATAATAATTTCAAAGAGTCCATCACAAACTGGGTCACAGTTACATTGTCAGTGGCCGAAAATTCGCACACATTAAGAAGATAAGGTGCAATCTTTTGTTCATTAATTAAAGCACCCACGATTATATTAGCAATAGGACAGTGCTCAGAATCAGGGGTTTCAACAGACAACCACAGAAACTGATCCGCTAATTCATTTTGTATATTTGACAATACGTTATTGTAACAATGTCCTACGTAAGTCTTACACAGTGTACTTTCTTCAGGCACACATGTTGTCGAGTGTACTTGGCAAGAAAGTTTTTAAATGTGGGATTATTAATTCTGAACAAGGGAATATCAGCAGCTAAAAATGCTTGGTACAAGTCATAGGAAAATCCAGTAACCCTACTTCCTAAACACTCTACTAGCTTGAGAGGTAGAACTGGAACTTAAAAATTCAATGCCACAACTGGGATTTGAACCACAGACCTTCCGCTTACCGCGCGGACGCTCTAACCACTGAGCTATTGTGACAAACTGCCAGTTCTACCTCTCAAACTTTGCCCACACACGGCTTGTGTGTTTAAAAACACCAACAGTAAGTTTGTTGGCATAAATAAATAATAATTACTCTACTAGCTGTTTTTGAACAGGTTCTTTGTTTGCGAGTTTTCTGATTAAATTCTCCTTAGGTTTTGCTGTGTTTATGTGCTGAACTATTTGAAATCTTTTCTCACTCCCTACCTTTTTCTCACACGCTCCTCAATACAGTACCCTATTATCTGTAGATATTAAATCACCCGAAAACTCTTTCTGTAATTTAATTAATCTAGCACTCGAAGTTGGTTTTATTTTCAGCATTTTATACGCCTAATTTAATTTGGTGGGAACCGGTTCACAACACTGTTACGTTTGAAGACCATGGCACAACTATTGGAGAGCAGGGAAGCGTTGCGATAATCGTGCTGCTCAAAACCAACTGACCTGCACTTTATCTTTGTTAATATAAACCTCTCAGATAACGCACTGATTATTCTCTACGCACATACATATAATGAAGGGATGGAAACAGGGGGTTCACTGCATAACAACATGACTCACCTCGCGAGTTGCATCAACATGTGCAATACTACCAATATGAAAAGTATTATACACATGGAAAAAAATAATAAAAACCATAAAAATCATTAAAATATGCAATATAGGGGCTATAATATTGAAATCTTCGTGAGTTGCATCATCATGTGCAATACTACCAATATGAAAAATATTATCCAGATGGAAAAAATAATAAAAAATCATTAAAATATGCAATATAGGGGCTATAATATTGAAATAATATGCATTTATCAAAATCAAGAAAATATGCAGTTATATGCACCATAAAATCATGTCCAAATAACTGAAAATTCCATAATTCGTGCACATAACGTAAAAGCATACATTTTTGGCCCATATGAAAAAACATGCAAATGCATGAACTTCCTAGCCCTAGTCATGGGCAATGAAATAAATGAATTGAATTACACTTAAACATTTTAGATAAGATGGTGCAACAAATACATAGATTAAAAAGACTTGGAGTTAACAATAAGCACTAGTGAACAACATGGGCAGAAGCAGCTTTTAACAGAAAATCAAATATTTCCTGTCAGCCATTGAAGAAAGAACTAAGGAAGAATTTAGGGAGGTGCTTGTGCTGAGCTGGCATTATAGAACTTAGAAATTTGGACAGAGCAATTTGAGAAAAAAGTATTCAAAGCAGTTGGAATGCTATAGAGAGTAGCACATGTATAATTGATGGAAAAACTTAATACAGTTGTTTTAGAAAAAAATGGGTGAAAGAAGTACAAGGGGTAATCATAAAGTTTTAATCATCACTTCAACAAAATGAAGCTGTGACCGTGAAACTTAGTGATGGTATAAGTCCTTCTCTATATATTCACCCTTCAATGCGACACATTTTTCCCAACGATGGACGACTTGACAGAGCACTTGGTTGTAGAAATCTGCATTTTGGCTGTTCAGGAAACATTCCACCTCATTGTCATTCTGGAAATGCCTGCCATGCAATGGTTTCTTCATCTGGGGAAAGAGGAAGAAGTCACTGGGTGCCATACCGGGGGAATACAGGGGGTGAGGCAAAATTTGATGGCCTAAAGAAGCAGCATGAGCTAGGGCACTATCCTGAAGCAAAAGGACCCCCTTGGTCAGTTTCCTGCAATCCTTCATCCTTATAGCCTCGTAAACTCGTCAGGAGATTTCAGTAGTATGCTCCTGTGACGGTTTGCCCCTTCTGAGAATAATCTGTCAGCACCACACCTTGGATGTCCTAAAAAACGCTCCACATCACCTTGCGTGATGATCATTGGGTCTGCCACTTCGTTCGTCATCCAGACTTGTTTGACTACACTGAAAGCACCTGCGCCACTTGACCACTGTGTCATATGACGGTGCATTGTTGCCGTACACTTCCACCAACTCAGTATGGACTGTTGCAGTGCTGTTCCTCTTCAAATGCAGGAAACGAGTTACCGCACAATACTCCATTTTATCAATGGGCTGCACCATTTTGTTTTGTGTCCTCTAGCAGGTGCTACGGTAATGTAGTGCGGGAATTTAAATGTGTACCAGGACTTCAGACATGTACCCACAAACTGACAAAAAATTAATTACCTAGCTTTATTTTTTTGAGGTGATAAATAAAACTTTATGACTACGTAGCCCTCGTATACTGTAGTAATGATCACGAATAGAAAAGTAATTTTCTAGGAGATTGGAAGAAAAGATGTTTGGGGACTGACAGAGATACCACATGATAGACAATATCAAGATACATGATTCATAAGCAGAGATGAAGTAGAAAACAGAAAGGAAGGAGGAATGGAAAGGCTGAGATTACAGTGAAGGACCTGCCCTTTGACAGAAAACTATGACAGAGTGATATTAACATTTTACTTTATAATTGTTTTAAACTCTGCAGAGTAAGAAACCAATGGTAATGTTGCATTGTTTTTAGCGATTACATTTAATTCATACAGATTCACCTCATTGAATTTTATAAAAGCCAATTTAGCCCATTTAGCTGTTTCTAGATTGGATAGAATTCATATATCCTAATCAGTAGGGAGCGAACTTTCATACAGAGAACAAAAAGTTGCAGAGTATGAACTATAGGAAGGGGGAAGGGTCAGTCTGTCACATGATTACAGCAAAGAGGAGGCCAGGTACAGTTGACGCATGAACGTTGTAGATAACGTAGTTGCATAACTTACATTCAATGCTGTGACCATTTGCAGTAAAATATTCACATCCAAATTTTTGTACAAGTTGAGCAATATGTGAATACCTATTTCAATTTTTGTGCTGGAAGTATTTTACTCTGTATGTGGAACTAGTGAACACATTGTGTGCACTAGGCAATGAGCCCAGTTGTGTTTTCTGCTGTCACTGTGCTCGTGCAATTATGTGACGCACCCATGCGGCAGGCAACTTGTGATCGTGTCATAATGTATAAAGGTGTGTGTATAAGGGTTCAAACCCTATTAATCAGCATGAAACAGAAAAGTCGGTTAAGTTTCTAATTAGTATGCACAAAACACATTTTGGAAAAAAACCTTAACACCTATAACTTAGTTATCAAAAGTGGAATAGATGAAGTCTGAAATCCCCTTCATCAGAAATTGGTGGTGGTGGTGGAGGTGATTGTGGCGGTGGTGGAAGCGGCAGCAGTAGTAGTGGCAGTGGCTGGTAAGTTGTTAATTTTGTTTAAATTAGTTTTTATTTTAACAATTTATACTTACTGTTGGAAAGTCACAGAATACGACCCCATAATTAGACCTAGCATCTGCATAGGTTTTAGCTTGAGGTTTCACAAAGTCTGGTTTTGGAAAGTCTCCCAAAGATTCATCATCACTAAGCAAATCAATTTCTGCTTCTTCAGAAGGGTCACAGTTTAAGGCTTGTGATTCTCCACTCTGCATGGACATGCCACATGCATTTGAATCTGATGTTTCTGTATTTACAAATTGTTCAATGATGTCATTTTCATCGCAATCACTGGCATCACCCTGTTCTATATTGTTAGGCCTGTTACTGTTATCATTAGTAGGGATATTCCCTCTGGCCGCTGTAGTGAACAGTATTGTAGGTAACTTACGTTCCAATTTTTTTTCTAAACTGGTGCTGCTGCTGCTTTCTTTACACAATTTTTCGCTAGCTTTCAAAGACTGATTCACTTCTGCATGCCTTTCAATATCCTTGTCTTTTGTATTAGATATGTTTTCAGTTGTACATTCTTTTGTCTTATTGAGTTCCAAAGTTTCACTGCAGGAGTCACAAGATTTATCATTTAAGTTCCCTAATGAGGGTTCATCATTCATTGGTGCAACATCTTTGGTGGTAGAAGATGAAGAGCATGTTTGTACCTTTTCATTATGAGCTTCCATTGATGATGTTTTGGTATGTCTGTTACATTCTTGTAAGCTTTTCCCTTCTTCATGTTCTGATGTGGTTTCTCCAGTAATTACAGGCTCTGAATTTTCTTTATCTTTGTCCCGCATTTCTAAAGAATTGTTCATTTGAGTTTCCTTTAAGTCTGATGTCATGGAGCCTTTAGAGGAGGTGTGAAACAAGAGACTTGGTGTACTTGGATTACCCCTGTGTCTATTCCTAGTCTGAAATGAGGACAGTTTCATTCCCACACTAGTTCTGAATCTTTCAGAGAAAGGATGTGGTTCAAAAAATGGATCTTTAACTGCCTCAGCTTTCAGAACCTCTGGAGGCACTATTACCTCAATCATTTGATCATCCTCATCACAAGAACAATCATCATCATGACACTCATCTTCATTGTTATCATCACTGTTATCTTCATCATTATCAGTACTGCCAATATCAGCATCTTCATCATCACTTTCCTCAGCCTGTTTCTCTTGCCCTTCACAAAGCTTTTCAACATGTTCTATTTCATTGTCTTGATTTTCTCTCACTAAAATTGGTGTTTTCTCTTGTAAAGTGAAATTTTGTGTTTTTCCATTTTCTGAATCCTTCAAATTTTTGTGAGCATTATTCTGGTTCCCTATAGAATTGTCTACACTTGTTTCAGTACTACTGATACTTTTGGCTTGTGCTTGGATTTCATTAGCATTCATATTCTGATGGTTTGTTGATTCATTATCTTCATTAAGCACAAATTTAATTTCAAATTTATGTTTTTCATGTATGCCTTGAAGGATTGCAGCACCTTTATCTATAGTGATTTCCAAATCAGATATGTTACTCATAATATCTTCTGAAATGTTGGAAACAACTGAATTTCCTTCTGTTTTATTACTGATTTGAGTTGAAAAGTTATCCAAAATGTTTTCGACACTGCTGACTGAACTATCCTCATCACTGCCATCAGATTTTTCCAGTTCTATTAGGTCAACATAGCTTATCATCTGAAAAATAAAATGGAACACAAAATTAGTTCTCTATACCTCAAAAGAAATCATAGTACACATTGGAATAGTTCTTAAATTATAATTTCATATTTCATTAATAACAAGAGCACTTTGCTGAAGTTGATCTAAGGTAACTTGTGCCTTCTTATTTTGTGACAAATTTATATTTCAATTAAAGCTTCTGCCAAAAAAACATTTCTGAAATTTGTGTCCACAAACCACAACTGAATACAATAAGACGATGTTATTCAGTGAGGTAAGATATAAAAACTTGTTTCTATTAAAATAGATTTAAACTATTTAATGAGTCAAACAAAATGTAATTTCCATGAAATGGAAAATACGTAAATGATGTCACTTTCTAATGTAATAATATTTGGAATTTTAATTTTACATAAAATGAACCTCATTAATGCTGTGCTAAAAGCTTAGATATTAATTCACAGGAGATAAAAGAGAGTTTCATTACTCTCATTAGTTCTATGAGTGAAACTAGCATAAGAGTTATTTCAACCAACACAGTTTAAAATTTACAAAGAAGCTGAGAAAAAGTTACCTTCCTCTAACATTTTTAACAGATTTTATACATTTTTCATTATTATATCAAAAACTATTATGAAGCATATAACAGGTACTCAAAATGGAAATGTTCAATGTATAATAATGAATACCTTTAGCAATTATTGACTATTCTTAATTAATTACAATGCCATAATAAAAATAAATATTCATTTACAATGGAATTAAGAAATGGAGTAATTATAATCATAATAAATTATCGATAAAGATTCTAAAGTAAAAACAAATTAGAATCTTCTTGAGTCACTGTTAATAGCTTCAATTTCCTTAATTAACTTATCGATAAAGAATTAACAAGGAAACGGAATCACTTTAAATATGAATATCACAGGAATGTGTTGCATACAGTTAGAATGTAACATTTGTCAGTACAAGAAAATTAGTCCTTGGTTAATGGGTAGAGAGGTAATTACATTCAACTGAATTACTTAGTTCAATTCATGGAATTCTCCCAGCTAGCCAGGCAAGCATAATTAGCGCAGTAAAGTGAAGTTGCCAGAACAGCCGCCGTAGTTTGACATGAGATCCTTGGAACCTCAAAGCAGATTTCCATGAAATTTATAGACAATAGAGGATAGAAATCATAAGACTTTGATACTTCAAGAAAATAAGTTGGAACATTATATTAGCAGCTAGCAGCAGGGAGGCTGAAATTCATTAAAGAGAAAAGGGGAAGTGAGACATAGTGTCAGCTTGTCTTGGGGAGACTCCTTCTGTGGTCATTGGAGCATCTGGATGTTTTATCACTCGGTGCAGAGAAGCATCGCTTCTGCCTAAAGAGCAGCATTAATTTGAATTGCTTATTGAAACCAACCATCGTGATGTTTAATACTGCCAGGAATTGTATTCATCTAAATATTTAGGGGCTCTAATGACCTAGCTGTCGACGGGCCCTTAAACCCTAATCACTCACTCACTCTAAATATTTATGTATTATACAAGTTATATTTACCTAGTGAGTTATTACAGTGCTTTTCATTGGCTGGCAAATTCTCGTTTTCAATCACTTAAAACATTCATTAACTTATTCAGTATATAGAATCAGTGCCATCCTTTCTGAAAACCGCATCCACACATACCTTGAAATAAGTATCTTATTGCTTGAGTAATAGACAGGCAGAGTAACCAGCTGAGAACTTCGAGACATCATGAAGGTATAATCTTTTATTGGCATCCAATCAATTCAACAACATCCAGAAGCAGCAGGATGGATGGATAGATATAGACAGACAGACAGACAGACAGACAGACAGACAGATAGCTAGACCGACAGATATTATTTATATATATATATGTGTGTATAGGTTTAAGGGCACTCAACTACATGGTCATCAGCGCCCTTCATGGCAAAGGCCAGATATAAACTTCAATAATAAATAAAATTATTAGTAAAAAGGAAAATAAAATATACATAAAAATACGAAACAAAGTGGCAAAAGCCAGAATTAAAACAAAGTGATAAAGATGTCAAAAGAGTATAAAAACTAGATATCTTTTGTAACGTTCTTCTTCTTACGGGAAGCTTATCTCACTGAGATCTGAGGGTACCATTTGCTGTTTGGTGTAGGTGGGGGGGCGTCAATCCTTCCTTGCCGGGCTAGCACAGCGCTGAGCATGAACGACTCTTTCTTTTATCAGTAGTCCGGTTAAATGTTCACATCCAGGTAGTGGTACGGGACAACACGCAGTATGATTAATTAAAGTTCGAATTTAACTTGTTGAATTAGTTTATTTTTACTCTCACACAAGAATGTAAATTTCGATACGATGGATTGGCGTCCTTTCCTACGTACGGGGTTCACCCGTCGATGCCACGGACCACGCACTTTTATATTCTCACTAATTATTTGAGTTTATCACCCGCGTCATAAACTATACTTCTCTTTTGCAGAGGATGATTTCTAAATTCTTCTATACAAGTCTATTTCCGTATCAGAATGTTATTTCCCGATAAATTCTCATTTTTATCGGTACTTCGCGTGTCACACACGACACCAATCCAGATAACAGATGAACAAACAAAACAAGACAATTGAATATATATATGTATATATATATATATATATATATATATAATTGCCCACTATAACAATGATTCACAATTTTAGGGGGCTTTCTCTGCCACCACTATAAACACACATTTTTAAATACTTCAGGAGGCTTTTTCAAATAATATCGCCTCAAAAGTTTCAAATTCTCTAACTCATGTTACTCTCGGATAAAAACTTAAAAACTCTTTCGACCGTTTGTTTGTCATCTGCCAAGACCTCTGCAAATCTGCCAGGCAGCTGCAGAGAGTCTCGAAGGTGTGCTAAAGAGGAACACTAGCAGCACATGACAGACTGACAAAAGCTTGTCACACAGCGTACTTGTTTAGAAAGGTAACCATGCGAAAGTTTTGCAGTGGCTAATGTGCAACCGAGCCAAATTAACCTCCTCGTGACGAGATATGCAAGAGGAAATCATCCAGTTTATCGAAGTTTATTCACTTCTGCAAGCTTATTACTGCAAGGCTGACCACTCTTTGTACCAGCAGAACAGCACCGCTGGGTACGTTGTACAATAGGATGAGGGTTGTACAACTCATGAAGCCTCTGAATTGTGCTAAGAGAATCATTCACAATTAGGCAGTCACCTAACTTATGACAGTGCACATATAAAACAACTCGGTATATAGCATATAGCTCTGCAGTATAAATGAAAGTGCTATAATGAAAACCGAATGATGTGGTTCAATTCCATAAACATAAGCACATCCAACACCACTGGTGCTCTTTGTTCCATCGATGTAAGTAAAACATCGGTCAGTGTAGACTGACGAAACTTCTAAAGGACAAGTGCAGATACTAGAGATAGGCATGATGAACTTCCGATGTACAGCCATCCCAAGATCTATATGGAGCATACCAGGTAACCAAGGGGGCTAGAGCTTCTCGCCCTTGGGAAAGATGTTAGACATTTCAATTGCAAGTTTCCTTAGAAGCTCTTGGAAACAAAAACCCGCTGGCTTAGGACTAAGGGTGCTTTCCCTATATCTTTCTCTTAGCATGGTGGTGAAAAAAAAAAAGCGAACATTGGGTGTTTAGGCATACATCTAAGTGCATAACCATAATTTGCTAAGAGAAACTCACACCAATATTGCAGGGGAGGCTCTGCAGATTCGGCGTAAAGACTCACAACTGCGCTTGTTGGAAAAAATCCTATTGCCATGCTATATTATGGACTGCATTTAATCTTCTCAGCACAGAAGGTCGTGCTGATGAATAAGCAATACACCCACAGT
This sequence comes from Tenodera sinensis, assembly GCA_030765045.1. Lineage (NCBI taxonomy): Eukaryota > Metazoa > Arthropoda > Insecta > Mantodea > Mantidae > Tenodera > Tenodera sinensis. The sequence continues at coordinate 125,240,293 of CM060964.1, read as the reverse complement.
CCAGTTTGGATCAGACCAGTGTGCGATACATTTGCAGCAAAATTGTCCAATCTGCTCCTGATGACTTACCATTTAGTACCCGCAAGATATTTAGGGAACGGTCATATCGTGCTCTTAGCTGTACCATACACGATGACCAACTAAGCTCCCTTTCCAAGATCAAAGATCAACCTCAGCAAACGTGTATCATCTCCGAAGGGAAGTAAATCTGGACCGAAACAGAGCAAAGGTGGTAATCGTCTCCTACAGTGCCAGAAATTAACACAGATTGACATCTCAGTTGAGAAATGAAAGCCACTTTTTAAGCTTCATTCTCGAAGGTTGTCCAAACATTGCTGCAGGCACCGCTCCAAAAATGCTGTGTGCTGAGAAGTACCATAGATGGTGAAGTCGTCTACGAATAGGCATGATGAAACTCCAGGTGGAACACATTTCCAGGTGGAGTTAATTGCTATAGCAAACAGCATGACACTTAGTACCAAGGTACCCCATTTTCCTGAACAAAAAGCTTAGAAAAACACCATGGAATAGATTGTCCAGCAGCAGAAAAAATCCTCTTGGTGAGATGCTGCGCCAAATCATTCATTGAGTCGTGCTCACTGGAAGTAAACACAGACAACTGGGTGTAAAGGTTCCAGTTGGCATTGTCCAAGCACCATCTAGGCAAACAGGTGGAACATATTTCTTGTGTTAAGAGACTGATAACGCATAGAAAGTGGTTACTAGAGTGTAAATCAAGGTGACATTCCATTGTAGGAAATCTGCCAACTATGGTGAACAAACTGCAAGATCAAGGTGTAAGAAACTATTGAAGGAGTCAGAAAGATAGGCTCTCCAGTGTTGAAGAGAGCCAGGTTGTAATTGTGCAAGAAATCAGCGATCAGGTTGCCTCTCACACAAGTGCGACTTGAACTCCAAAGTGGGTGGTGCACATTAAACTCTCCCACCAACAGAAATGGTGTTGGTAACTGGGAAACTAGATCTTCTAAATCAATGTGCGAAAAGTCATGGGACGGAGGCAAATATAAGTAAAAAAGTAAAAAGTAAAAAGTAAAAAATAAAAATAAAAATCAAATAAAATAAAAATCTATAATAACCCTGATACCTAATTACTTAAACCAGGGCTAATGTGGTATTTTCTAAACCTTTCCACAAACTAAACACTGTGGTGTTTTGAATCACTCATGCCAGACATCCTGTATCTGATTGACTAATTGCTAGCATACTATAGCACATGGATGCATGTAGAAGTGATGGTGCATATGGAGGGCAAATGCACTTGAATGACCATCTCTGCTGTTACAATGCTCATAATTTGGAGCAAAAAGCTTCAAACTGTCGCATAAACATGTGACATAGACTCACCTGCTCCAAAGTGGCACACTGTTGTGCTCAAGAAGGAATGATGACCACCAAGAAAGAAGAAGGAAGACGAGGTTTATTAGCAACATCAAGTGTGATAGGAACAAGGTAGAGTGTGTTCTTATTTTTGCAGTGGACTAATCCAGATGTACTTGACAAGTGAGAAAGTGTTGGGTGAGAATTCTATAGAAAACCATGGAAGTTCCAGAGGTAGAAAGTAGTAATAGTAGGTAGGAGATTATGGAGAAAGATGGGGAATCAGGAGAAAGTATCAGAACTGTACCAAATAGTTTAGAACAGGAGCCAGAAAATAAGAAAAGTAAGGGAACTTATGTAAATAATTCAGGAATGGAAGAAAATATGTTAGGGGCACTTATGGAAGTGTTAAAAGGTTTAGGAGAAAAGATGGAAAGTGGCTATCAGAGGTTAGGAAGAGATAGAGCATTGCAATCAGAGGTTACAAGAAAAGATAGAAAATAGCAATAGGGAGAGATATCGAGATCTTGTGCTTAGGACAGAAGCATACCAATGGGAAAATGAGGTAGGAATAACTTTTACTGAAACAAAAATTGAAATGCGGATCAAAGAGGAAGAAACATTCTAGTAAATTACATAGAAGGCAGCAGCAGGGTAGATATTGAAGAAATTTGGGTAACAAGTACTGGAGAAATGAGCACAGTTATGGATTTAGGCTGAGGTTGTCAAGGGAGGGAGAAAGCAGTAGAAGTGGCAGAAATTCACCTGTGATCACAAAAAGGGCCGAAGCAGTAAATGTAGCTAGGCAGATGGTAGGAAATAACCCAAATCAAGTACCAGAAACTAGAATTATTAATAATAATGGAATTGGAACAGGGATCTGGGACCGGTCTTATTGTTTGTTAGCTGCTGGCATGAGGAAAGAAAGGGTAAAGTTTCAGGCAATGCTAAATATTGAAATAAATGGGAGAGTAAAAGGAAATTTATTTCTGATTGTACCAAGATTGTAACTGATGTAATAATAGGTTGCGACTGCCTTCACACATAGGAAGTCATCATCAATTTTAAAAATAGATTTTTGAAGTTGGGAACAGAGCAAGAAAGTTATAGCAGCATTTGTAGAAGACAGCAGTTCAGAAATAATTATAAGTGATAAAGAGGAAGAAATCTGGGGAGACATCTGTGTTGAATACATGAAAGTTGGAGCTATGGAGATAGCAGAAGTGGATGTGGGGGAGTATATTGTGGAAATTGGTTAAAATGTGGAGCATGATGATGATGAGGCCTTTACACTGGTGTAAGAGGAAAACCCTGAGATAATCCCAAAGGAAATTTGAATTGTCCTGATCCTGATAGAAGTAGGTACTATGATGTGGAAAACTTGAGGATTTGGAAGATTAATTGAGAGAAAAAGTTAGTCTAATTATTTAAATGAAGTGCAGAGGGATGAATTACTCAAAATTTTGATCAGAAATAAAGAAGCATTCTTTGGAAAGAAAAAAAGGAAAGTGTATCAACTATACACATTCATTTTAAAGAAACCTAGAGAAATAAAGGGATAAAACTGTATCATTGCTCTTCTTATTTTCTGTCAAGAAGCCCTATAGAAAGTGTTCCAAGACATAGGAATATATTTTCTTGTACCTACAAATAAAAACCATAAAAGTTGGGTGAAATGTTGTTCCACGGTAGAGAAACTTCTTAGTATCATAACTGTAATGTCAGAGTTCGCACCAGTAAGACTTATGCTAGGCATTGAGCCAGAACCATTACTTAATGGAATACCACAAAATGCCATCTTAAACAAAGCACAATTAAGCAAAGGAGAGAGAGAGAGCTAACATTGCTTTTGATAGAATAAAGAAGAAAGTAGCAAAATGGATTTCAAAGAGAAAAGAAAGAAAACATGAATGGGAACCTAGAATAGACAATTTAGTACTTGTGCAAGATCACAAGTTATCAAGTGCACTAAAAGATAGGAACAAAAGGAGAGGATTGTTATATAAGGATTAATTTGGCAATCATACTACTGAATTAAAAGATCCCAGAAATACATAACTCCTGTACAAGGGAATGGTAAAGTAGAGTAAGTACAACATTGTGAAAACACTAGAACAACATCTTATTTCTTGGAAGTGTTGAAAACAGCATGTTGATGTCCGGTTGATAATGGGGGGAAATGGGCTTTCGAAACATGTTCTGGAAAATTCTAAAGTAAGTGTTGTTTAGTGTTATTGACTTACCCTTGAATTTACTGGAATAAGAACTAACATAGTGAAATTTCAGCGATTCAAGAGCAACAAAAACCAACCAAAACAAGAAAAGAAAAGCTTTTGAAAATAAATTTATATAGAATCCGAAGAAACAAAGAAATGTTTGTATTATTAATATAAGGGTTCACAATCTGAAAATTGCATGCATAAATACAACTAGAATTTGTTTAATTTAATTGACTGACTTGGAAAATTTGTTTAAGAAAATATTAGTTGTTGAAACTTATATTAATGTTTATTTGTACAAAGAAATTGTAAAGAAAATTGTAAGAGAAGTGAGAGTTGCCAACTAGTAGAATTAGAATTAGCCACATTTAACATTTTTAGTTGGGCAAGAGATATACATTATTTTACTATGAGATAATAAAAGATAAGAGCGGTGCTGTGACCGAGTGGTAAGATCATTCGCCTACCACCTAGATGCCCCGGGTTCAATCTCAGGGGCCCACATGTGCTATTCATGGTGGATGAAGTGGCACCTGGGTGGGTTTTCTCTGGGTTCTCCACTCATTCCACCAATTGCTCCATCATCACCTCTTTCCATTCGTCAATTTTGCCTGCATTTCATATCATCCTCTTCCTCACTATCATACCTCTGGACCATAGGTTCCTCTGCTCCCTGTCAGGCATCTGACCCTAGGCCCTGACTCTAAGGGGTGTAAGTACTACATAAGGAGAGAGTAATCAGGTAAAAGAATGGGAAAAAAAAGGTAAAATAATGTAATGAGAGCATTTTGATACCGAAAATATGGGTCAAGTAAATCAGTTATCATTTAAAATGGAATTTATAAATGAAGTAGTTATAATCATAGCAAATTATTGCTAAATTATTGATTCCTTAGGCCAATTCATGGAATTCACCATGCTAGCAAGGCAAACATAATTAGCGCACTGAACTAAAGTTGCCACATCAGCCATTATGATTTGACATGACATTCTTGGAATCTGTTGACAGATTTCTCAGAAATTTATAGATGAAATGAGCATAGTAATCAGAAGACTTGAGACTTTTAGAAAATATGTTGCAACATGGCACTAGCAGCTAGGAGAAGGGGAGTTGAAATTTGTTAAAGAGAAAAACAGATGTTAGTGAAATGTAGCATTGGCTTGACTTGGCAAGACTCACTTCTGTGTTTTATCACTTGGTGTAGAGTAGCATCGCTTCTGCCTAAGGAACAGAACTGAGTTGAACTGTTTATTGGAACCAACTGTCATCATTTATAACTCCACCAGGATTTATATTAATCTAAATATTCATTTATTATACAAGTTATATTTACTTAGTGAGCTATTACGCTGCTTTTCATTGGCTGGCAACCTCTCATTTTCAATTACTTAGAACATTAATTAAAATAATCTCTATCAAGAATCTGCGTCATCCTTTCTGAAAACCACATCCACACACACCTTGAGATAAGAATCTCATTTTTGAGTAATAGCCAGGCAAAGTAACCAGCTGAGACCTTCGAGACATTGTGAAGGTATAATCTTCACTGGTACCCATCCAATTCAATGACATCCACAAGCATCACTGTTATTTGGAGCAAATAGTTTCAAGCAGGTGTACCAATGTGCACCTTCAAACTGTTGCATTAATGTGTGGTGAAGAACAACCTGCTCCACTTTGGTGGATTGTAATTTGTTTCCACAAGATGTGAAGTCAGTAAAACTTTTTCACAGGCAAAAAACCTACTGACACAAGGAACACTCAAGATAACAACAGCAAACTTGTCCTACCTTTAAATCCTTGGACATAGTGGATGAAGTTCATCTTGTATTTAACAGATTTCAGCTTCTTACACCAAAGATTCGAGTGTATGTCGGTTTACAGTACCTATTTCATTTTTTCTCCCTCTCCTCTACTGCTTTGTGATACATTATGATTATTTCCTTGTTTTGGATTGTTTGTACGTATACTCAATCTCTGTTCATGTTTGGTAACTAGAAAAATGTTAAACACTCAAGGACCTACAAGTTATTGATATAAGAAAGGCAGAGACACCATTCGCTTATCACAGAGGCAGGTTGGGTTCAATCCCATGGACCTGCATGTGGTATTCATGGTGGATGAAATGGCGTCAGGGTGGGTTTTCTCTGGGTTCTACAGTTCCCCCACCACTCATTCCACCAACTGCTCCATCATCACCTTTCCAACCATCCATTTTGCCTGCATTTCATATCATCCTCTTCCTCACTCTCATACCTGGAGCTGGGCTGACCATCCACTTCCAGGTCCAGTCTCTATAGGTTTGTCTGCTCCCCAACAGGCATCTGACTTGTAAGTCCTCCATACGGCAAGGGTGATCAGAAGAAGTAGAAGAAGAACAAGAAGAAGAAGAGACAGAGAGAGGGAAGGAGTGAGGTGGAGGGAAAGAAGGAGGCGGAGGCAGAGAGAACACTAGCTTGGAGCAATAGATACAGTCGCAGCAATGGAAATCTTTATAAGGTAATAAAAACATCAAATACTGACTTTAAATGATTTTATTTTTAACTTCTGCTTACAATTAGCACTTGGTCATATTTCCCTTAACTTTTATCACTTTCAGGAGTCTCCTAGGCATTGAGTCTGCTAGATATTCAAAATATTTTTTGTCCATTTCCACCCACAACTTCTTCAACACTTCCTGTAGCTCCTTAATGCTTGATGGTTGCAGCTCTTCTGTTTTATTTTTCATTTGAATCCAAACATTTTCTATGGGATTTAGGTCACGAGAGTTACCAGACCATTGAAGTACAGGTATATTATTATCTTTCAGGAACTTCTGAACCATCTTTGTCCTATGTGCAGGGGCACCATCATGCATGAAGTACTGACACTGGTGAATCGGCCAAAATGTGAACAAATGCTGTTATAACACTTCTAAATAGTTACTTCCCTTCATTGTGATATTCTTTGGGAGAAAGTACAAGCCACCTCTACAATAATTTCCACTAAAAGCACCCCATACCATCACACTTTCTGGATGTTTAACAGTTTTGACAGTACACTTTGGATCATATCGTGACACATTTTTTGGCCTCCTCACCATTTTGGACTTTCCTCTGACCACTTTGAAAGTGCTTTCAGCAGAAAACATAACTTAACGTCAGTCCTCTGATGTCCAGTGCTGATACGTCTTGCAAAAATGTATCCTTTTCTTCTTCATAGCTTCAGTCAGAAGAGGCTTCTTGGCTGCACACCAACTTGGTAAACCTAAGTCTTTTTGAAGCCGATGCTGAATGGTCCTTATTGCAACATTGTTGAGAAGCTCTGGGTATTTCTTCTTTAACCCTGCAGCTGTAATCCATGCATAAGCCATCACTTCACGTTTTAGCAGGTATCAGTTCTTGTTGAAGTCTTTCTTTTACCACCTGAGCCCATTTTTCGTCTTGGTGTGGCGCCAGGTGGAAAAGATGCTGCTGCTGTTTTTAGGTCATAAATAGCTTGTCTTGAAACCTTTAGATCGGCAGCTACACGAATCACAGAGGTACCTACTTGCAATAGAGTTAAAGCACGAGTCTTCTCCTCAGAAGTGAGCTTCTTGCGTCCCATTATTTGTATTATAATGAGAAATACACAGCTTTAAAAATGGCACTCAGGTTAAAAATTTAATAACGACGACAAACTGGAAACAGAACACTCTGTACAAATACCAGAGACTGACTGAGATCTGGCCTGCTAATAGAAGCAAGCTGCTACTGTGCACTCAAGAATCACGTGATTTGCAGCTCCGCCCACTCCTTTGTATAGTGCTGGGAGAAGAACAAACTGAGGACATTGCCTACGTAAAGATTTTCCTTGCACTAACAATGTAAAGATTTCAATTGCGGCGACTGTACATGGTTTGAATTCTGGTTGTTGCACTGAATTATATGAACTCTGATTCAAATTTCCAACAAAAGGCTTGTTAACCAGAGGATGTCCTTAACATACATTAATTAAATGAGTGCTAAAATAGATTCTTCAGCACTGTATAAAATTAAGCTCAATGCATAAAAAAATGCAACGTTTTATATGCTTTGAAGTACTTACCAATCTTTTATGCTTCAAGGCCCTATCTAAATCTGCACAATAAAGAAGTTGATGTGCAAATATCACTGATAGTTCACCAGCTTCTGTAGCCTGGGCCATGGCATTCAACCACATATTGGCTGCCAAATCCTATGAACAAGGGACATCAAATTATTCACATAAGGATTAATAATAGGGACATTTGAAAATTTAGTCTACTGAAATGCAAAATATGGTGCTTTATGCTTTTATTTATGGCTCAATATATCCTCACTATGGACTTAATTCATTTACAAATTAATCTTAAAGGCGTAAACTACAACACTTAGAGGTACAAATTATATTTTACTTAAGAAATTATTTCTGACGAAGTAATATGATCTCAAATAAGCTTTAGCAGCACACAGCAATGATATTGTTAGCATACACGTCAAAGTCATCTGACTGGTAATATGTTTCAACAAACTCTGACTACATCCTCATACTGCATTTAGAAATTCCAACAAACTTGTGACTCCTCCAGTTTGTCAGAAGATGTATAAGGCAAAAGTCATGTACTGAGTCTCATCAGCAGGGTCTGGATGTTTATGACATGTTGTAGTTTTTGTTTGTGGGTTTTTCCGTGGAAAATATAAGTGAAGCATGATTTTATCAATGGTGATAAAAAATTATGTAATTCTTATGTGTATATAGTTATATTTTGGCTTTTTTTAAACATTCTTGTCATTTTTCATATTAGAGTCATATTTTCTCTTAAATGTTCATATTTTTTCATATTTTTATAGTTCTGTTCCAGTTTTGTGTGTGTGCTTGAAGTCGTACCAAAGGCTAATTTTTCACATCTCCTAATTCTTGGCCGTAATATTCCTTACAATTATCTTACTTAGAAATGTATGTTTCTACAAATTTGGAGGGTAAGCTGTATGTAATTTGCTATTTTAATTCTTCTTTCTGACTGCCCTTCAAATGTGACATTTATTTCATTCTGTGCAGAGCTGAGGGTTAGTTCTGGATTGAACTACTAAATAAATTCAAAATGCAACAGTAAAATTAATATTATTTATTTATTACTGAGTGTGCTAGATTTTTAAAGTAGATTTTCAATATAATGTTAATTTTTAAACAGCATTAAATTTTTGAAGATTTTGAAAATGCACCCAAAAAAGTTTTAGGTCATATTTATCATCATATTTTCTAATTTGTTTTTGGTCATAAGTACTTGCATATTCCCAACATTTTTAGGTCATAAATATCCTGGCCCAGTTCATCAGTGATCAATGTTAAAACAATGCATGACCATTACACAATCACTGACACATGCCTCAACTGATCAGAGGTTGTGTGTTGAATTGAACCTAATGAATAATACAAATGCATGAACTAAGTCATGCTTGTTCCAACAAAGTTAGTAATCAGCTCATGTAAGAATCTAATGTGAATGTAATGGTTTGGCATTGGTTTTTGTCAGTCAGAGACATTAGTACCTGATGTGTTCTAATTCTGATAGTCTCTGAATGCACACTTTGAAGTGTGCATGAATGCCTAGTTGCAGCGTGCAGATGCAGTTAGAGCTTGTTGAAGTGCACTGCCAAGCAGATTTCCTTAATGTGCAGGCTGAGATAACCAGAGGCTGACCAGAGACTGTTGTTGGACTGTTGTTATACAGCTCAGCAAAATTTGGTGAAGATATGACACAAAAAAGCCAAAAGCTGTAGAACCCAAAAACAAACTTTGTGGACAATAGAGAAATACCTTACTGCAGGAAGCAAATACCTTACTGTCGGAAGCTCAAATCATACATCAAGAGGAAATGTGGAAGAAAAGTGCATTTGTGCATTGTATGTATGTAGTTTTAAAAGCATTAACATTTAGCAAAAATAAAAAATATTTTGCATTATTTTAAAATATCACTTAATTTCACAATTTAAGTGCATTCCAATGGACTCTGACCTCCCTAATATAAGACGATATTAAACAAGTTCTCTGCACCAAAAATGCAATGAGCAAATTGAAGCCCCTGTCAATTGGCCCGCTGGATAGCAAAATACAGTAATGCCATGTAATGGAAATATGATGGGAGTTATTTTAACACAAATTACTACTCAAGAAAATGAGTTGAAATGATTAATAACATCTATGTTCAAAGAACAGGTTTTGAATACCTGTTTTAGTAGAAGTAAGATCTGCTCATTGTCAAAATGGAACTCAAATTCACAACCAAATAAATCAAAGAGAATAACATTAAATTGAACTTAAATTCTGCATATCTTACTTCAAGTGTTTTACAAAAGAGGGGAAGGGGGAAGCACAAGCACCACAATAAGAGGAATTCAACGTACACTTCTATTTTTTGCATTTGAATCTCTCTTGCACTTACATTCTAGTTTAAGCATTATGTTCTTTACTGAGTTTTCAATGCAAAATTTCTCTTTGGCATCCCAAGAGATGCCAACTGATGTTACCGTTTAAAATGATGATGATGACAATGACGACGACGACGATGATGATGATGATGATGATGATGATGATGATGATGTAGTTTTAAGGACACTCAATTACTTGATCATCAGCACTCTTATAAAATGGATAAATAAAAAGCCACAGATAAATTTCAATATAAAATAAAAATACTAGTAAAATAGCAAATATACATAAATATAACAAGCAAAAGAGGAAAAACCAAAATGAAAACAGTTATAAACAGTTACACCTTTAAAAATTAAGTGAATCAAGACATCTGTGTTGATTTTAATTATGACAATTTACAATACTGAATTAAACAGTTTAACACTAAGATTATTAATGAATATGTAAATACACAGCACAGATGCAGAATTTTATGATTAATGTTCTCATTGCCTTTATCTCTAATGTCCTACATTTTCAGAAACAGGAGTCATTCCATGTCAAATCGCACAAAATTTGACCTTCATGTCTCCGATGTCATTAATATTAAATTCACGTGTTCTATGAAAGAAAAAGTGACAGCCCTATTCTTTTGTTTGTCTGTAAATTAATTATTTTGGTAAATATAAAGCATTAAATTTTCGGACATTTTGCGCACACCGTTCTACATAAACATAAATATCTCTCGTATTATTTTTCAGATAAATATGATCTGTAGCTCATTTTGAACATTGAACTGTGTACTTTATTTATACATTAAACAAAAAACAATTAGTTTGATATTTCCTATTTTTACAAGGCCATTGACATTACAAACATCATTAACAGTACTTGCTCTTAACTAAAACTTTTTGGAAAAATTTTTAAAACGTAGCTTGATGAGGCCATGTAATCCTAGAAAAAGTTCAGATTGGAATTCCAAATACATGCAGAGAAATTAAATAACTTACCAAGCCGTGCAGACTGGAGTAACCCTGCTTTCATGGCCAGAAGGTATACACACTGCGTGCAGCTGATTGCGTGTCATGTGTTGCACTTCCATCAAGGTCAAACTGTTAGCGTAAACACTGAAATGGGTCATTACACGTCAAATCCAACACTTCGGAAACTTGAAATACTATTTTCTCCATTTTTTAAATCTTATCAATAGATGAGATTAAATAATCTGTATGTTTTCTTTTTGGTGTGACACGCTTATTTTGCGCTTTATTAATATTATTTTATGGTATATTCGCATACTGTATTATATAAAAATCATTATACCGAATGTTATTTGAATTTTAGAATTTTTGTGGTTGCAGCAGTCTAGAGTAAAAAAAAATTGCAGTTTTGCATGCCATTGTTTTAGGTTCACTCAAAATGTAAAATACGCCCCTTTTAGGGGGTAGTATTTTTCAAATATATTTTAATTACTAAAAGCTTACTTTTAAAAAAACTGAAAAAATATAACTGTAGTCAGAAGTATTTTGAATATACCATAAAATAATATTAATAAAGCGCAAAATAAGTGTGTCACACCAAAAAGAAACATACAGATTATTTAATCTCATCTATTGATAAGATTAAAAAAATGGAGAAAATAGTATTTCAAGTTTCAGAAGTGTTGGATTTGATGTGTAATGACCCATTTCAGTGTTTATGCTAACAGTTTGACCTTGATGGAAGTGCAACACATGACACGCAATCAGCTGCACGCAGTGTGTATACCTTCTGGCCATGAAAGCAGGGTTACTCCAGTCTGCATGGCTTGGTAAGTTATTTAATTTCTCTGCATGTATTTGGAATTTCAATCTGAACCTTTTCTAGGATTACATGGCCTCATCAAGCTACGTTTTAAAAATTTTCCCAAAAAGTTTTAGTTAAGAGCAAGTACTGTTAATGATGTTTGTAATGTCAATGGCCTTGTAAAAATAGGAAATATCAAACTAATTGTTATTTGTTTAATGTATAAATAAAGTACACAGTTCAATGTTCAAAATGAGCTACAGATCATATTTATCTGAAAAATAATACGAGAGATATTTATGTTTATGTAGAACGGTGTGCGCAAAATGTCCGAAAATTTAATGCTTTATATTTACCAAAATAATTAATTTACAGACAAACAAAAGAATAGGGCTATCATTTTTTCATTCACAGAACACGTAAATTTAATATTAATGAAATCGGAGACATGAAGGTCAAATTTTGTGCGATTTGACATGGAATGACTTACAGGCAGTGTTTTACGTTGTTCATCACCACTCATCAAATAAATCCATGGAAACAATATCATCATATATTCAAGATACTTGAGTAGGATTGAAAATAGAAAAGAAATGTGTAGGATTTGGAGCTAACAACATCAACACAAATTTTGGTGGCATAAGTTGATCAGAAGGTAAAAATGTACTCACCAAACTAGTAATATTAATTGTGAAAGATGAATTCTTCAGAGAAGTATGACTGATTGTTGATGATCACATTTAACATAGCATGTTTCAGAATTTTAAGGAAATATAAATGTTTATGCCTTTGGGTATATATAAATAGCATTTAAATTACAACTTTACATTATTTTTGGAAGGACTGATCATGTCCTACATCTTTTACCATTGTGTCCTACATTTCCATTAAATAATCTGGTAACCCTGGGTTAGAATTGCACTCGGCTCATACTAAATTAACCATTACAGAAAATGGGCAAAGGAAATTTATGAAATATAGGTTTCAGAGTAAATACTTGCATTTTTCTGAGTCGTCAGATAGAGGCATGACACCCAGCCTAGTATTAGATGTGTAAGAGCCCAAGTTTATAACCAGCCTGGAAAATTTGGCTCACTTTTCACTAAAGCACTTTATCAATGGCAGGAGGCCCGTTTAAAAAGAAAATGAGCACTTTAAAGCTAATGCCAATTTTAATAAAATCATTCACTTGCCCTAAAACACTAAACTTTCTCTTTTCTCCCAGGGTTTTACAATTCCTATGTACTTCATTTCAACAGTGGGCAAGATTTAGGTTTAAGGGTGTTCAACTACAAGGTCATAAGTGGACAGTGTGCAAAGCTAGGCTGCTTACTTCTGATATCAACTTGGTTATGTCTTTTCAATTAACATTGAAAGAAGTTAAATACACTTAATACAAATGCCTTTTTGTCACTTTTGGTTTGCCTCTTTTATGTTTCTATACACTACTTGGATCTGAACATTCCGTAATAACTGCAAGCGTACACATGCATTACGGATATGATGGGCACCAGAACATCGTTTCATTGCAATAAACAAAGTGATCAGGGAAGTACCGACTACTGCATGACAATAAATAGAGCTCAAAGATTTCAACTCATGTTCATATGCTTTGGAAGTTGAATTACAGTACTTATTCCCCCCATTCATAATTTATATGTATCAAGTAAGTGATAATCAGGATTAGGATTTTTAGATGCAAATTTCGGATGAAAAAAGGAAGGGAAAAGGTACTCAAATAAGGTAAAAAAAGGGACAAAAAGGTGCTGGTTTATTCAACTAATTCAACAATTTCTCTTTCCTCTATTCTAATTTATTGAATTACAAACAAGTACATCAAATTATCACTCATCAGAAGAAGGAAAACACATGAAGCTGTTATACTTCAAGCCATTAAGCATCTCTACATTTTTAAAAGTAAGTCTGTTTCTATTAGGAAATAGAATGTCTTTGTAGATGCTTAAGCTTCTTTCGACATTCACAGAAACCAGTGGGGCAAATCTTGTATTCACTTGGAATTGCACTTCTACAGATGTGGCCAAATCCTCAATGTCCGGATTCTTTTGAAGACTAAACTCAAGTTTGTCTTTGGCAAAGCCATCTAACTGCTCCCTCATGGAAGTAAAAATATCCCACTGTTTCTCTTTTTCCAAACTTTGTTCTTCTAATAGTTTAATAGCTACAGTCAGGTACTTGTAACTATGGATGCAATATAGTTCTGTCTGCAAATTATGTATTTTCTCCGGTAACAGAAGTTGCTGTGCCCTGAAAATTGCACCTGCGTCCGCTGGATCCAAAGAAAGCACAAACTCTAATTTTGTCAAAATTCTCACACAACATAGCAGCACACTCGATCCAAGATCCCCAGCGAGTAATGACCGGGAAATTTGGAAGGGGCAGGCTAGTGGTTTCCTTGTAGACCACAACACGACTTGGAGCTTTCAGCAGAATCTTCTTCAGGGCAGAGATGAACTCATTTGCAATGTTGTATTCGTTCCTTATGGATTCACAAACCCTGTGAAGGGCATGAACCAAGCATGTCACATGCTTCAACTTAGGAAATAAAGGCTTCAATCGGTTAACAGCTGAAACCATGTATGGAGCCTGGTCTGTAACCAACCACAAGATGAAGTTTTTCAAACTTGATACCAGCAGACCAGAGTTTTTTTACAAAAGTCCCTAATTGATTGCATTACTGTACTGGCATTGGCTTTCTGCAGCTCATACATTTTTAACATGGGCTTAACTTTCTCCCCTGCTAAGGGAAAAACTAAAATGTTCAAAACATTGTTCCATTGAGTCTATGGTTTCATCCACAATGATTCCCACATCATAATCAGACACTTTCTCCTTGATTCTTTGTATGGTTTCTTGGTAAACAGGCTACATGTAGTTTTTTCTTAAAGTACTCTCATTTGGCATTGACATCTTTGTGTACTTTTCAAGAAATCCCTTGAAGGCTGGATGGTTCACCTTATTGAGAGGAATTCCTGCTTGTGTAAGAGCTGCACACAACTCAATGTTGATTTCCTTAAAATTTTGGCTTTTTGAAGAACTCTGTTGAAATGCATTTTGTAACAGAGGCTGCCACGATTTGTTTGCCAGAAGAGTCTTGTTCATTTGATGCTTAGAGCTGGAAATGTGCCGTTTGATATGATCTCGCTGGTCTTTTTCATCTAACGAAATTCCTGAATTGCAAATAGTACATTGAATAACAGTTCCATCTGTGTGTATGAAATTTTGTTTCAATTCCTGCACCAGAGCAATAACTTGAGCACTGGATACCTTTGGCATGGTAAAATCTAGTAATACACTCGTTTAGTAATGTAACAAAGGACTAACACCAGTTCACTTGCTAACTCAATGTGACTGTTACACAACTCATTCACTCTTATATAACACAGTGACAATTACCAGAATGTTCTCATTCATGCTGCAACTGCAGTCTCAGCAATTTCTAGTAACATTGAGTAGAACCCACAGTCAATTCTTGGAACTACGCATGTACGATTACTGGTCTCCACGACCTTGGAATCCACGCGAACAGATGACGTCTGTCACAGTAACAAACTCACATTCAGGAACAGTAGGTTACTGATTCTGGTGAAATTGAAAGCATAGAATGATATACAATGAAAATGAGTCATTGTCAGTTGCATTATTGCGGGCTGACTTATAGCAGTAAAGCAAGAGAAAGAGGATTTGTCGTACACAATTATTTTCCATTGCTGTAGGTGTGCTTTCAACTCCCACTCTGCTGAAAGAGTTAGGCTTACTCTTCACATGTTCACAGCAAACTGAGGAGATGTTAATTAAAAGCTAAATATTTTATATTGATTAAAATTATATAGAGTAAAATGGAAGGAAACTTAAAAGGAAAAGGGGATTAAGGGCATGGTAGGGGGGAAAAAAGAGTGGCTGAGTGGGGTTTAAGGGCCCGTCAACAGCTCGGTCATTTGAGCCAGAACTCAAAGTTTAAAATCTAAAATCCCTCAAATTGCTACGTTTAAATGAAAGATAAAACAAGGGATTAATATCTAAAAGTATTGAAACATTAAAAATTAAAATGTAACAGGTTAAAACCTTAAAACAGTAGACAGTTAAAGGTCTAGAAATAAATGGTAAAAACAACTATAATAATCATAGGCAAAAGCTCTAAAAACCATGATCCTAAGAATAAAACACAAGTTAAACTTGCTTCGTGAATGCAATTTTGACGACAAACTGTAGCACCTTAATTATGGAAACCGGGTCGTTGCCGAGAATGGATCGCAGGGTCAAACCCAGGCCTAGGAATTGGCACTCTCTAGCATAACGTGGACAATCGAGCAAAACATGCACCACGGAATGTTTTACGCTGCACGGTGGACACATAGGGGCCAGGTCGCCACGCAACAGATGACCGTGCGTGTGACGGATTCTCAATCTGGTGAGAATCACCTCTGACCATGAGAATCCGTGCATGAGGTCAGCCAGGGTTGCATGGTGTCCGTAATCGTCCACAACTGTGTGCCAGCTACCTCTTCCCAAGTCTTCTGCCAGAATAAAAAGAGGTGGCAGTGGAAGTACCGCTGCACATCAGTAAAAGGCGGAGTGCGTGTCGAAAACTCCGGCAAACGACTGGCAGCCTTAGCAGCTGCATCTGCCTCCTCATTCCCGGTAATACCCACATGACCTGGGGTCCAAACAAAAACTAACTGATATCTGTGACTCGGTAGCTGAGATATGAGTGTCTGTATTGTAATCACTAGTGTTATGCTGGAGATGAACTGGCTCAAGACTTGAAGGGCACTGAGAGGATCGGAGCATATAATAAAACAACCAGGATCTAACCTGGAGATAGAAAGTAAAAAATAAAATATAGCATATAGCTCTGCGGTAAAAACTGAGTAGGCATCTGGAAGGCGATACCTGTGAACCTCACCGTTATGAATGAAGCTACACCCTGTAGCACCACCCAAATGGGAACCATCAGTATATACTGGTGTGTAATTCCAGTAACGTCCCAGAAGCTTGGTGAAAAGTTGATGATACACAGAGTGGAGGGTAGTTGGCTTAGCATGGCCCGAAAGCTCCAGGTCGAACCTGGCACATTGGAGCTGCCAAGGTGACCAGTCTGCGAAACCGAATGCCGCTTGGTCGGGGAAATAGTGCTATTTCACATATAATGGTGAACAAGTTCCAGACGCAATACAGGGTGAAACGAAGGGTGACCAGGGTGAGCTGCCAACCTGGCCACGTATGAACATAATAAAACAGAGCACAGAAGAGACAAAGGTGGTTCGCCTGAGTCAGCATAGACAGGCAACGGACTAGAGCAGAAAGCCCCAGTGGAATTACGGATGCTAGTATGGTGGACAGTGTCTAAAAGGTGGAGTTTATAGGCAGATGCCACACCATAGATAAAACAGCCGTAGTCTAATTTGGACCGCACCAGTGAGAGATACAACCTCAACATGATGGTGCGATCGCCACCCCAAGATGCTCCAGATAAAACAGGGGAAATAGGGATAAAGGTACCCAAAAAGGGAAAAAGGTGCATGAAAAAATGCCTCTTTTGGCAACTAGAAACAGAACTTCACACTGTGGTATCTTTCTGAAGAACTTAAATTAACTCTAGAAAAAAGGTGTGCACCTAAACATCCTAACCCTGGTGATAATATATATATATATATATATAAAATGTAGTACCAAACTACTTTTACTCACTCCAAGAGTTGTGGTACGACCTAATGTTGACATCTGTACCCACTCTAAGTCTGGATTGGGTATAGGTAATAAAGCACTTGGATGTTACATCGAAATGTTTGAAACTGTACTTCTGCTCTGTAAAACTAAACCCCGGTGTGACAGCCCACGAGGGGCCAAGGCCTACCGCCCAGCCGCTGCGTCCGCCACCTCTGCCCACTACAGGCGTCATTGGTGAGGTGCAGTACTGGAGGGTGGGACGTGGTCAGTGCCCCGAGCCCTCCCGGCCAGTTATGCGGTCTTCTAGACCTGGGGCTGCTACTTCTCCATCAAGCAGCTCCTCAATTGGTCCTCCCGGGACCTAACGAGGCTGAGTGCACCCCGTGCCAGACCTCCCAGAGGGGATAAAATTCCCATTGCTGGTACCGGGGATCAAACCCGGGTCCTCCGTGCCTGAGGCAAGTGCGCTACCAAATGCGCTATGGAGGCGGTCTACTTGTGCTCTACACTTGTCAAAAAAAAAAAAAAAAAAAAAAAAAAAAAAAAAAAAAAAAAAAAAAAACATATCTAATTAAAGGTATAAAGTCAAATGAAGTTCTGTTGATACGAGGGCTGTTCCAGAAGTACCCAACCTCCAACCTAGCAAAGAAATGTACAAAAATGTAGGGGGAAAAAATCTTTGTTTCTCTACCTAGCCTTCTTTCAGTTTGATACACTTTTCCCAGTAACACTCAATAGCTTCGATACCCTGTTTATAGTGAGCTCTGCAAAATACCCATTAACAGCAGACTCCACCTCTTCATTGTTGGCAAATCTTTTACCACCAAGCCATTTCTTCAACTTTGGAGACAGAAAATAATCAGAGGAGGATAAATCTGGCATAACAGGGCACAAGAGGGAGCAATCTGAACTTGAACTCATTGATTTTGGCCATGGCAATAATGGATGTGTCAACTGGTGCATTGTCTTGATGAAACAAAACTTTCTTTTTCGCTAAATGCAGCAATGCTTGCTTGATTTCATCACTCAAACACTACAAGTTTGCATTAACACTCGCCAATAATTGCTTTTCCATTTTGGAGATAACCAATGTAGATTATATTACATGCATCCCAAAAGACTGATGCCATGACGTTGCCTGCAGATGGAACTGTCTTCTCCTTCTTTGGAGCAGATTCTCCGCTTTCAATCAACCATTTTGACTGTTCCTTTGTCTCAGGTGTGAAGTGATGGACCCATTTTTCATCTATGGTTATGAATCAATGTAAAAACTCAGCTTTACTGTGGTGAAACATTGCCAAACACTTGACTGAAACTTCCTAATGACTCTGTTTTTGTTCCATTGTGAGCAAACGCAGCATCATTTTATGCACAGATTTCTCATGTCCAAATTTTCAATCAGTATGCAATGTACAGCACTTTTTGAAATGCAATGTCTGCTAGCTTGTGCACTTTCAGTTGACGGTCATCCAATACCATTTTGTGGACTTCCTTTGCAATTTCTGGTGTGGTCACCTCATTTGGTTGACCACTGCAATGTTCGCCTTGGTAGCTTGCACGACCTTACTTAAACTCTGCCATCCAATATTCTACTGTTGTAAACGAAGGAGCAGACTCCCCCAGTGTGGAATTTAACTCAGCTTTAATATTAGTTGGACTAAGACCTTTCAAATGAAAGCATTGTATCAGATAATAACGACCAGTTTAATCCATGTTTATAAATTTGCTGAGAGCATTCACTATTGATGGCTGCCAAACAAATACTAAGCAATGTAGCAACCTCAAAATTCAAACTTAAGCTTTATAAGGTTGGTACTTTCTACCATAAGTCATTTGTTTGAAACAACAACTGAGAGTGTATCTAATATACAATATACATCATTAAGACATAAACTGCACAAAATTGTTCTCAGCTAATGTAGCTTATGAACATAAAAATTTTGAAAAGTTAAGCTAGTACCCTGCCCCTGCTGGTATATCCTGCTAGCATCATACTTGTAACGTGATAAGTCTCCAGTATGATTCATTTTTAACAGAAGGATAATCATATTGCTCACATGAAAGAGCCAGATTTGTATTACTTTAACAGCATTTATTCTCAATACCTTGGTTATAACTGCAGTCTCTATTCAGCTGTAAAATATAGCATTTACATATTACCAGAATCAGAAAGTGATCTAATAAATGCTTTAATTTATTTTAATTTAAAAGGTGAGTTAATTAATAACACTGAACAACACTTACAACATATTTTTCCGGGACGCGTTTCGAAGGTAACTTTCCTCCATTATCAACCGGACAATATAGTTGTAATTAAATTAATTACAACAACACTGTTTTCAAACTTCTATGAAAGAAAGATAATAAATGCTTGTTTACACTCACCCAAGTTACAGAGTTTTGTGTGAATAAGGGATGAACATTGAATCCAAAGCCTCTGAATGTATGTAGTGATGAATTTGTATGGGCAAACCTGCAAAAGCATGTTGAGTTAGATTAGTAATTAACACAGGTTACAATTGCGACAAGTAGTATGGGAACTTTCTATGGAGACATCTGATGAAAATGTCATGACTTTTAATTAACTATTTATTTATTTTTTGATATATTAAAGTTTCAATGTATTTTCTTTGTACGTGGAGTTGCTTGATATTGACAAATGCTATACACTTAACACCCTGATTGTTTGTGTATAACAGACCCAATCCCTTAACCTACATTGGGCAATTTTATCCTTTTTCCTCTTATTCTAATTCTTTCTTACTTTTATTTTACTATGATTTTCTAGGAATGTTTTTGGTCTTAATAATCTCTTCCAACATCTCTCTCTTACCTCCCTTACATAATTAAATAAATTGATCCCAAAACTCCTTACTACTGTTTCCAAACACTTTTAAAAGCAAAATTTCTATTTGTAAAGTATTCTAATTTTTATTTCTTTCTCTTTCTATGGCTTACTTTTCCACCTGTCATACACAATTCCTTAGTAATTTCTGGTCGACTTAACTGCATTGCTCCTGTCCTTACCCATCCAAGTTCTCCCCCTTCTAAAGCGCATTCCACCCTTAGAAGACAATACACGTTAAATGGAGCGCAGTGTTGCGACATGTACTAGTTGCAAATCTTTCTCCGCAGGCGACCCCGAGGTGGCCAGAGTCCTGTACTTAGTCCTTCAATTGCTGCTTGACGGATACTTTTAACTTTGGTATCCCTGCACGCCTTTGTCACTGTATGACCTAAATTTACAAATGACTCGTCTGTATAAACAATTGATTTCCCCTTTTTACGTCTTTTAGATATTTATGTCGCCATCTGATGATATTGATATCGTCTCTTTCTATTAATATGCACTTGTTACCCCTTCTTTCATATTCGAACCCCAAATCATGTAAGAACCGACTAAGAGTGGCCCTTGAGAAATTTAGTAGGGTCTCACCACTGTTGATCCATGTCTAAATATATTCACCTAGGGTGGAATATTTGCAAACTGTAAAGAATGAACAATTCGCTGCACTCCACTTTGCACTATTCAATCATATTGCGTTAACCTAGCGTTTTGTGTAGTCCCGCCCTTTTTGCTTTCTTTTTCGATGGCGTTCTTAAAGGTCCTTTCATTACTTCCTTTTTAATCCTTCACACTACTGCTTCTGAACACCCGGTAGCCTTAGCTGTTTCTTTTACTGCCTTACTTACATGCATTTTACTTAAAAAATAATCTAACACATTTATAATTATTTGGCGTTCCTTACTTCTTAATTTACCAATATATCGTCTTTTCCTAGCTTCTCCCTCCATAACTAGAAATATTTACAAAAATATTAAACAAATAACGCAATAACAGCTCACAGTTACACACACGGCTTCTTTCGAACTAATGCTAGTGCTGCTCCTTATACTATCTTCTGTGTCAGGCCTGGCGCGAGAATACACTGAATAGATGAATACCTTTTGTTTGCCCTACTCGATGAAAGAAAGACGTTACAACCTTTTGGTTTATTTTAAAAACTTTCTCCAACCTTCCTCAACATTTATTCTCGCTGGTTCCTTGATGTAAACTCAATAACAAAAAAGTTTCACACTGCATAACTTTTCCAGTGCACAGATATAAAATTTTCCGAAAACATTTAGGGGAAGGTGGGCGAATTCTGCGCAGGAGGGTAATTCTGCGCTGCTATGTTCCTCTGGTCCTGCTCTGAATTCCTAGTTCTGTCCGGTGTCGCCATCTGCTCAACAGTTTGACTAACTAGTATGTTGAGGAAGACGCCATTACAGCTATTCGTCTGCAGTCAGTGAGCTGCAACACTTCGGGCATATATTTCTTGTTACAGATTTGCATTAAAGAGCAAGGTAGACATGGCATGGGTATGGTGTGATTGTTCTCATCTATCTATTACTATTAAATTAGAATTGTTTATGCTTGATATGGCTACAAAACTGCTTGAAATAAGCATGTTTTGAAGTATCCACGCTAGATGGAAGAATGTATGCCGTATCGGGTAATTCTGCGCTTATTATGGCGGGCAAATTTGCGCGACGCGCAGAATTGTCCCTCGTGTATTTAAATACTAGTAGCACCAGAAACGAACTTCTATCCTTCCTCTGACAATTTGGATTTGAAAGTTGAGGCAGTTGAGGAGGAGACTCAGAAAGAAGATTATCGACATAATATTCCAGCGGCTGCTGTCCTGTAAACGACAGTTGGATTTCTCAGATAGCGAATCTGATGCCGATGAATTCAGTGAAAAACAACTGTGTGGTGGTGATGAAAATGAAAATGATGTCGCTCCAATATGTAAACTATGACGTGTGATGAGTTTGGACGTGATAATGAGATGTGGTACAGATGTGTAGATTATGGCAGGTGGTCCGCGAGGAATGTAGCGCATGGGATTCAGCAGAAGATAACTTCTGTGATCTCTGCCTCAGAAAACAAAAACAAACTAAAAAGCAGTTTAAGTGAAACATCTGGACAGTTGATTTGAGTCTGTAATAGGAGTTAACAATTGATATAATATTCTGTAGCATTTAGTTTATCATTAAAGATAATTATGACACATATATTCAAGTTCATTTCAAGCATATACGGCGCGCACAATTACCCATCCAGGTAGGTTAATTCTGCGCATTGTATACTTTCAGTTTTCAATACCTAACGCCCTTTCAAAAGTGCAAGATGCCTTTGGAATTGCACTATTTCGAGAGCTTATTTAATGAAGTTACAGGTGAAACAAAGTCTGGAACTTAATAACATTTCTGTTAGTCAGTATGGCTGCTCGACCTTAAGTGCGCAGAATTCGCCCACTCTCCCCTAATTTAAAAAATTATAACACTTAACTGGGTAAACATAGAGAATTCAAAGTAAGCAGATAGTAGCACTATGGTTTACTCTACCTAAGAAAAAAATATAGATGCATTCAAGCAGTTAGTTTGTTAGTTAGTGCGTGATGAGTATAGAAACAGCACATATCGGACTTCTATTGAAAAAAACGTTTTCTTTTAAGAAATTTGGGCCTATAGAAATGTATAACAACTCTTGAAAGGATATAACCTGATAGAGAAAAAAATTCTGCATAGGATAATGTGTTCAAACCTGAAATTTATAACAAATCAATATTTATACCATGCTATTAGGAATCTGGCAACAGTGCGAAGGTAGAAAAGGACGCGGCTAATGGCAACTTGTATGCGCTAGATAGAGACACAGATGTCCCATTTAACTCCATTCTGTCATCTAAGAGTGGAACAAGGTATAGTTTGTTTCAGATACACACATAATTTTCCCTACCCCATTTCCCCTTAAAGCTTCTGTAATATTTCAAAATACCCTCGCTTCTGAAAACTACCATATATATTTCTGGGTTTTATATCAATATTTTTGTCGCATTTCATTCCATGCCCCCCTCACTAGTTATTATTATGTGCTCATCTGTATCATTAATTCCAATTTCTTTATGTAAACTGACCAACTCACTGATTTTCTTAATAAACTCAAACCAATTAACATTTCTTTTTCCATTGTATGCAGCATTATTCATCAGTACACAAACAAACTTTGTGCTGTACAAAAATACTCCAATTATTTTTTATTCAAGTTTAGCATACCATACTCAACAAACATCGGGTGACACAAGTTAAGAGCACAAACATAACTACAGTCTCACTGGGCCAGGAAGCTATCTCCACATAAACAATGCACTAGTATCACTCCCTGTTTGACCTCTCATGAATGTATGGCGGAGCTTCCTCTCTGGGTCATTCTAAGCCAAACCAACCAATCACTCAACCTGACCATCTTGGATTTTAATGAAAATTTCAGGAATCGTTCTCGCTAAAGTTATAAGCATGAAAATACTCCTAGAAAAAAGTTATTGTTTTCTATTTATGAGTAATTAATTATTGAACTTTGGGAATAATGATAAGTTTTGTTTTGCACTGTTGTATCGTATCTTTAACAATTCCAGTTCTATTAAACCTAGAGAAATGTTTCATATAGCATTTTAAAGATAATTACATAGGCTTTAATCTGATGTTATTTGACTATTTTTGAAAAAGAAATTAAATTAACATTTTAATTATAACTCTTTAAATTGAAATTTATATGAGTTTGCTATTGTTTAACGCTATAAACCATAAAAATTTCACAATGGGACCTCAATGGTCAGGAGTTATGACAAAAAACTGAACTTTTATGTCTGCTCATTCTGTGGCTTGGATGAAAACTGGGTACATATTTTGGCAAAATGTGCACAATCGGAGAATCAGTGAACAATTAAACTCCGATAAAAATTCTTAAGTACTGCTACAAGTAGATTACCAAGTTGTGATTTACTGGCTGACCAGAGGAACTGGCAAAACATGGGCGGTTTCCTGGCTAAAGTGCACAAAACCAGATCAAATTTGTTCAGTTAGTAAGAGCAATTCATCTCTCCTTTGTTCCTCTCTATCTGTTTTTCTTTTGCATCTTTTTACCATCTTTAACTTGTATCTTAAATATGCATGTATGGTCAATACCCACTGCACTAAGTATTTGTGTAATAACTTTAATAATTTCACACCAATAAAGACACTTTATCTGTCTGGTTTCAGTTAAGTCCATATTCCCTGCCTAATTGTGTGCTCATCTGTACAGTGATTTCAAATTTCATGTATTGCTTTCTTTGTTTAAAGTAAACAGCTCCCTACATGTTTTACTTTCTTTTGTGGTTTTAAACAGACTGGCAATATTTCCTTCTCCCAATGATTTTATCATGTACCAATGTTTTAATACTTGCTTCATTACTAAGGCCTTCCTATCAACTCTTCTCAGTGCAGCTGAGCAACTCCATTAAGAGCTGCTTTAGGTAACACCAATATCAGTTTATAGGATGCTCTGGGACTCTTTTGAATGCCCTCCTACCCTCCCTCTGTACCCCAAATTTTCACTCCATACAAATTATTTAATTAAGGTATTTAGTTTACATACAAAAGGTGTCCAGTAAGCATTAGACACTTAATTTAATTTTATACCGATGCAGCTGCTCAATCCAAACACTTTATCTGAAAGTCAGCAGATATGTCAAGTTAAGCAAAAATGTCATTCCTGCATATACACGTGTTAACAAACATTATTCAATATTTTAGGGGAGTACAACCAAAAGTACCACTGGAATCAGTTAAACGTATCATTAAGAAAAAAATGAATAATGATTATAAAACTAAATTAACTACAAATATATTATATTCCAAAGGAGAAAACTTCTTAAAAGGCTTGAAATAAACTCAACTGCCTCGAAAAACACCCATCGCCATGTTCAGACTTACCACTGGACATGACTGTCTCAGCAAACACCTGCATAAAACTGGATTGTCATCATCTCCAAATTGTCTGTTATGCAACAAGAGGAAATGACTATGCAACATCTATCAATCTGTGAATAACTTAAATTGTATCCAGAATTGACCACGCATGCACGCACGCACACGCCCACCCACCCACACACACACTTCAGGGGATGACAGTATGCATTAAAACAAGAAACAAATATCTAAGAAGCATGGGTCATATAAATAATTCTTCATAAGGTATGAACACTTGTTCATAGGAGGTGCTCTATGGCAGGGACTGGAGGTCACTTGCTCTGTGACATCACTATGCGGAGGAGGTTTTCTCTTTCCTCAGTACACCTGCTTGCAAGAGCAGAGAAGGGAAGGGTCAGACGTTAACCCTCTACTGAACAGTAGCAACCTTTGCACTTTACAAAAAAAGTAACCAGCCAGGATTTGGTGCCTATGTTGGGAAACTTAAAATGTACTTATTTATTCACTCATTTATTTATTTATGCTAAAGGAGTCCTCTCTTTGGCTATCATAAACATGAAAATCACGCCAATATTACAACAATATATAATAAGGTTACACAAGCTTGTTAAGCATAATATAATAGCTGTTGTTCAGGACTCTTGGGAAGTTGTGTCACTGAATCAACTCGCAGTTAGTATGTAATATAATAAAAGTAATATAAATTCTAACTCATCATAATTAGGTTACTTTAAGTAACAAATAAAACAATATGAGCCATCACGGCCTTACATATGCTTACTGCTGCTGTATGTGCACGGCTCCTGTCTTCTCCTCACACAGTGCTCTGTTAACATTTGCCGGCTCTTACGTCATAAGTTCGATAATTGCCAATTGCTGCTCTATGAAATATCCATTCCTGTCAATGCATCCCTCTGTCCTATTGCGTAAGAAATGATGCAATTTTTGCATCTGACATAGTTGGTTTAGAATACACTTAACTGCATTGAATACATGATTGTGGAGTGTCTGTACATCATTTATTGAAGGTGAATAGATCAATTCCTTCTGTATTACAACCAAAAGTCTAAAGGATTTAGGGCTGGGGAACGAGCAGGCCAAGCTGTGGAACCTTGTCAGTCAATCCAGCAGTTTTCAAATGTCCACTTCAAATGCCCAAGCACACTGAGGATAAAATGTGCTGGTGCACCATTGTGTGTAAACCACATGTTGTCTTTCCTGACATGGCACATCCTTCAACAAAATAGGCAATATGTTAGCAAGAAAGTCAAGATAATGAGCCCCAGTTAATCCTTGTGGTAACATCTATGGCCATAATAATCGATTGACAAAAACGCTTAACCATATGTCGATTGAGAATCGATCCTGATGCCTTGCTTCTTGGACCACATGGAGATTTTCATTAGTCCACACATGCTGATTGTGAAAATTCACACCACCTTCCCTTGTAAACACTGCCCTGTCAGTAAACAAAATCTCCGATGCAAACTGTAGATCTGCATCATACTTTTGCACAAATGCAAACCATTGGTAGAACTGCACTCTGCAGGGTGGTCTTGGGTACTCCAGAGATTGGGCACATTGAACACGATATAGGTACAGCAACCGTTCATGAAGTGCCATCAAGACAAGAGAATCACCAATGCCTTCAGCTTAACTATTCGTTGCGCACTGGTTCCAGGATTATCTTCCACTAAACCTGGCACATGTTCCTCCATTTCAGGCATGCAAACTGAGCAACCACTGTCTACCTTTTTGGGTGCTCCAAAACCTGTTTCCCCAAGACGCTAGAAAAGTCGGCTGAATAGCTTAACAGAAGTACCCTGGTACCAATAACATACAGTAAACATCAACTGTAAGTTGGCCAAACATCACGGTCAGACCTGGAGTTAAGAGTAATGTACACAAATAAAAAGTAACACAACTACAACTACCCAACTTGACTCGAATGAATGACTGCTACTCCAACTGATGTTTATGTTGATACTGCAGGATATCCCAGCATGCAGTCGACCCTATTATGAAACAGGATGAAGAAGCAATGCAACAGTGGTACTCACATCTGCAACCAAACGATCGTTGTCTTCCAACCTTGATGTATTGTAGGACAGAGGGGTGCACTGACATGAATGGACAATGCATAGAGCACCCCCTATAAACAAGTGTTCACATCTCAGAACACAAGATTTATAGGACCCATGTTTGTTAGATATTTGTTCCTTGTTTTGATGCATACTATCTTCCTCTGAAATATTGGATAGTTGTTTTTTCTTCTTCAACACTCAGTATATACACTGGAGCTTCTGGGTTTAAAGGCCAGATTAAATAAAAGAGGACTTACACCATACATCTTAAACTATACACAACATTAATATGACCGCAACTGACACACACAGCCGTAGCCACCATGCCTTTAATAACTACTGATACAATGAATAAAATAAGATCTTTCGAGAGAAGGTGCCTTAGAACTGTACACAAACTATTACCCTCATTCAAATCAAACACACTATACCAATACACCAACACAACTCCCATTGATAAACACATAGCTAAATAAATAATCACATATATACACAATGCACACACAAGATGCTATAGAAGAACACTCATAAACACAGCACAAAAAATGAAAAGTATACAAGAAACAGAAAAAGACAAAAATACTCCCCTCATTACACTTATACCGTATATGACAAATACCAACAAGAACAGGACAAACTAGAACATCTACAACACTTTCAAAACATTTAAATACCCCCCCCCCCCCACACGGACGTACGCACACACACAACATACAAAAACTTCCAAATCATTAAAAGAAACAACTGATGAAGTGCAGCAGCAAAAATCAAAATACAACATCCATTAATTAAAATCAATGGTCTTCTTGGGTAGATGCCTGTATGTGGAGCGATGGATGTGAAACACGGGGAACTAAACACAAACACAAAACCACAACACACCACAATGTTAGCAAAAACACAAAAATACAAACAAAATCTGCACTGACGCCATTAAGATCCCTCGCATAACAAATAAAAAACCTCAGACTAGGCTGAAGAGGGATCTCCCTAAACATACCCAAATAACATTTTTCACTTCGATTTAAAGGGAAACTTATGAGTTTCATACTGTTGAATTAGTCAGTATTTCTTCACTGAATAATTCTAGGTGAAGAAGTAACTGCAATAAAATTTCCTTTTGACTTTATTCTTTCCATTTAATGAAGAAAAATTTGCAGCCAACAGGAAATTATGCATTATTGTGCATATGTTCTTATGCACTATTTTTGTGTACTACTAATCTGTGTATTTTTTAATGACATGGTATTTTTGTAATTTGCATTATTCTGTTCCTAATATACTGAGCTTTTCAAACAGTTTGAGTATTGCCTTATGAAACAGACTGCCAATTCCACTGGCTTGTGATTCAGTAGGGTAAAGAAAATAAATTACTGTTGTGATTCTTCATTTCTATTTCTTGAAAAATCCTTTATCATGGAAGGAATATAACATATTACATTAACACATTAAGATGAACAACAAGTTTTGTTGTTCAATCAGTTACCTTTATTCACTCCATGGTGATATAAACAAAAACTCGTCAATATGTGTGTAACCAATAAAAACAAATATGGCTAAGTGATAAATATAAGTTATTGAATAATTATTCATGTAAATAAGCAACATAAAAAGTTGGAACCTTACCCAAAGCCATCATCGTATCCCATTAAACCTGCCACCCAATGAGGTAGCCAAACACCACATGTTATACTATTCCCTTTTTTATTTATGGTGACAGGGCTGAAGTTCTCTTCAAGATCCCAAAATTTAACTGCACGATCAACTGATCCTGTCAAAAGATAGCGTGGATCTTCTCCTAATGGACTAAGAGCAACAGCTGCAAGATAACAAGTAACAAATATATTTTCAGTAAACAAGTAAACCACAGGAAAGCTCACAATACAGAGATTTAGTTGAACAAAACAAAGTATTTCGTTGTACTGAATGAACACAATGTTGCATCTTTCATACAAAATTGTCATTATTATTATTATTATTATTATTATTATTATTATTATTATTATTATTATTATTATTATTATTATTATTATTATCATCATCATCATTATCATCATCATCATTATTATTATTATCATTATGATTATCATTATGATTATGATTATCATTATGATTATCATTATGATTATCATTATCATTATGATTATCCTTATCATTATGATTATCATTATTATTATTATTATTATTGTTAGTATTATTGTTATTAGTATTATTATTGTTATTAGTATTATTATTATTATTATTAGTACTAATATTATTATTATTGTTATTATTATTATTATTATTATTATTATTATTATTATTATTATTATTATTATTATTATTATTATTATTATTATTGCTTGAACTGATTTAAGCATAAAATGATGGCTATTTCAGAAAACTACTGCTTTAAGTTGTATTTTATTTTCTGCTTTATGGTTACTCTTTAACTACAATAATTCATATGCAAAATTATAACATTATGGAAGTCTGAAGTCTCTCACATTTTTTAACAAAAAGGAAATTTCTTAACACAGGTAACAACACAGGATGTTGTAAAATCCCCTTCAAATTTTCAATTTTTGAGGTGGAAATATTGAAACATAGTTCAATATTATCCAGAATGAATATACTTATACCAGCAGCAACATAAAGAACATGATTGAGCAACACTACTCAAATAGTTCATCGGTTACATATGGAGTGCCACAAGGTTCTATTCTCAGAAGTCTCCTTTTTATAGTCTAAATGACTTGCCAGATATTCCTGAAGGGAAAATATTTATGTATGCTAACAATATATCAATAGTGAATACAGGTTAAGTCTACACGTCCTAGAAAATACAACCATACAGAATACAACACAAATTATAAAATACATTAGGCACAATGACTTACATATAAATTTAAACAAGACTAATTACATTTGGTTTCAAACATCACAGAACAGATCCACTACAAACACTAAGATAGGTATTGAAAACAGGGAATTAAAGGAAGTAGATAGTGTAAATTTTCTAGGAGTAGTCTTGGATAAAAATTTGATGTGGAATAAACAGATAGATTATACTGTAATAAAATAAGTTCAGGGTTATGTGTAATGAAAGAGATGACAAATCTGGTGGATACTACAACACTAAAGATGTTATACTATGGCCTACTGTATCCTCATTTATCATATGGGATAACTGTGTGGGGACATTGTGCTAAAAAATATACTAATTGAGCATTCCTTCTCCACAAAAGAGCAGTAAGATTAATTTTAAAGATGAAATAATCGGATTCTTGCAGGCAAGCCTTTAAAGACCTCAGCATTCTCGCAGTATATTCACTTTACATACTTGTATATGAAGTAATAAGACAACTGTTTAACAGGCAAGATGTGGGTAAAACAAACAACCTAATACATGAGTACTACACTAGAGGAAATGCAAACTGATATTCAGTCACACAGATTAGAAATGTACAAAAATAGACCTACTGCTACAGCTCATAACCTGTATAATAAGCTCCCTGGCTACTTGAAAAAATGTTAAAACCTACTGCACCACTAGCACACTCCTCCCTTAGTGATTACGTTGTTTCCACACACTTGACATGGTAGCCAATAAATTTCAATCAGCTTATGGCTTTTTCCCCAACATGAATCTTATTACTGATCACACCTCACAACTTAAGGGCTTTTCAATTGCAGCACACATTTAAAACTTTTATGAACAACACGAACCTCACACCGGCACAGCTAGATGCTGACTGAATGGACAAATGCTTAGACACCAAGATGGCTGTACTAACCCCGCCCATTGCTGCTACTGATGAAAACATAATTTACTTTCAGAATAGCCCTTGTATATATAATTATAAAAAATTCTCAATTATATACTTGCAAAGGTACATACCATCTACACACTGCTAACATATAACTACAGGATTCATTTAAAACCTAATGGGCGCACAGCATTTGCCTGTGCACAATTGGGCCACAGCCAGCTTTGCTCCTACATAAACTCTGAGCATAAAGCATGTATAACACACTTACCTTATAGAAGATGCTGGAAATGTCGTCCACACTCGGCTAAACAAGCATTGTATCAGAACACATTCTGATTAACATGATTAAGTTGGGCTATTGTAATGTTTCAGATTTCATTTCTAATATTTTGTTTTAGTTCTTCCAATGTATGAGGATTTGTCTCGTAAAGTTTGTCTTTCAGGTTAACCCACGAGTAAAAATCATAAACTGTTAGATCAGGGGAGCGAGAGGGCCATACACCAGCACTAATCACTCCATCTTCAAACACTTTCCTAATTTTATTCATGGACTCATCTGCTGTATGGGCAGTAGCAGAATCTTGTGGAAACCACCCATGTGATTTCTTTTCTTCTCTAGTTGATGATAAAATGGGGTGACACTGTGATTTTAGTACCTCTCTGCATTTAGTCTGCTCATAGAATATTGGACCGATCATGCATCTAGCACTAACAGCACACCAAACTCCAACTCTTTAATCATAATGAGGAATTTCTTGAACACGATGTGGATTTTCAGAGGCCCAGTACTGACTGTTATGAGTGTTGAAATGACCATTTACGTGGAACCACGCCTTATCGGAAAAGAACAGAAGCTGTGGATCAATTAAACCGTCATTCACTGATGAAAGAAACCATTCACAATAATGCATTTGTGATATTGGGTCCACCTTGTTTTAAAGCATGCACACTTGTACAGTTATATGGTTTTAGTTCTAAGAATTTAGTTGCTCTATGTGCAGAAGACTCAGAAATTCCCATCTGTTGTGCTGATTTTGGGATGGATTTGGGTGGTGAGCATTCAAAATATGCACCTATTGCGTCTAACTTTTCCCCTGTTAAAACTGTATGTTTACACTTTCATTTTTTGTTTGCCACAGAACCAGTGGTTTCAAGTTTATTCACAATCTTGTGAAATGTAAATCTGGAAGGAGGCACTTCACAAGGGAATGTTTGAACATACGCTGTGCAAACACAACTTGGTGATTCCCATTTATAATAACTTTTACACACAAAAGATATAAGGTAAGAGTGTTATACATGCTTTATGTGTGAAGTTAATGTAGGAGCAAAGCCGGCTATGGCAGACCCATTGCCATATGTCCGTTAGGTTTTAAATGAAGAACCCTGTATTAACAATTATAAAAAGAAAGAATTCAATAGCTGAGCTGAAGATGCAATTCACATAATTGTGAAACCACTCCCACAAAATTTATAACTATACCATAGGATAAGTGAAGTTTTATTACAAACATTTACTATTATTGTTTATTTTGTGTCGCTTCACTGTCAATAGCCTCAGTTTTTTCATTTTAGGATACTATTGCTATTTAAAAATTCATTGATCCGGCAGTTCACTTCATTTATCAAATATTTAGTTAATATGTATGTAAATTTGTTAAATAGTGCGCTATATCAAAAGTTGATTGGTAGTTCATCAAATCATTTACTACCTATGTAATCAGTCTTTCTTCATAACGCATTAACCTACATATGTGTTTCAATTATCAGATTCTGTTTTCTCCTTGTGTTATGATTAA
Source organism: Tenodera sinensis (assembly GCA_030765045.1). NCBI lineage: Eukaryota > Metazoa > Arthropoda > Insecta > Mantodea > Mantidae > Tenodera > Tenodera sinensis. The sequence goes on along the minus strand of CM060964.1, from coordinate 125,207,440 downwards.
GGACTGATGAATATTGTGGAAGTGACTTGCTACGTATATACAAAGTGTATTGTAATATTAAAATGCTAGGAAGAGTTACAATTGACAAAGTTTTAAATGCTTCCCCATATGAGTTGCTCACAGGCTATTTTGCTATGTATCTGAGAGCTTGTTTCTGTATTATAAAAAATTCTCTTTCAGTTAACTTTAGACATTGATGCTTACAATTCAATATCATATGTAATTGTTGAGTGAATTAAAAAGATATACAATCAGTTTAGCTTTGGACAATGATTGATATATTACACAGAACAAAAAGTTCAGAAAATAACTTCATTTCAATTTTATTAATATGTTTGTCCTATAATAATTTACTATTGTCAGTTACACCAAGAATATTTACTGCTTCCACAGGTAAAACTATATCATTGTCTAAAAATAAACGAGGTTCAAAAATTGGTGTTTTCAAAGTTAAAAACTACAAGTTTACTTTTTTTTTTAGCATTGACACGTAGTTTTAAATGGTTAAAATATTGAGTTACTGAGTTTACAGCTATACTCATTTGCATTCCTAATGTAAGGAGGCCCTTATTCTTATAACTCATTGTTATATCATTAGCATAAAGACAACATTATTAGGTCTATAATTGGCAATATCATTGATGTACAATATAAATTACAATGGTCCCAATGTAGAACCCTGACAAATTCCAGATACTATATCTTTACTTTGAGATGTGAAAGCTCCCCGCATACAATTTATTTCAATAAACTGAATCCTAATAGTCATATATAACCTTAAGTTCATGTCCAATGTTCTTATTCCAAAATTACATAATTTATGAAATAACATCTTTTTATCTACACAACTGAATGCTTTGACAAGATCCAACAATACACTTGCAGAATAACAACCACAATCAATGGCATTAATGATATATTCAATAAAAGCTGAAACTGCAGATGTTGTTGGCTTGTCTTGAATACATCAATTTTGACAAGCAGGTACTAAATGAAAGTGTTTGAGAAATTTGATAATTCATATATAAATTATTTTTTCAACTGTTTGATAAAGTTTGGCATTATAGAGATAGGCCTACAATAATCTATTTTCATTCTATTTCCTGCTCTGAATATGGCAATTGCTCTAGCTATTTTTAAGTTTTCAAGAAATATTCCTTTTGCTAAGATGTTATTAATAATGTCAAAGAGAAAATGCATAGGCTTCCGTGGTCTGTGTCATCATAGTTATTCTTAGCTTCTGGAGAAGGCTGCATCTTCTTGCAGCTTGTTGCCAATGTTTCCATCGTACTATGGGCTTCCTCAGGGCTCAAGTGTGCTGGCTTTTTTTTTTTTTAACTTAACTGTAATATAAGATTATTCTGTGGTGGCACTTTTTATTTTGTTTCTGGGGTGGAGTTGTGTCTGGTACCACCAAAGCAACCGGAAAGTTGTGGGTGCTGACCATAAGTGAAGTGTAGGGTAGGTTAGGTGTCATGGCTGATGCCCTGACACTGACCTCTGGCTTGAGGTGGACATATATATATATATATATATATATATATATATATATATATAGCTGTGGAAGACAGCTGAGGTCTGAGGAGACTATGAGATCCTGGTTTAGATCTTGACACTGGAGTGTTGGTAATCCTTGGATTGGAAAGTTGAGTTTGCTGTTACTTGTATACCATTTTGAAGGGGTGGCCATGCCCCCCCCCCCCCCGTCTCTGATTGAGTGACCGTCGGCCAATGGTTGTGGTTGTTGTCTGAGGCACTGTTCTGTATTCTGTAAGTGGATTTGTGACAGTTTTTTCATGTCTTACATTGCTTTTTGACATTCTGGAGTTACCTGTACTGCTTGTAGAGTATCTGTGATGGGCAGTAATGCAGGTGGTTGTTAATGTTGTGATGCGCCTGTGGCTCCACCCCTTGTCTCTCACAGGCCCATCACAACATTAACAACTGCCTGAATTACTGCCCATCACAGATACTCTCTACAAACAATACAGGCAACTCCAGAATGTTGAAAAGCAATATAAGACACAACAAAATCATCACAAATCACTTGCAGAATACAGAAGAGCACCACAGAAAACACCCACAACCACTGGCCGACAGTTGCTCAATCAGAGGCAGGGGTGTGGCCACTCTTTCACAATGGTATATAAAGCAACAGCAAACAGACAGCCAGTGCACTTGAGCTGAGGAAGCTCATGGTAAGAGGGAGGAAATGTTGGCAACAAGCCACAAGAAGACGTTACCTTCTCCGGAAGCTAGGAATAACCATGATGTCAAAAAGTAGTCAAAGTTTCAGCCAATTAACTCCCTTCAAAAATTTCCTTGCTCTGACAGGTGATGTATCAATGGATGAGCTGTGAAGCATACCCCAAGAACATTCCAACTTTCAACCAATATTGCCAGGATTGCCACACACAAACATGTTAATTCTGATGCAGAGGCTTATACTTATTATATTACTCGTACATGGGAAGAAATGCCTTGTTGCTTTTGTGCCGCTAATATAAATAAGTAAAGTCAGTAAAAGCCTGTATTAATTTTAAAAAATAATGCTTAAATTCCATGAAGAAACAAATTCTGGGTATGCCACTAAAAAGGACATAAACAGTTTCTAGGTTCTGGAATAGCATTGTCATGGAATTAGATTTTCCCATGTCAAAAGTACATGCAGCTATGACATTCAATTCTATTACAATGACAGCTGAGAGGTGTTTCTGTGAAACCCCTTGCTAATATAAATGCAGTAAGAAAGTGCTTCTACTGCATCATTTTTGTAAAATGCTTTTATTATCTGCAAACTTTTTAAATTATATCACAATAGAGGAATATGTATAAAATGAAATGGAGTTTTACTGCTCAATGCAATATATGGAAAAAGCAGAATGTAAATCTTGTGAAACATACTCTGAGCCTACCTTGATCTGTCATGTTTATAGAGTTCTGTTTCATATTGCAATGAATCAACCAGATGTACTGGCCAAAATAAACTGATATATTATACAGTGCTGTCTTTTTGCAACCTAGAACATTTGTCATGGAGTTCATCATTATTTTGGTATATGCAATTTCGAACACCGAAAATGTTGTGACTTTAGAAAATATAAATAACTCTAAACACACCACGTTCCCACTCATTACATGGTAAAGAAGCCCCAAAATTATAATTAACAAGGAGCTACAACCACAAAATAAATAATATTAGTTTACTAACCTGTAACTGCGCCTTGATGTGCCTGAATGATTTTGTATGGCAATATAATTTGAGACTTCCCTTCATGCAGCTTCAGAAGTTGAGAATCAAACTTCATGCTCCATACAGCAACCATGCCATTTGTGAATCCTCCTGCAAGAGCCCTTTCAAGAACAAAACACTATTAGATGTCTGGAATTTATCAATTCAGTGGGGCAAATGTGCAAAATCTGCAAGACCCCAGACAATTATAAGAATCCTAAGGAAATTAATAAATGTTCTTTATCTATTACCCACAAACTAAGTTGAAAATTACAAAAAGTCACAAAATAATAGAAAGAAGCATTAATATGTAAATTGATATTCATCCCCCAAATCCCTATACTTTTTTTTAATTATTTATGTTCATTGAAGTTACTTTAAAAGAGTGCGACATGAACCCCATTTCAATTCAGAACTATGGAGTATAAAAACAAGAGTTACCCAGTTGTTGACATTAATTTAAAATGTTAGTCTCAACACTGTGAAGCAATGAAATAGCTTTCTGAGTCAATTTAAATACTCTCGCTATTGCCCAAACCATGAACTAGAATGTATTAAAGCTTGTGGCGTATATTGTTTTCAGATAATGATTTTGAAATACTGCCCTATGGAAAAGCTACTTTCGCGGCAACTGTTTGACTAAGAGAAGGATCAAGGGTCAGCTATCTCGCACACTGCCTTTGTAAGCTCTGGCCAACGAGAATGGATGGCTCAGAACAAACACTGTTACATGCATTTCCAGATGCTTTCGACATATAGCACTTGTTTATGCCGGAAGACAAGAAACTTCGATTTCCAGAAAAGTTGATGGTAATTGAGAGGCTATATAAGCAGTTTGCACAAACCGAGGAGACCTAAATTGTCAGATTGAGTTCTGACCAGTTGTGAGGTGTTTGTGAAGTTTGTGTCAAGGTTACGATACAACAGAACAGCTGTGAATTGCAACATCATGAATTGTTAATTGTGATTCAGTTTTAGAAGAAATAAAATAAAATAAAAAGTAGCTAAACTTGCCATTTGTCACAGTGGAGTCAGAAGTACGATGTAATGCCATGATGGAGGCAATGCTGGAAAAGACATTGGCAGATGCAGCAGATGAAGACAGAAACGAATTTCAGAATGCTAAAGATGGTATGGTATCTAAAAATGGAATCTGGAAAGGAAGAAATGAAGATGGAAATGAAGGATGTTGAGGATGAAGTGAAGAAGGAAATGACCAACATGAAGATGGAGCTCTTGGCAAAGATTGACGAACAACTGGCTGGGGTGAGGAAAGATGTGGAAGGATTCGGAAAGGTGAATGACCTTGGGCAACAAGTTTATGTTCTGGAGGACTTCAGGGAACAACTTAAGGACATTAGGGAATGACTTAGTGCTCTAGAGGACAGAGTTGACAGCAGTGCCATGGAACTGAATGTCAAGATGGAACAAGTGCTTGGCAAAAAAATTAAGAATTTAAAGGTCAAGACACCAGGATGTGACACAATATCTGTGCATCTCAAGCCACCCAAGTTTGACGTGATGTCAACTTTTGAAATCTTCCGCTGACAATTCGCCGCCATCACCACCCACAGTCGATTATTTATCAACAGAAGAAGCCACACAGCTAATAGCTAGCCTTTAGAGGGAGAGAGGACTCTGGCTCTGATAGAGCTGGCGTCTACCATCTTGTTGGCCTGTGTCCACAGGTTCCAGTGTCTTATAATTTGGTAGATGCTTTGATTCTCTAGGTGGGACAGGGCTGTGATTCTGGTTGTCTGCCCAAACGAGCATTCAAAGATATGCATGGTGACCCTGATCAAGGACATGGTAGTGTCCAAGTGAAGAGAGGTGGCTGTACAAGCACGCCTGGAGAGGCAGCCATCTAGGAAATTGGTGATGGACTGGAAGATGCCCTTGGATGGATTGTGTATTGCCAGGCATTGTTGCCTTGCCAGAGGGAAGTGCAATGCACTGCTCCAAGCCAAAATGGAGCTGATGAAGCGCGAGCAGGCTGTGAGCGACATTGTGCAATGGACCTGTGGCCTCAGCTAAAAGACTTATTGAAGAGGATGGCCAACCATCTGATTGGAGAGCAACTCGAAAAAGTCCAATATCTACTTGGACGTTACCAGACAGTCTTCAGTCAAAGGAGCAGCGATTATGGTCATACTGAGACAGTGCTCTGCTGAATCCATTGGACAGTGATCAAGACACACAAGCAAGAATAAAGCTGAAGAAGCATGAGCAGGCTGAGTGTGTGCAATGAACCTGTGGAGCCAGCAACATCACAAGACCTGGGCCCCAGCTGAAAGACTTATTGAAGTGGGCAGCTGACCATCTGACCGAAGAGCAACTGGAGAAGGTCCAACATCTACTTGTACGTTACAAGTCAGTCTTCAGCTAAAGGAAAAGCAATTACAGTCACACCTACCAATTGCACTGCTGAATCCATCAGACAGTGATTGAGACATCAAGCCGGAATGGAGCTGATGAAGCACGAGCTAACTGAGTGACAGAGTGCAATGGATCTATGGGACCAGCAATATCCCAAGACCTGGGGCCTTGGCTGAAAGACACTGAAGAGGGTGCTCAACCATCTGACCAGGAGAACAACTTGAGTGGGTTCAATATGAATTACTTGAAGGGTTGGCAATACATCAACGCTGAGACTCCACTTTGCAGGACATTATTGACCAATTGGAAGCTGGTCAGCTGGGCTCTTCTTACCATCTTTCAGAAGGTGTCCTCTTGACCTGAGCTGCATTTGATGGGAAAAATAAGGTACTGCCTCAAGCCTTGATACCCTGGGTGTCTGAATATTTCATTCATCGCAGGTAGGAGAACACCTGGGTATAGCCAAGACTAGGTTTAAGATTTACGAGTAATTCGTATGGTCTGGAATGTACAAGGACATTACTGCTCGAGTTAAGGTGTGTCAGCTTTGTGCCATGGCAAAACCTGCACAATGTAACATATGGAAGGGATTAGCATCAGAGGTTGCAACTAAACCGCCAAGAGAGAAATCTTACTAAGTTCAAGGAGCCACTTCAGAGCCAGCACACCACTGATTTTCACTGGACAAGCTTCTAGCTAAAAAGTCTCAGAATGATTGTCACATCTTTAGTGGCCACGAGGAGCATTGAAAGCATGACGAAACAAGAGAAAACACTAAGCTAAAGGAAAAAACTGACTGTCGGCTCAGTGGCTTAGGAGAGTAGAATATTTCTAAGTCTCACATCGTGTTGCAGCACAGTTTACACAAATCAATATTTCCAATATGTAGCTGAGTTTATTGATAGTCTCTGTTCCATACATTATCATCTGTCAGACACACAAATAGGCTCCTTCTTGAGTCACCAGTCACATTTGTATTTGTGAGCATGAATACAAATGCGAGTGGTGATTCAAGACATAGCCTATTTATGTGTCTGACAAACAATAACATATGGAGCAGAGGCTATCAATACACTCAGCTGCAGGTAAACCGCACTGCAACATGACATGGGACTTAGAAATATTCTTCTCTCCTAATGCACTCAATCATTCTTTCTATGGCTGCAGCAGGATTCTTCAATAAAAGATAAGGTATGTACAAAACTTCCTAAGAAAGAGCTTTGGAAATGACTGGAGAGGTGACTATGTTTTAATTCTTTAAAAATATCTTGAATTATGCATCCTTGTTACAGAAGACATCAACGACCAGAATATAGATTGTGTTGCTGTTTACAAAACTATGGGATTTAAGTTGCTTGGGTCCCAGGGGTCACAGCAACTCTATACAGTGTTAAAGGGAACTGTACAACTAATATGTAAAGCTGATGTTATGGGTTTGTGTAAAACACAACTGTTCTTTGTATTAAAATGTATGTAGATTATAATGAATATTATACTGTTTAGAAGAAGAATGTGGAATGTACAAGGGGTGTTCAATAAAGAGTGGCTCTAATGTTCATACACAAATTTATTGTAAAAAATCACTCATACAAACTTTTGTTCCACTCAAAATACTCCTCCCCCCCAATGCAATGCACTTGTCCCATTTCCTTTGCCATTCCTAGAAGACGTGCAGAAAGCCATTCTTTAACATCCTCTTTAGGGTCACCTCTAAAGTTTTCACTGTGTTGGTCTCATTGTCAAACCCCTAAGTTCCTTTTTAGTTGTCGGGTTAAGAAATACATCATGTGGTAGGACCATAAGGTGGATGGGGCACTGTAGAAATGTGATTTTGTGCCAGGCACTCGATAACAACATGTGGTCTGGCATTGTCGTGAGTGAGTGAGTGAGTGAGTGAGTGAGTGAGTGAGTGAGTGAGTGAGTGAGTGAGTGAGTGAGTGAGTGAGTGAGTGAGTGAGTGAGTGGGGTTTAAGGGTCTGTGGACAACTAGGTCATTTGGGCTCAGGCATTGTCGTGATGAAACCCCCACTGTCCAATGAGATTCCTTTGTTTTTTGGGGATGTAATCCTTTACCAATTGCTTCAGAACATTCTTACAATAATGTGCAGTGACCGTAGTGTATCTTGGAAATATTTAAGTGTACACCATTCCCTGGCAATCAAAAAATGTGATGATCATGGCCTTACTGGCTGACTTCTGAACTCATATCTTTTGTAGTGGGGGTTGACCATATTGTACTCCATCTGTGCTGCTCCGCTTCATTTCTGAGTCTTAAGAGTGCACCCATGTTTCATCAGTAGTAATGATGTTTTGCCACCAAGCATCACCCTTGTCCTCAACACATTGTTTCCAACAGTAGCACATGTTGATGCAAGCCTGCATTTGCTGTGGATTAAATAGTCATGGTAACCATCATGCACACACCCTAGACATTTGCAAATGCTCTTTTAAAATTGTGTGAGTGCTCCCAAGGATGTGTGCAAGCTGTCTCACAGGAAGATGTGAATTATCACAAATAATGATGTGTTGATTGTTGTTTCTCCTATGGCAATAACAGGTGCACCTGCCCCTCCTTGCAATTCAGCATTTTCCCAGCCATATTTGAAAGCATGATGGCAACAGAAATGTGCTCGCTAAGATATTGCATTGTTTCCATAAACTCTCTTCAGATCTTATAGATTTTGGTAGCATTTTTCTTCAAGAGAGCACAAAGCTTTATTGCATAACATGTTCACTCTCACAGGTTGCCAACAATCAACTGACAGATCCTTCGCTGTGAAATTCTCAGGGATTACTGATTAGAGTACATAGTTCAATGGTACATGGACATTGTCGCACACAGACACTTAATGGAAGGAAAAAAATTCAGTGCCAGTCTTTATTGAACATCTTTGTATATAATGTAAAACATGTTTGAATGTGTTATGTGAGTTTCTAAAATTATAATTCAATAATTATTGCTTTCAGAATTTTCATTATCCTACTCATATTTTTGTGTGTTTAAAATTCATACCACACATAGTTTCAAAATTCTCATTTTCCTATTTATTAGGTACCTTCTTTGCTTAAATTCATATTATATTTTAATAAGTTTCTCTCAATGTATTTATGTTAAGAATATACAATAATAAATTAATCATTCACCATTCTGTAAGAGTAAACTTTCCATGTGGTTGCTTCAAACCATATTACACTCACGACTCCCACCCCATGTTTATGAAATGTATTTGAAAAGAGACTTCAACTTTTGTAACTCTTAAATGAAAATGTTTTTCTTAAATGAAAATGTTTAATAATATTTATCACTTTTTTCAAAATTTCACTACCACTCAATTGTTTAAGAGTAATGTATTTTTTTTTTTTTGTAAAATTTTAGTTCCTGGACATAATGTGATTTGAAACGATGCTCCTCATTTTGTGCAACATAATACTTTTTCTCTTTCATGAGGCTGAAACCATACAAGCGAAAACGGACTTTTTCAGTATGGGACACATTCTCTACATACTTGAATGAACTTGTGCACGTTTTGTCTGTACAGCAGATGGACGGAACCAGTTCCCCACACTGTGCCATCACATGCACTATGAACACTAATAACTTGATTCCTCTTGTAGCTGGACTACTAAGCCTAATTATAATTAACAATATCTGCTTTCTGCATACATGCCATAATTATCCAATCAAATAAAGAAACTGAAGCCATTGATACCTTTCTATAGCATAAATGCAAACTATAACAGAAGGGAAGTAAAGAGATATGTGCATATAAGAACAATGAGAGATAAGAGTATTTAAAAAATGTTGTTGTTGTTGTTGTTTTCTAGTGCCTTGCATCTGGCAATGAAGCCATTAGCATTCGTGCTTTCCAATACTTTTGAACTATAGTTTCTTCTGATCTTAATGCTTCACAGGTCTTCAAGTGGTCTTAGTTCATTTCTGCTGGATCGTTACACAGGACACATATTGGTGAGGATGAGATACCTATTCTGTAGAGATGACTTGCTAAGCAGTCGTGATTTGTCAATAGTCGGAAGGCTGCAACTGCTGTTTTCCTTGGTCTCTGGGGGATTATATCTGGGTTGGAAAGTAGTGTAATCCATTTTTTATCTTTGGCATTTGTTTCTATTTCTTGTAGGTATAAATGAGAAAAATTTTTAATGGTATTTAAAAAAATGTAATTTATGCTCATATTCAAATAAAATCAGTTGTAAATGTATTCAATCAGAATCAAAACTGCACTTACAATACATAATTAATCATTCAAAGAAAAAATTAAGTGACTAAATGGATTTGAACCAATGAACAATTACATAGCAGTCAAGATGCAAATACCTATGTAGAGCCTAAGACAGTAAAAATGAGCAATGCCAGAAAGGGAAATTGATTCGGTAAATAACAGAAGCGTTTGCTGACACTGCATTCACAATACACAATTGAATACCACCTGCATTCATTTCAAAGATATGTGATAAGTAGGAAGATACCTTTCAGTCTGGTTGTGTACAGCCAGCTGCAAATGTTTTCCGATGGATGAGAGGGTGTAGGGGTAAGAGACAAAGAATTTTCTATGAATTAGTTGCGCCTGGTCCACCTGAACCAGCAACAGCCTTGTCAGAGTTATTTACTTTTGTGTATGTGTTCCTCTGACGTGTGGTGAGCAGGAAGCAAACAAGAAGCTAACTATTCGATTTTATTCTATCGAAACGAAAGAAATCAGCACTTTCTTTTCTGCATGTATTTAAACAAGTAATGTTGCTTTGTTGTGGTAATGTTAATGGCATTTAAGAAACAGTTGTTATTGTTATTACTATTATTATTACTATTAGTATTATTATTAGTATTACTATTACTATTAATGTTATTGTTGTTGTTGTTATAGCTATTATTGTTACTATAATTATTATTGTTATTACTATTATTATCATCGTCCTCATCATCATCACCATCATCATTATTATATGTCATGTGCTATTTTGCAAATATAAATTTTGGATGTAAAGACATTTAACACAGATTGTTAAGTATAAAATATAGCTTCCATATGCTGGCACATTCAGCTCCAACAGTTATATTTAATTACATCTTAAAATACTTTTACAAGAATATAGTTATTGTTCTTATGCCTTTCTGTAATTAATACACATAACAATAATAATCATAATAAACATGTGATTGGCATAACAGAATGTCTATTTCCCGTAAAAGAATCAATTACTTCCTAATTTGGATATATTTTATGTCTGCTGACACAGATCACAAAATATTTAGGCGCAATATGAAATAGCTACACATATGGCTGTTTCAGTTATGAAAATTATATGCAAGTTAGAGTTTGAAAATGTGGAAACAAAAGCTATATCACTTTAAAATAATTAACATGCTAAATTGATCCTCATTTGAAACAACCTTGCTCTGAAGTTACACACTATTTGAATTTAATTTCAGAAGTAGTTTGCTGTCGCATTCATAATATTACATAAACCGGTTCATATTCTAAGGATGATAGGTAAGAAAGCTGAAGGGGAAAAGCTACATCATAACCTATTGAGGTTGATGCCTCATAGTTTTGTGCCCTTTTGTGATTTGCAGTACTTCTATTACTCGTGTTACGATAAACTTTCATTTTTCTTTGAAGTTCCATTTTCCAGCTATTTCCGACAAACAGCCATACAATGTTTCGATCTTTGAATGTCGAAATTTCATGTCAGAATACGTGATTTCATGTCTGCTGAATAAAAACAATTTGGAAAATTTACAGTACGCATGTATATGTGTCTCCATGATTAGCTTAAACAAAATCTCTGTTGTTGTTGTTGTTAGCTAATGCTGGATTTCTGACAATGAAGTCATTAATCCTCTTGCTCTCCAATATTTTTCACTGATGGATGGGGTGCTAGAAGTGGCCGGGCATATTTGAAGGTGGTCTTGGTCCATTTCCTCTTGCACATCACATAGAGGACAGAGTGGTGAAGAATATATCCCAACTCTGTTTAAATGTTTTGCCAGACAATCATGTCCTGTAATCAATCTGAAGGTTGCAACTGCCGTTTTTCAAGGATACTCAGGAATTACTGTTTGAATGTTTGGTAGTTCCCATCTTTTATTTTTTGATTTTTCATAGTAATATTTTGCAATAATTTTTTTGGAATCAGAGTTGACTGATCTTTTAGCTGCATAAAATGGTAGATTAACTATAGATTTCTGCACATTGCCGGTACCCTATTTAGCAAGAAAATCAGCTTTCTCATTACCACTCAGTCCACAGTGAGCTGGTATCCATTGGAAGACTAGGTGTTTTTGAAGTGCGGTTAGATGGGTAAGGATTTTCCAACATTCTATAATTTCAAGTGTGTTTGGCAGTAACTGGAGTTCTGATTTGTTACAGTACAACCATTGAGGTTCAGGGTGTAGGCTGTGAATTGTTTCCAAAGTGACTTTTTTTAGTTCAGTAGGACTCTTATTGCTTTTTAGGATGTGTTCAATTAAATCTGTGTTTTAGATAATCATGCATCTGACATTCGTAAGGGAAATTTTTCTGATTTTCTTTATTTAGGTTATGTTGTTAATGTCGTTTGAGTGCTGTAGGTATAACGCCATGTTGAGTTTTAAGGTTTGTTCCTTTATCTTGATAATTTAATCAGTAAGTTCATTTGGTATTCTAATTAATTTTTTATATTCTAATAGAGCTTGTTATTGTTCTGGTGACTATTGGTTTACTTTCAGTAAGGGTCTGCATTGCTAAAACTGGAGTAGATTTGACTGCACTTGTTTATCAATTAATTAGCAGTGATCGTCTGGTCCAGAGGTCCCTCTGCTCCCCAACAGGCGTCTCACCCTAGGCTGGCTTGTAAGTCCTAGGGGAGGGTAATCAGGGAAAGTAGAAGATCAGGCTTTCACTTTTGTTTAATAGCACAGGTTTAGCTTGTATTTTATAGGTGTTATTAAATACCAATTTTAAGCCTTCTCATTTTGTTCTTGCTGGCCTCTTAAGAATGCTGTGCTGCGCCTTCTGCTTACTTTCTCAGTTGCAGTATTGACATATGCTCAGATTACTCTATTTGCCAGCGTATAAGACACACTTTTTTCCTTCAAAAATAAGCGCAAGAATAGGATGCGTCTTATATGTCGGTAGCAAGTTGAGGTAGATACCCATAAGCTCCATGTTTTCAAAATTTCTTTGTCTCAGTTTGAAACAATTCATTGTTAACTTCCTTGCGAATTTTGAGCATTCCAGTTATATAGAGTTCAGTGGATGTACACGCACCATTGTTAATGGTTTTTATATTGTTCGTTCAAACTTCATTTGTCGTTTAATATGTATTTACTATGCAGATGCACTTGTGTTATACCTATATTGTGGTTCTATACTCAGGGGTCTCCGTCTAAGGGACATGTTAATGGCGACCACAAGGTACCCAAGCTGAGCAGAACATTACTTCCACTTACTGGTGTTTTGCTCCTCACTGTAGCTTTTCTATCTGACCTTACCTGGGTCATCTCTTGTTCTCTTCTGACCCCGATGGTATTAGGGTTCCTGAGGGCTAGGGAGTCTTTATTTTTCCAACCTCTCCTTTTCTCTAACTTCTCTATAAACTCTTAACCCCTAACATGCTGACCTGTCATGGCATGTAATACGTCCTCTGATTGGTGATCAGATATGGTTGGTGAATTTATTTTGATAACTCTCCCGGTCAGGTCGGTGAGACCCGTAAACCAACGACAGGTGTGGTCCTCCAGACATTCTGGGGGTTGTGAGAGAGTGATGTAACCGCCAAAACATAAGAATATGGTGCTCTCTAAAATGCGGTTACTATTACTGCTGAATCTCTTCAAATAAAATCTCTAAAATAGGGCAAATAGAATACTTTACACTGTTTAAATTTGCTAGATGAAGTTCTGTATGGAAACACTTGTGTTCTTTCTTATTTTTTCACAGACGTCTTCAGTGGTTTTGATTTAAATGTCATGTGTTTGCTATACTGGTGAAATACAAACTTTGTTGAGCTGACATTTCATGACTAGCCTATAAAGTCTTTTAACTCTCGCCTAGTTATATAATAAGAAAGCTCCAAACTCCTTCAAGCAGACATCATATTTCCAGCTAAATGATATTTTTGATAATACATAATGCAGTATTACTGTATAATAAATTGCCAGTTAACATAAAAAAACATTAAATCTGAAAAAAGTACAAACTGGCTTTAAAAACACTTCTAATGGAAGGCTGTTACAATTCAGTGGACGAATTTATCTTGTAAATATTTATGTAATATTCTTTTGCATTGTATTTTCTATCTTCTAATTTTAATAGTGTTATTATCTGAATTTTAATACTTTATACTTTCAAATATTTGTAATTTTCATACTTGTAAGCTTGACGAAGTACAAGGTCAAAATGGTGAATAAAGAGATTGATTAATTGATTGATTGAATCTCATTAAAAGTGAGTTGCCAAATTAGCTTTCTTCCAAGGTTCCCCTGCCATCGTAAATATTTCGGTATTTCTAAAGTTCAATAGACATGATTTATTAAACATAAGGTTAAACTTCTTTAACTAAGTCAATTCTGACAGCTACGTGCACATGTGCAAGAAAAAATGTTTCCATGGCAACAAATGCTTCTGCCAATCAGCAGTATGCTACTCGTATTACACTGCACTCCTCACATTCACACTGTTACAAAGCCTTCCTTTCTATTGTGCTATATTGTTCTGCAATATAGTGATATTCTGCACCTACTCAAGAAAATATTATTCCATCACGCTCTTAGCTTCCATGATCTGGATCAGAGTGTATTAATTAATAATGTTGATTTCTTTTCACTTTCTCTGTTACCTACCTATAGTAGGTAAAAGGAAGTTGTATTGCACCCAAAAGATTTCATCGGAAATACACACTTTGAGACTCTCTGAGACGGGGGGGAAACAGAAAAAGATCCATGTAAACAACATAAATGAATGACCATATGCTGGATAAACACAAAATTTGATACGTGAGTAGAACACCATTTAAGTAACCCAGAGGGAAATATGCACACACTCCTTCCAAACCAAATTACCCATCGTGTGAAGACCTATTTGTTATTTTTTCTTTTATCAAGATACTCCTGATGAATATATCTGAAGTACTGACCTAATATATAAAGTATGCATTCATGAATGTTCTATGAATTAGCATTTTTATGTAACTGGGAAACTATACTATATAGCCGAAATCTTATTGAAGAAGCAATACAGAGCTCATGAAGCATTCAGCTTGTAATGAATAATTTTATTATAACATTAGTCATCTCAGAAATATTAATTAATCTGCAAATTGTGCTGAAGCCTATATTGTTGCCGTCTATGAATGTTTTGAAGCAATATAGATTTTTACATGAATTCATAAAAAATGAGAGAGAAAATGGTAGAGCTGTGTTAAAAACAGCTATCATTACTGCACCTTACATGTAACCAAATAGGATAAAGATACATGGTTCATGGGAACTTGAAATACTTTCTGGGAAAGGGGATTTTGCATTATGCGAATAATATAATGAATAAAGAATATATATCAACTGATAATGGGTAAAGAAAGCTGTGAATATTGGAAACCAAACTCATCTGTAAACGTTTTTATTAACTTGCTTTCTTGTCCGCTTGTATGTCTATTTGGTCCAAATTTTTGCAATCAGTTTTAAACTAACTTCCTTTCAAGAAAGTCCTTCCGCCCCAAATCACTATATGGAAAATGTTTTGAAACTCTCAATTTTGATTAAACTAACTTCGGGCTAGGCTTGAAGCTTTAAACGTGGCTCAAAACTGGATGATAATACAATATTATCTTGCTTTCCAGAAAGTCTTTCCGCACCAAATTACCTTTTACATGGAAAATGTTTCAAAAATTCTGATTCTAATCAAACTAACTTCCTGATGAGCTAGAGAAACTGATCAGGATGGCTCAGGCAGTTAATGTCTATGGCCCACATTCAGAGCTCATGGGTTCAATCCCCATGGCTGACCTTCCTTACCCATGGATTTTTTTCAGAGATTTCCCTGGGTCGCCAGGCAAATGCTGGGTAGGATTTCCATTTCCTCCAAATTTCCTTTCCCACCATTTCATTGCACTAATCATTTTATTTCACCCTTCATGCTGTTAAGTTTCTTTCAGGGTTAGAAGTGTCGGTGAGTCACGACAGCAGCAAGGCAGGGGATAGAATGTGCTCTGGAACTATTGTCCCCCAAACTGGAAGGTGAGCTTACCAGTTTCTGGGATCTCATGGGATGGCACAAACTCAAGGGGAGAGGGGAAGCCAGTTTTAGAGCCCCGCACCCCCACTGGGAGTACAAACCCAAAGGGGTAGGAGAGGAACAGGCTGAGCCAGCCTCCACCGTGGTGATTCTAACTGGGAAAATGTAGGGACCCTGCCAACTGCTCTGTCATGGCAACATTGTTCAAGCCACCCTTCCTTAGAATCCATTCACCTCATCCATCCTCCCAGAGGGTGCCCTGTCAGGAGCATTGGCACAAAGGATCACCTTTTGGTCAATGTGCCTCCGTGAGTTGTCATAGTCATAGATAAATATAACTCAGGATTGAATGACAAGGAATACATATGAAGTCGCTTTCAAGAAAATCCTCACCCCAAGCTGTCCTTTACATGGAAAAGTTTTCGCAAATTTCGATCTTGATTTAACTAACTTCAAAGTGAGCTAGATTTGAAGCTTTAAACGTAGCTCAGAACTGGATGACAATGCAATATTAACTTGCTTTCAAATGACTTTCCTAACCCAAACAACCCTTTACATGAAAACATTTTTAACTAACTTCACAATGAGCTGGAGACTTGAATCTTTAAAAGACCATTCAGAACTGGGTGACAGTGCAATACGTAATAACTAATTTTTACTAAAATTCCTCCACCCCAAACTGCCCTTTAAATAGAAAAATTTTTGTACATTTTGATTTTCTTGATGGGCTTAACGATATTGATTGAAATAGCATATATTTAAGATATTTTCATAACAAATGAAATGTATATGTATCTTGAATTTTTCGAGAATAGTCTCCGAAGTCCTTTGAAACTTTAACCTTAGCTCAGAACTGGGTGAAAAATGGACAGGCAGACAAGGTTTTTTAATTTTAATTATTTAAATAAAAGGTTAAAATAATTTTAATATACCACATTTTTAAAATGGAATAAAAAGTGTGAAGTAATTTCTCCTAGCTCCATACAGATTTATAACCCCATACAGATTTTTAACTGGAAACTTGTGATTGTGAAATTTTAATAGCTATGAAAATGCTTGTAAGATTTAAAATGAAAAACATGGGGCACATGTAATACATAACAGTAAAGAGTACAGGAAGCAGCTGTCCTTGAGAAAACTTACACAACAGTTCTCTCATTTGCAGTGCAATAAAACTGTTAGCGACTTAGGTGAATATGCATCGGTTATCTATTGCATGCATCCCACGGTTTTCATTTAATATCTTGTACTTTCATAGCTATTAAAAATTTACAACCATAAATTTTGAGAACAGTGTTTTTAAAATAAATATCAAATTAGTAAGAATTCTAAAGTAAAAATCTAAACCAAATATTTCATTGACTTAATACTGGATGTGCAAACCGTATCTCATTCTTCAGATGCTGGCATGATCATTGTGCACACCATATAGCCTTGGATTTCTGAATGATATGTTAGCAATCATATTGACTTTAACTATGGGTGAGTATACATACAACAACAAAGCTACAAGGAGATCTCTCCTTACGTTAGTGAACTTTGTTGGACAATCTGTCTCTCAGGTTGCAACAATACTTGAAATTCCTATGTCTGTGGATGCGGTTACCCTGGGAAGGAATTGTTTGTCATTGACCTGCTTCAGGTCAAAAACGTTTGTCCACTCCTCAGCAGGACACTGCACATCTAGAATAAACAGACAGCAGTCCCTTCCAGCATGTTTCTACAATTAGAAGTGATTCTTATTTCCTTGGGCCAAACCGCACGCACTGCATTGTTTGACTACAGCAGGGTACTTCGCTCAATCAGCAGCTAAGAAGCTGAATCTTATAGACAATCACATATTATGTCAACTTGCATTTGCAGAAGATTATGTCAACTTGCATTTGCAGAAGAAAATGTCAACCTTAACTGGAATAGGGTTACATTCACAGACAATTTGATATTTTCATCTACAAATGAGGGAAAAGTAATTATCTGGTTTCCCAGAGGAAATGGTTATGGTGCAAAATGTGTGGCACAAATGGATTGCCAAAATCACATACCTGTGTCATAAAATGGCCTAACTGTGTTGTGGCAGCTTGGTGACACATTAAATAGCCAACAGTAGAAAGACATCCTTGAAAATATCATGGGTCCTTCTGTAAGGACTAGATATCCCAGTGGTATGACAGAATTCCAGCAGGACAACCATCCTGTCCACACTAGTCATCAGGTTTCAAACTGTTTCTTGCTAAGGCAAGGTATCACAGTGACTGACGGGTCTTCTTGCTCACCAGATTTGAACCCTATTGAAAATGTATGGGCACAGATGAAGGAAGTTTTGGAGTTAAATGGGCCTGCAAGACTACACAAGACAAAGGAGGTTTTGTGGGATCGGATACAAGTTGCTTGGAAGAAAATACTATCTCACGAAAATTTGTTGTTCAGGTATTTGATATCATCCATGACCCATAGAATGAGGACAGCCATAGAAGAAGAGAGTTTACATACCTAATATTAAGTTAATTTCTGTTTGTATTTGGCTGTTTCACTTAGGAATATAATATTTACTTATTTTATATTTAGTTTGAAAACGTAAAGGGGAGCATTTCAATTTTTATGAGAGCATAAATGCCTTGACATTAAATAAGCTTTAACAACTGGAAATTATATCATAATATGGGTAATAAATAGTTTTTCTGAAAAGAATGAAAAAAAAAAAAATTATGCTTGGGATATAAACACTAGTAGCCCTCGCTGGTACCTATTTGTAACTGCTTAGCTGTCAGAGCATGTTCAATCACTGGGATTAAATATGAAAGGTGACAACAGAATGAAGCTAACAGTATGTCCCCCAAGACATGATTGTTGTTGTTTAACGACACTGTCAATTGCCAGGATCACATCAGCGTCGCTGGTTCGTCCCACAGGAGTTCATTTACATGCCAGTAAATCTACTGACATGGAGCTATCGTTTTTAAGCACACTTAAAAACCATCGGCCTGAGGCAGGTTTGAACCCGCGACCTTAGGATCAGTAGGCCAGCGTCTAACCAACTGAGCCACCTAGACCGATGACATGATTGTGAACCGGCCATAGAAACAATTTAGACCTCGACAATATACGCTTTAAGAGTTGGCCCATATTTTTTGTCTTAGAATGTACATCCATTTCATCCAAAGATATTATGTTGTTAGCTAATGCTGGATTTCTGACAATGAAGTCATTAATCCTCTTGCTCTCCAATATTTTTCACTGATGGATGGGGCATTAGAAGTGGCCGGGCATATTTGAAGGTGGTCTCGATCCATTTCCTCTTGCAAATCACATAGAGGACAGAGTGGTGAAGAATATATCCCAATTCTGTTTAAATGTTTTGCCAGACAATCATGTCCTGTAATCAACCTGAAGGTTGCAACTGCTGTTTTTCGAGGATACTCAGGAATTACTGTTTGAATGTTTGGTAGTTCCCATCTTTTATTTTTAGATTTTTCATAGTAATATTTTTCAATAATTTTTTTGAATTCAGAGTTGACTAATCTTTTAGCTGCATAAAATGGTAGATTAACTATTGATTTCTGCACATTGCCAGTACCCTTTTTTGCAAGAAAATCAGCTTTCTCATTACCACTCAGTCCACAGTGAGCTGGTATCCATTGGAAGACTAGGTGTTTTTGAAGCGCTGTTAGATGGGTAAGGATTTTCCAACATTCTATAATTGTTTGGTTTTTTGGTGACAACTTGGAAGTAATTGCTATAATTGCTGCCCTGGAATCTGAGAGAATAACTGCTTGCTGAAAATGTGAAATTCTGTACAAAAGATTTTGTAGGGCCATTCGAATTGCTTCAATTTCTCCATCAAAGTTTGTAGTTCCATAACTTAAAGATTTGTAATAGGAAAAGAGGTGACATGTGACTCCAGCACCTGCTCCATCTTGGTTTGATATAAATGATCCATTAGTATAAATATGGAGCCATTCGTGTTCTGGAAATCTAGTATGGATTGTCTCTAATGCCAATAATTTTAGAACACTAGTTGGAGTATCACTTTTCTTAACTTCTTCTGTCAGGTTTAAATATGTGATGTCTAATGTTTGTGTCGGATTGACTTTAGATATGAAGTTTTCCTTTGAATTAGGAAGGTATACATTCTTCTTGATGTCTTGAATTTTGGAAACGAAGCTCTCCTGAGTCTTTAGTGTATGTGTAAAATTTCTGTTGTTCCATGTATTGAATGGGAGTCTGATCAACTTTTCGTGTTGAATAAGCCTTAAATGCTATCAAACATGCACATCCTTCATAGTGGGATGTCTTGGGGGGCATACCTTTAGCTTTACCCTATTGACACCTTTCATATTTAATCCCAGTGATTGAACATGCTCTGACAGCTGAGCAGTTACAAATAGGTACCAGCAAGGGCTACTAGGGTTCATATCCCAAGCATAATTTTTTCATTCTTTTCAGAAAAACAATATTTATTACCCATATCATGATATAATTTCCAGTTGTTAAAGCTTATTTAATTTAATGTCAAGGCATTTATGCTTGCACAAAAATTGAAATGCTCTCCTTTACGTTTTCAAACTAAATATAAACTATGTAAATATTATATTCTTAAGTGAAACAGCAAATACAAACAGAAATTAACTTAGTATTAGGTGTGTAAACTCTCTTCTTCTATGGCTGTCCTCATTCTATGGGTCATGGATGATATCAAATACCTGAACAACTGTCCACCGTTATTGTTCATACATTTTTGGCACCTCTAGGAAACTATCCATCATTCCCCATAGTTGACGTTGAGAAATGCTGGCAGTTTCCCAGCAGATATTTCGTTTTAAATCTTTCAGCATGTGTGGATTTGACTTGTACCCTTTACGTTTTAAGTTACCCCAGAGATAGAAATCGCTTATTGGAGCTCTAAGAAACCTTTCTCCGCTAATGGTGCACCATACACCAGTTTTTTTTTATCATGAAGGGGTACTTCATGAACAATATTAGGTTCTGAGTTATAGGGGCCAATTTTGTTGGAGTCAACAGTTGACATCCATGCATATGTGAATACAATTTGGCCCCCCGTTTTTAGAGAATTAACAGACAAGGAGGGTGATTTTGCCTTTTTTCAACAAGACTACAACAGCTCATACGGCCACTCTTTCGATGAGAACAATTGAAAGTGTTTCAAGACAGAATTATTAGAAGAAATTTGTGGCCCCTTCAGTAACCCGACCTAACCCTCTGCAATTTCTATCTCTGGGGTAACTTTAAACGTAAAGTGTACAAGACAAACCCGTACACCCTGGAAGAATTAAAACAAAATATCCACCAAGAAATTGCCAGAATTTCTCAACATGAACTACGGGGAATGAAGAATAGTTTCCTAAAGAGGTGCCAAAACTGTATGGACAACAACCGTTGTCAGTTTCAGCATCTCCTTTCATAAAGTTGGTAAGTAAAGCCTTCAAAAGTAGTTTTAAAAATGTTGTATGGTTTCATCTGTGCCTTTCTATGATAGTAGCAAATGGCAATGAGTGCTGGGAAGGCAGACAGACAAAACATTGCACAGCCCATTTGGAATTTTTTTGCTCTCCTGGTATTATACACCATGTAACAAATAAATTAGTGATCTAGCATGCAAACGTGAAATCTTCTTCTCACCTGTGTCCTTTTCCTGTGTGCCAAGATATGCGTATACACTGCCATTTTTTATCTTCTCTTTTATATTCATTATCTAATACTAATGTAGCAACAGGTTGAGGCTTGAAGATTTTGAAGCTAAAAAAATCAATGCAGAAATTATGTTATCACTATCATAGTATGTTTCACAAACAAAATGTTCATAAAGGTAAAGTGGTTAATAAATTTGACTACTTGGGCATCAGATTCAGCGCTAATGGGGGTTGGGTTTAGGTTTAGGTTTAAGGGTGCTCAACTACTAGGTCATCAGCACCCTTTCAACAGGGATCATGGCGAAAGCCTGAGATAAATTTCAATATAAAATAAAAATACTAGTAAAAACAAATATACATAGATATACCAAAAAAGAGGCAAAAGCTGGAATAAAAAGCAAAATTACAAAAAAAGGGACCAAAAGATCTAAAGTTCTAAATTCTTAGTTTTACGTTTACCATTGATAAAAACTTCAAACTCTTTTGACTGCTTGTTTATCATTCACCAAGACCTCTTCAAGTCTGGCAGGCAGTTGCAGAGAGTCTCGAATGTGCACTAGGGAAATACACACTAGCAGCATGTGATGGATCGATAAAAAGTTGTTGTATAGCGGACAAAGAGGAGCAGGATCCTGTTTAAAAAGGTAGCCATGTGAAAAATTGCAGTGGCCAATTCATAACTGAGCCAAAATCATCTCCTTGTGATGAGATATTCAAGAGGAAGTTACTCAGTATATAAGAAGTTCATTCAGTTCTCTATGCTTATTACAGCGGAGAACTGACCACTCTTCGTGCCAGCACGACAGCACTGCTCTCCGCACTTCAAGCCTTAAGTCTTACGAAGTAATATGAGACATGGTAATACTGGGTTCTGTGGTTGCTGCCTTTGCTGCCAAATCTGTCATTTCATTCCCTGGCGAAGCTATGTGACCAGGAATCCATGCACTCACTAGTTTAATGCCAGAAACGTGTAAAACATGGAGAGTATCCTGGATACACTGTACAATAGGGTGGTAGTTGTACAGCTCACAAAGGCTCTAAAGTGCAATAAGAAAATCACTCAAAATCAGGCAGTCACCCAGTTCTTAGTGGCACACATATATACAAACTCTCTCATGAAGTGTTGACAGCGTTAAATGATAGTATGCATGTGGGTGGCATTTTTTGTGATCTAGCAAAAGCATTTGATTGTGTAAACCATGAAATTTTGATAGGAAAACTACAGTTCTATGGGATAAAAAATGAAAATCTAAATTGGTTTATATCATACTTAAAAGGAAGAAAACAAAGGGTCGAAATCAGCAATCCCAACCAGTATAACAACAACACATCGGATTGGAAATCAATTAAACATGGCGTTCCCCAGGGATCGATATTGGGGCCTCTATTATTTTTAATCTACATAAATGACCTCCCACTATACATAAATAACATTGCTAGTATCTATCTATTTGCAGATGATACCAGTGTCCTCGTCAAAAGCAAAAATTTAAGTGAGTGCGTTATCAAATTAAATTATGTACTAAACTGCATGTCAAATTGGTTTAAAGCAAACAAACTGTCAGTAAACCTTGAAAAAACAAAATTCATTAAATTCATAACTAATCGTTCACCACATACCCATATAGAAATAGGAATCAATGATATTTTACTGGAACAACCTAATGAGGTAAAATTTCTAGGTCTCCAAGTAGACAACCACCTCGATTGGAAGTCACATATTAATTACATTACACCTAAGCTTAATGCAGCATGTTATGCCATCCGATCTCTGGTTAACTTCCACACAATTGACACACTGAAGTTAGTTTATTTCGCTTATTTTAACTCCATTATGGAATATGGAATAATGTCCTGGGGAAATTCAGTGTATAGTAAGAACATATTCCTAATACAAAAGAAGGTTATACGAATAATATGCAACACCCATAGAAGGCAGTCATGTAGAGATCTATTTCGGAAACTGGGTATATTAACCTTACCTTGCGTATATATACTATCTATTTTAAAATTTTATGCTAATAACCAGAATTGCTTTACAACTAACATGGAAATTCATACGTTTAACACTAGGCAAAAAAGAAATATACATCGTCCCAATGCCAAACTCTCTTGCTTCCAGAAAGGTGTTTATTGTGAAACAATTAAAATATTTAATGCTCTCCCCAGTAATCTAAAGGAAAATGTTAGCAATTTCAGAGTTTTTAAAGCTTCCCTCAAAGAGTATCTCTGTGATAAGTCATTTTATTCTGTAGAGGAATATTTAAATCAATAATCAGCCTAATGTCAGATCAGTTGTATTGTTCGATAGGTACCAATTAGGGAATTTAGTATAACAAGGGTAGCTGAAAATACAATAATGACGTGCAGGCTACAAAAAGCCAACTAATTGATTACAATTTAAGTGCCAATATTAAGTAACAGTGTTAATGTGTTTGTTGATATTTTGAAAATGTGTATTTGAACAATCATGTTGGACACGCTTTATGTAAAAGTAAGGATGTAAATAGATATTCTGTATATATGAACATTATTGAAATGTTGTCTACTCTGTACATTACATACTATGTAAGAATTAAAATAGGTATGCTATGATTAATGTGCACAGTTAATATTTTGAGGTCGCTTATCTTAAATTTGACACACTTAACACATGAGTAAGAATACTGTTTACTAATAAGCTAAATGTACATGTGTAACCTGTTAGAATGTATTACTTAGCTATAAATTTGGACTGCTTTTTCATACAAGCAAAAATGTAAACATTGAAGCAATGACACAGTCTGTAAAAGCCAAGTAACATGATTTTGTACATGTATAATAACTATGTAAGTGTCAATGCACTAGAAGTATTATCTTCATCTCGTACTTCACAGCAAAACATGAAACCTATACATGTTTTGCATGTTTTTTATGCATTTAATTGTAAATGCTTTTGACATGTTCTATGTTCAAGGTCTGACTGACCATCACTGAACCTACAGAACGCAATCTAATCTAATCTAATCTAATCTACAGCTAAGTGCACAACCATAATTTCCAAAGAGGACATCAGACCAATATTGCAGATGAGGTTCTGCTGATTTGCTGTAAAGGCTCACAACTGGGCTTGTTGGAAAAACTCCTATTGCCATATGAATGCCCCAATTACGGACTGTGTCTAATCTTCTTAGCAGAGTACTGAATAAGCAGCAAGAGAATGCAGTCATGTGCTGAGAACGCTCCTGTGAGTAAGAGGGGAAAGGATGCAAACGACATGACCGGCCAAGATACTACAGATGAAGCGATAGCAGAGCTGGGGGAAACAGAAGAAGAGAATTAGTTGATAAAGAAGAGGAGCATTTAGATTCGGAAGAAGAAATGGAAGAAGAAACATTCTAGCAAAAGTGCATAAACAATTTAGAACATACTGAAACAGACAAAAAAATTGAAAGGAACAAATGTCTTTATCAACAAGACTTATCATATGACCAAAGGCAGCAAATGAAGAAATTAATAGAGCAGAGAAGAGAAGCAAAATGTGAGGGTAAACAGAATACATCCGAGGTTAAAAATTATGGATAGATGGACAAATTGCAGAGGAAAAGATGAACTAACAGACAAAGCAGTGGAAATTCAAGAAGTGACGAATGAGGAAACAGAGAAAATTAATAAGTCAGCCATATTGTATTTCCAAGAATCGCTGAGATGGCAAAGGCACATTACCTCAGGGACTGATGTGAGAGAGAAAAAAGAGGGGAAATTAGCAAGTGACAAGGTGTCAGAGAAGGATAAGAAAGAAGTTATGATTGATTATAACAAATCAACAGGGAAAGAAGATGGCGGCGGGAAAATGCAAAATTTAGCAGACCACCAAGAATCAGTGACATGCTCTTGTAAGTCTATTCACTGCAATAAAATAATTTATTATGATTACTATCATGATGATCTGATCATTATCATCTTAATCATCATCGTTGCCATCGCCCTTGTTGTTATCGTTGTTGTTATTATTATTATTATTATTATTATTATTATTATTATTATTATTATTATTATTATTATTATATCATCACCACCATCACCACTACCACCGCCACCAACACCACCATATGACTGGCTGCATAAGAGAAGATATTAGTGCAAAATACTCAAATAACAAAGGGGCAATTTCAAAGTTGAGTGGAAATAAAGCAGGTAAACAAGATGATGTAGGGTATGACCAGGTGGAATGGGAGGATAAACAGGCACTACGTATGTGGGTAGAATGGAATAGAAGAATGGCGAACAGATAAGACAGATATTTGGAAAGATGAAAATTCATATAAGTGGATATCAGATAGTGAAAAAGTGTTACTACATAGGAAACCAAAAAAGAGGGGAAAAGGGTGCCATGTGACAAGGAAGAACAAGTGACCAAGTTAACCATGTTTGGGGTTGGTAGGAGGAATGGGAATAAAAGTTTAGGGATGAAGTCAAGTAGGTATTAAAGTTCAGTGAGGAAAGGAAATGGAAGTGACAAAGGGATAAGAAGAAAGTGAATCAGTGAGGCGTAGCAAATTATTAGCCAATGATCATGAAATATAGGAAAAATAGGGGGGAAAATAAATTTTAGAATGGAATGGGTGATTTAAAATAATAATGAAAATAATGAACTTAGGGAAATGAAAGTATAAGAG
The DNA here is from genome assembly GCA_030765045.1 of Tenodera sinensis. Classification (NCBI taxonomy): domain Eukaryota; kingdom Metazoa; phylum Arthropoda; class Insecta; order Mantodea; family Mantidae; genus Tenodera; species Tenodera sinensis. The sequence continues at coordinate 125,181,297 of CM060964.1, read as the reverse complement.
AATTTGGTGAAAATAAGTAAATCAAAAGTTAAAAGAAAAGACAAATTTGAATAAGGATGATTAACAATAGTTAAAGAATAAACAGTGCACGTCAAAAATTATATGTAGAGAATATCAGAGGGCTGTCCAATGACAGAGGGGCTAGGGCCCAAGTTCATGGGCAGCCCAAAATGTATGCTCTAGAATTCAATAAATTTAATACCAATATCAATCTTCTTAGCACAGATGGTCGTGCTGAAGAATACACGTTACACCCATAGTCTAGTTTGGATCAGACCAATGTGTGATACATCCGCAACAAAATTGTCTGAAATGCTCCCTACAATTTGCCAATTAATACCCACAAGATATTCAGGGAACAGTCATATCGTGCTTTCAGCTGTGCTATATGCAATGACCAACTAAGCTACCTATCCAAGATCAACTCCAGGAAACACGTCTCATCTGCAAAGGGAAGGAAATCTGGACCAAAATGGAATGAAGGTGGTAATTGTCTCCTATGGCACCAGTAATAAATGCAGATTGACTTCTCAGTTGAAAAATGAAAGCCATTTTTTAAGCTCCATTCTAGAAGATAGTCTAAACATTTCTGTAGGTGCCATTCCAAAGATGCCCTGCGCTTAAAAGTACAATAGACGGCAAAGTTGCCTTGGAATAGGCATGACGAAACTCCAGGTGGAACACACTTTCAAATGGAATTAATTGCTATAGCAAACAGTGTGACACTTATTACCGAACCATAAGGTACTCCATTCTCATGAACAAAAGGATTAGAAAAAAACTGAGCTGACCCTTACTCAGAAAACGTGGTCGTTCATAAACTCCTGAATGAACAGTGGTAGGCATCCATATATGTTCCAGGTGTACAGGGAACGTAGGATTCCTGCTCACCAACACATATTATAAGCCTTCTCCAGATCGAAAAATATGCCAACTGTTTGACAGTTCTTCATAAATCCATTTATTATCTGTGCCGATATCAACACAAGATGGTCCACAGTTGTACGATGTCATAGAAAACCACACTGGGTGTTAGCAGGTTGCAAGTTTCTAACCACCATACCAACTATCCATTGATCATCCGTTCCATCACCTTGAAAATGCAATTGGTGAGGAAAATATGATGGTAGCTGAAGGGAAGGTGACAAACCACTGCCAAAGGTGTTGGCCACATCAAATGGATCAACAACAGCTTCTGTAGTTATTTTAAAGCTCGCAATTGGTATGTCAGTTGATATATTGGCTACACGCCTTAACATATCCCATAAAACCGTGGAAGGTGTATCTCGGTAATAAATCATATAGAGATTCATCAACAATTACATTCCTTTATGATTCTCTGCAAATACACAGGGGTAGTTGAATGGAAACCTTAAACATGTAGTACAAATTTGAATCATTGTACCTTTGTTCTGTAAGTTGACAGTTTTGTTACCAGTGCTTTATAGAATGCCCAACAGGTGGCAGCATATTGCAGACAAGCAGAACACTGCCACAAAGCAAGTTTAAAATGGCTATCTTGCTTGTAACAAGCACTAACAAAGAACAATGTTTTGTCATATGTTTTCTGAGCAGTGAAGGTATGATACCTACTGAAATTCATCGGTAAATGAAGGTGCAAATTGCTTAATGATATATTTTTAACACCATGATCTTAGTCTTAACTTCAGTGATTTTTAAACCCCACTCATTTATAATACATATAATTTCTTGTTTTCTTTTTTTTTAAATGGTTTCACAGGTGATCAGCCATGGCAAAATGGCCATCTCAAAATCCTTGGCCTTCTTCAGGAACTGAATGAACCATCTGGACATCTGTCCTAATTTATGCTCTTGCTAGGTGGGTGGGGCTTGTGCTACCGTGGCCAATGATCAGGTGATGAGCTACAGTTGGACTAGCTGACTGGTGTGTTCTGCATGGTTTTTATGCACCTTCTCTATACAGTGTTGGGCCACTGTTGACTTTTCTGGTTGAAGGAGTTTGATGTGCTGATGTTTCTTGCACCTCTCTTCAGTAGTGCGTACTGTTTCTCCAATGTATATCTTTCCAAGTTCACATGGAATCCTGTACACACCTGGGACTTTGAGGACCAATGGATCTTTCATGGGCTGTAAGTGTTGTCAGACCTTTTTGGGCGCAGTAAAGTAGGTTTTGATGTTTAATTTGAAGAGGGTACAGGAAAGCCTTGTTTGAAACAGAACCATAGAATAGTATGACTGCTTTGCTTGACCAGTTGTTCGTCCGATATGACACAATGTTGGAGGACGTTAAATAAATAAATAATAAAAAAAAATTGACCAGTTGTTTTTATTCTTGGAACGAGAGAGACGTGACAGATTGGTCCTGTTATCTAATACCCTTCTGTGGCCCTCTTTGATACCATGGTCATTGTAGCCATTCATTGACAATGTATCTCGTAGATGTTGAATTTCTTGCTGAATGTTGTTTTTGTCTGCTATGTCAAAGCTTGATGAAACAGTGTACAGATAACTGTTTTCATCTGAGTGGGATGGTGATGGCTGGAGGCGTGGAAATAGTGGTTAGTGTATGTGGACTTCCTGTATACTTTATGGCCCATGCTGCTATGTGGTTTTTCACATACCAATACATCCAAGAAGGGAAGGGAGCCATTGTTCTTGATTCCCACAGTAAATCTGATGTTTACATGTAAACTATTGAGATGGTTCAGAAAGGCACACTCTTTTCTTCACTGTAAGGCCTAAGAACATAGGTGTCGTCAACATATCTGAAAAAGGCTATTATATCATGAAAGGGCTGGTTGGAAAAAAAAAAAAAAAAAAAAAAAAAAAGTTAATTTGTAAAATGTAGAAAACTGAAAGAAACTAGAATATTTTGTTTGTTAACAACACTGTTATTGCCAGAATCACAACAGCACCATCTCTGTGCTGGAATTTGGTCCCGCAGGTGTTCTTTTACATGCCAGTAAATTTACTGACTTGGGGCTATAGCTTTTAAAAACATTAAAAACCATCAGTCGGGCCAGATTTGAACCTGTACCTTGGGATTAGTAGACCAGCGCCTAACCAACTGAGCCAGCCAGCCTGACAAGAGGAAACTAGGATGGGAAATGTTTGCTTGGAATGGGAATATGGGCATGAGAAGAGGTTTCTGAGGGAAAGTGAGGAGATGCATTTAAGACGTTGCAAAGAAAGCTTATCTAGAAGCTTAAGAGATAAATATTCACTAGAATTATACATTATAGAATCTGTACTGGAAAGGGGTTGAGAGAAGTAAGCATGCAACAAGAAGAGTGGGAGCATGAAGAAGGGTTTCAAATTCAGGGCCGGCTCCCGAGGGTAGTGCCTCCATGCTATGGTCTTAATAAAATAAAGAAATACATATATTGTGTGTATACTCTATGGTTACATCTAGAGCATAAATGGGGAGAACTGACTCAATGTGTCATTTTCCCTACATCGTAAATTCAAACACTGTCGAGAGCATGAGTGATTACGTGTGCAGTGTGTGATTTGCTTTGTTTAACAAGATGAATAAAGTGAGTTCTTTACTAAGTACCTAATTTTCTTCATTATCATTAAAAAAAAAGCTGAAGGTAAGGTGCATGAGAACACCTACTCGTGATCTGCACGTAAACACAGAACAAAAAGCGTAGAGATTAACCACGCTAGAAAAAACAATAGGGACATTTATACAAAAAACAAATGGATCTGTGGATGTGAGGTCAAAAATACTTTATTGTGATTTCCATCCATTGTATTTGGTGGTGATAACAATTACTTAAAGAAAGGTGCAGTGGATTTAGTTCACATTTGGGGGGAAAAAATTAAGGTCCACAAGAAAACCCTTGGAATTTGAAGATGGTCAAGAAATTTCACTGTTTGGAATGCACTTATTTAGGCACAAAAATTGATAAATTTGGCAATAATACAATGGAAATGAAAAATACAACTACCCAAACCAGAAAAGCTATAAGCTCCTTAAATTTGTTTTGGTGGAGTAAAAATATAACAAAGAATAGAAAATTACAGATTTACAGAACTATTATGCAAAGTATCCTTGTATAGGGATCAGAAATTTGGCAATTACCACACAAGAAAATCAGCAAAATTTTGGCTATTGAAATGGACATTTTGGGAAGATCAGCTAGAACATCAAGATTAGAAAAGGTTTGAAATGAAACTGTAAAAGAAATTATGGGAGTTAAAGAACACTTGGATATTTTGGATATTATTGAACAAGAAAGATTATGTTGGTATTGACAAGTTAAAGAATGCCAGATAACAGAGTACCTAAATTAATAATGGAATGGGTACCACCAGAAAGAAAAAAAGAGGGAACGTCCAAAGAAGACCTGGCTGGAAGGAGTTGTAACAGCAATGAAATTCAGAGATTTGGAAGAAGAAATGTGGAAGGATACATGGGAGTGGTATTGGGGTACTAGAAGACGGTGACAGCTGTTATGACACCGGAAGATAGATATGATTAAATAGAGATGGACAGATAGATAGATAGATAGATAGATAAATAGATAGATAGATAGATAGATAGATAAACCCACACAGCATAATAACATGATGAACTTAAGTGTACTATAGTGTGTGTGGCTTAAGTTGAAACACGAAAAGTGTGACAGCTGTATGTCAGTGATATGCAGACTGACTGATGACTGATATGCAGACCATGTAGTTCCATTGTGGCCTGTCCTTACAGGTGAGGTCAGCACCTTACAGGCCAAGTTTGTACAGGGACAAATAATAGTTGTTCCTATGTCATAACATCACGCCATATAGGTGGCGATTTGTCATTGGTCACCTCTCGCCTCTCCTGCCTTTGGCAAGGTTGCCTTGTGGCCCCATGACAGTACAGAGATTGTCTTCAGAATTGAAGTATCTACATCTTCAACTATTGCTTCAACCAGCTGTGAGGCCAACTAATATGCCAGCACCTTGGCATATTACAGAGAACTAGGAATCAACATTTGAAAGCTAAGTAGCATGTGAACCACTTCATTTATTACATTTCTGCTCTGTAAGTTTGGAGGGCAAGCCTCCCATAGGGTTTGCGATAATTCACGCTAACATTTCTAAATTTGTACATGCTCTGATAAATCTCCATATTCACTCTCATGTCCGGAATTCAACTGTTTTGACATTACTTGTTAATGTCCGAAATTCAGTTGTTTAAATGTAACTGGTTAACGTTTGAAGTCATATACCAGGTGTTCTGAAATTCATGTTACAAACTCCTAGGGCTGGTAAAGGGGACTGAGTAGACAATATTTTAAATAGGAACGAAACAAACCATTTCTGTGCTACAGCCATTACATACAAGGTATCGGATTTGCTGATCTTGTTATGCAACCTGATAGACAGTACATGACGTCAGGCGATCACCTAATGCCACATCACGTTTCTTCTGCTGTAGTATCATGCCTGGAGTCCTGTTCACGTGCCTGTGTAGCTCCAATACACCTCGTTGAGTACTCATTTGAAGAATACATGGACATGGTGTTAGTGTACAACTCCGTGGAAGGGAATGGAAGAGCAGCTCGTCAGTAGTATCAAGAGTGTTATCCACAATGCACGACTCCATCACATACCCTTTTTGTCAGAATTGTGCAACGGCACCGTCGATAGAAAGGACTGTGGTGCTCCAAGAAGAGGGCGCACCCCCGAATTTGAAGAACTGTACTACATTATGTTGAAGAGGAACCATCCAGCCAAAGGGTACAGGAGATTTTGTACCACCTGTTAACTTCTGCAATGGTGCATTGATGAGCCCCAATTTCCACAAACAGTTCTGTTCACCGATGAATGCCAATTCTCGAGGGAGTGTATTCTCAATTCTCGGAACAGCCATGTCTGGGCAGATGAAAATCCGCAGGCAACGCATTTCAGGGGATTCCAACAAAGATTTTCCATCAATGTCTGGGCAGGTATCGTACACGGTCATGTGGTCAGGCCATACATTTTTCCTGCCATGTTAATGGGTGTTTCGTACTTGATCTTCCTACAGAGCGTATTGCCCCTGTTGTTGGATGCCGTGCCATTGAATGTAAGATAGGAACTGTGGTTTCAGCATGATGGTGCATCGCCACACTTTACACTTAACGCTCAGGAACATCTTGACCAAAGATTTCGGCAAAGATGGATAGGCTAGGGTGGTCCCCAAGATCGCTGGATTTAATGGCATTGGACTATTTACTGTGGGATCGAATGAAGAGTTTGGTGTACGAGACTCCAGTAGACACCCAGGAAGAACTGCTCGCACACTGCACAAGAGGTTAGCTGGACACCAGGAGTGATGGAACAAGTGTACCAGAACCTGATTCGTCGGTATAGTGTGAGCAATGATGTTGGTGGTCGTCACATCGAGCCTCTGTTGTAGTTAGCAGTTTCAGTACAGTATGGGACACATCAGGAGCAGAAGGCAAACAAATTTCTTTTTTCTACTGCTGACACAAGTGTTATTGTGATCAATGCAATTGTTTTGTTTCTTTAGTATTACAGTATTCGATTTTCCTATGTAATGAGTTAAACGTCATTTAATTCTGTACCTAACGTCACACCACATTTGATGTGGAACTCTTCTGACGTCATTTTACTGCCTGTCGGGTTACAAAACAACACTGGCAAATCCGACATATTGTAAAGATTCTAGCATGGAAACGGTACGTTTCCGGACATGGGTTCCTATTTAAAATATTGTCTACTCAGTCTACTCTACTAGCCCTAGAAGTTTGTAACATGAATTTCAGAACACCAGATATGGTGCTTGCCTATATTAGGCTTTATTTTAATCACCCTTTGTGAGTGAATACAGGTAGCCATGTTGCACAGTAAACTGAAAGGTTTTGAGACACAATAGTTGTCTGAATCATTTATATCTATTCCTTTCATATACGCTTAGTAGGAATGTAGCTGATACTTGGATACTAAATTTTAATGTATGTAACATATATATTCTCCTATTAATAAATTCTTTAACATTAGGAATAAGCAGCACCAATAAAAAAATATATTTGGGCGAGCATTGCCACCATATCATAATCTTTACGATTCTTAAGCAGCAATATCTAAACCAGCACTTTTTGGGTCATTACTGCCATCCTGATAGCTACCAGAAATGTATATATATAGTAATTAGTTGATAAATTGACTAAGAACTCAATGTCTCGCTCTATTTGAGCACAATATGCATTCCATGTTGCACCTTTCCCTAATTCAATCGAAAAAAGGAGAAAGTGTAGCAGCAGAAGTAGAATGAGATAGCACTATATACCACACAGCAGTTATTCATCCTGAACTGCCTAATCCCAAAGCCTTTACTATTGAAACTTACTATTTAAATTCTGGATTGCAAGGTTTCCCTCATTTCCCAACATTTGATTACGCTGCAATTATAGCCATTGAAACAACGTATGCCATATCAGTTACAGCTGGTAGTAGTATAGCGGTACATTGTTGAAGGTAGCCCTGTAGAAAGATTTTGGATGTTTATAGTGCCAGGAGGACATAATGCACTTATATTTTCTAAGAACATTTTTAAGGAATCAGAAACCATGCTAGATCAAAAAAAAAAAATAAAAAATAAAAAAAATAATAATAGCACACAGTTACAACGGTGCATCAGTTATGAGCAGTAGCATCAGTGGCATACAGAAAATTGTTCACGACAAATTTCCTTATGCAAATTTCATATGTTGCTACGCTCATCGAATTAACCTTATAATGGCCAAGGCATCCTCAGTAAATAGCCAAACTCGCATATTTTTTTCACACTTATCTGGAATCTGTGCATTTTTTCTAACTCTCCACAGAGAACACAAATACTTGAAAAAATAATGCAAAACAGATTACCTAGACCATCTAAAACACGGTGGAACTTTCATTCTCACAATATGAACACTTTGTATGAAAACAGAATGGAGATTATGGTCATTCTGGGCTAAATAGCAGAAAATAAAAACATCAGATCATAGACCACCATCTCACCAGCTTCTTCCCACCCTTATTTCCTGAGTGAACTCCTGAATGGCAATATTTTTGGTAGTGGTAGTGGTAGTAGTAGTCATGCATCATAAAACAAACTATTCCGGTAAAGTGTTGTTGGCACTACCAGTGCATTCATATTTCAGCCGCCATTGTTCAAATTTAAGAGGGCTAAGAGGAGATTTTTACATTAGTGTTTATCCGCAAAGTGGAAATAACACAGTGCATTCATAAGTGTGATGATGAATTGATGCTTAAGTGCGCAAAACCATTAAGGTCATTAGCAAACGTCAAAAGTTAAAAAACAAGGGGAACTAAACCTGTAACACAAGGAGACTCAAACCGTCTAAAATAACTAATTTTGAAAACTAAGAAGCTGATTTAACCCTTTACGAGCGAAAACCCATATATGGGCGACCTGTCCAGAGCCTGACGAGCGAAAACCCATATATGGGTTTGGAGTCATAGAGCTATTGTGATCGGCTCCTCTCGCTCAAATAATTCATATATACTGCCAATAGATGGCAGGAAATGTTCTTTCAGATGTTTGTGGTCAGTTCATCACCGATTTTCCATATTTAATAATTTCTGTCATAGTTTTCAGTAGTGAAGGAATAAACAGTGCGGTGATTGCATCCAGTAAGCGAGAGTTTTTTTTGTTTTTTGACAGAATGGCGGGAAAGAAAGGGTTGGCGGAGCAAGAAATTATAGAATTGTTGAACAAAATTGATAGTGAGTTATCGAATTTTGTGCTCAGTGATGATGAGAGTGATATATGCGAGAATTCATGTCTAAGTGCAAGTGAGAGCGAGAGTGACATAAGTGACGCTGCAGACAGCTGCACTCCTAGCTGGAAGAGGTGAGTAATTTTGACCCTGGCCCTACACAGTGGGCCCAATGCACAATATCCAGCAGGGCCCAATACTTCCTTCTCATTTTGATGAGAATATGCTTCCAGCAGAATTTTACGGCCTATTTTTTGACGACTAAATTATGGAAATAATTACCGAGGAGACATGTATTCAGGGAAACATAAAAAGAAAACCAACAGGCGACACCACCAGTGAAAAAAGCCAGGGTTGCTTCTTGGAATCTCCCAGAAATTCCCGATATAAAAGCACTGAGATAGTATTATCTCAATAATATTGAGATAAACAAGTCGCTATGAAAATCATATGCACATTTTAGATACCCTGCCCTAGCTAGGTGTAACTGCACATCTATCAAACCTTCTATAATTTATCATCATCATTACCGTTATGATTACAAATGGAAGTATTAAATATCATAATGTGACACTATTTAGTTCCTGAAGCACTGTTGGTTTATTTGTGAATACCTATATGTACGAACCATGCTGTAGAAAATGGAGAAGTGCTACTTATGCCATTTATGTAACAACATTTTTACGCGGATTAACAAAACTTCACTCCTGGACGACAGTTACGATCCAATTCAACAAAAAGCAAGGTATACTATGTGTTTTAGTACATTTGAGCATTTTTATATAGTTTTAACTGTATTTAATAGAGTTTCATACTTTAGCAAAATTGCCTTTCGCTCAGAGCCATAAAACAAGTCCGCTCGGGAAGGGTTAAAAACACACCTAAAAGAACTAAAACATGGGCAGTTGCTGTAGAACGCGACATTAAACCAAGGCACCAAAAGGAAACACGTAGGGCTTTACACTCCGATAATGGTTAAAACAGTTATATCATGGAGATTGTGTTGCTGTGATGGAGAAAGGTTACAACACATTCAGCTGCCACTGTGTCATTTGCTAAAATGCCTGGTAATGTAGTACCCAAACCTAGAAGGCAATGGAGGGGGGCTAAAGGCAAACATTCCAACTAAAACATGCTGTACCTTTGCAGTCGCACCGCAGTGAGAACAAAGTGCTGCCGGTTCACTGCACAACACATGGTGGTGAGTAAATAATGTGTCCAATACAGAGACGGCACAAAATAACCTCCTCTCTGCAGGATGGTCGGGAAGACGTTTTCCAAATGCAGGGAAGTGGTTTGACGTCCCGTAGCTTATTTCCCTGGATGGAGGATCATTCAGAAAAACAGTGGGAGTGAATAGCCTTCCATAAAACAGGTTTAAAATCAGTCGCAGGTACTGAAGTAAAACATTTTGGGGTTAAAATAGCACTTTTTGCGGCGGTATCAGCGGCCTCAGTGCCTGTTATGCCATGACCAGGAACCCAAGAAAAAGACCCATTTATTCCAGCATGGACAAGCAGGTGTGTATTATCTTGGATCTTTTGTACACGGCGATATTGGATGTACAGTGTCTGCAGGCTTTGGAGAGTGCTGAGGGAGTCTATACACAAAATACAATTTTGCAGACAGCGCTGTTAAAGGAAAGAAAGTGGTTGAAGCACGACAAAGAGTTCGGCAGTAAAAATCGAGCACTGGCCCGGGAGATGGAAGACAAAACGTTCTGCACCAAACACAAATGTGCAATCCACGCCACAATCGACTTTTGACCCATCAGTGTAAAGAAATACGCAGTCCCCAAGCTGCGACTGAAGCATGATGAAGGCCGAAGTAGGACCTTGTTGAGGGTTGTGGACTTCGGCATGGATGTCAAACCTAAGCGATAAATTATGTCTGGAAGCAACCAGGTGAGAAAATGGGTTCCTCCCCTGGAAAGTATAATGGGGAAGTCTAGATCCAATTACTGAAGTAGCTGTCGAAACCTTACCCCAGGTGGAAGCAGTGCAAGATAACAAGTATCATACTGACGGTCGAGCCTGATGGTGAATAGGATTCAAGTGACAAAGATCGGAGGGCAGTGAAGAGGAATACACAATGCATCCATAATTGAGTTTAGAATGGACCAGTGACCAATATAGGCACAGAAGCACTGTATGATCTGCTCCCCAGCAAGTGCTACTTAAAACTCTTAAAACAGAGAGAGAACGTTCACACTGCATCTTTAAACAGGTGATATGCGAGCTCCAACACAATTTTCTATCGAAGATCAACCCGAGGAACCTCGCTTCTTCGGCAAAGGTGAGGAGTGTGGTGCAAAGAAGGTGAAGGACACTCTTTGCGATGCCAAACATTAACACACACTGTCTTCTCCATGGAAAAATGGAACCCATTCACGTCGCTCCAAGAAGAAAAATAGTCCAGACACTGCTGGAGGCACCATTCCAGAAGACAGGTGCATTGAGAGGTAAAATAAATGGTGAAATCGTCTACAAAAAGCAAAGATGAAATGCCAGGGGGTACAGAATCAATGATAGAGTTGATAATAATAACAAACAGTGTAGCACTGAGTACTGAGCTCTGAGGTACTCCGTTCTCTTGAATAACAGTTGGAGATAAAACCAAACCGACACGAACATGAAAAACTCAGTCTCACATGAATTCTTGAATGAAAAGGTGTAGACAACCATAGAAACCCCACCGATGCAGCATAGCAAGAATCCCAGCCCTGCAAGAAGTGTCATAAGCACTCTCCAAGTCAAAGAATATTGCCACTGTTTGACATTTTCTCAAGAACCCATTGAGGATGGTAATCGAAAGTGACAAGATGGTCGATAGCAGAGCCAAGTTGGTGAAAACCACACTGCACGTTTGCTAGAAGGTTCTAAGATTCACGCCACCATGTCAAACGCCTGTTTAACATGCATTCCACAACCTTGCATATGCAACTGGTTAGGGAAATCAGAGGGTAACCAGATGATAGTAAGCGATCTTTCCCAGGTTTCAAAATTGAGATGGTGGTGACTTCCCACTAACTGGTGGGGAAGATTGCAGTTTCCCACTTGCAGTTGTAAATCTGGAGGAGAAAGTGCTTTCTTGTGGCAGACAGATGTTGACGGAACACCACGTGTATTGAATCAGGCCCAGGAGCTGAATGCCTGGAGGCCATGCCCAAATTTGCAGAAAGTGAAGGAGCTATTATACTCTTCTTGATCACTGGAATGGAAGGAGATTCCATGGGCCTCCACTATGGCCTTATGTGGAAGGAAGCTGGGGTGAAAATGGGCAGAGCTGCAGATAGCTGTAAAGGTTGTGCCTAAGATATCAGCAGTAGATGGTGTTTCCACAACAGTATCACTGCCCACCCACAGACCAGGGATAGAGGTATAATGAGTCTTTCTGACGACACACCTAAGTTTGTTCCAAACAGTGGCTGTAGGTGTAGAGCTATTGAAACTGGACACATAGTGTTCCCAAGAAGCATTCTTACTGTTGCAAATGATCCTTCGAGCTCTTGCGCATAGTTGTTTATAAGAGGGTTAGCTTGTCGAGTGTTGGAAGACGCCTAAACACCCAGAGAGCACCTCTTCGTAAATGAATCGCCTTCCTACATTCCATGTTTCACCAGGGACAGGTAAGTGTTTGGGGTGGGAAGACGTATGGGGTATGGAATGTTCGGCTGCAGTGAGTATTACTGTGCAGAGCTGTTCTAGCATGAGATATACACTGGAGAACTTACAGTGAGAAAACCGGGCCAAGCTTGTAAACAGCAACCAGTAGCATTGTGGAATTGCCAGTGAGCAGGGACAGTAGAAGGTATGGCAGAAGATAGGAGACTAATACCGCAAGGAAAATGATCACTCGAGTATGTATCAGTAATGATGTGCCAGTCCATGCGATGAGCAAGCTGTGCAGAACAGAAACTGGGATCCAGATGGGAAAAAGAGCCTGTGGAATTGGAAAGAAAGGTGGGTTCACCTGTGTTAAGGGTAAGATTGTAGAGATTAATTAGTGCAGCCAAGACCTCTACCTTCACACATGCCCTGGGAGAACCCCAAAGGGGGTGATGGGCATTGAAGTCTCCCAATAGGAGATAAGTGGTGGGCAGCTGTAATATTAGCTGGGTGAGATCAGCCTGGACAAGAGGAAAAGACAGAGGAACATAGATGTTACAGATAGAGAAACGAAAGCTGGGAAGTTAAATGTTTATCGCAACAGCTTGCAGGGGTGTTGGGAGCAGTACTCGATAATAGCACATATCATCTTAAACAAGGAAGGCTACTCCATCTTAGGCAGGAGAACCCTCCAGGAATAGATCGAAGTGCTCCGGAGTATACCCATGGAGTGTTCACGTGTCCTGAGGGCGAAGCTTAGTCTCCTGTAGACAGACAACCAGGAGCGGGTGAATGCGTAAAAGCAGTTCTAGTTCTGCACGGTGAGCATGGAAATCACATAGATTCCACTGAAGGATCATAAGAAAAAACAAGAAAGAAAGCGAAGGAAGCACACGCAGGTAAAAAGAAAAAGTGTCGGAGGTTATTCACCCACCGATATGGGACGATGGAGTTTCGATTTTTTCTTCTGAGTTGGGCTGCGTCCTGGTTGAAGGCGACCAACTACTGCAAAACTCCCTCTCCCACCATCACTGCTAGCTGAGTTGGAGCAGGTGGTGCGAGTCCAAGAATGAGATTGTGATTGACTTGTGTGGTGAGTGGGAGAGACAACTGGAGCAGTCAGCAGTTGCGGCTGGGGTGGAACCAGAAGATGGAGCTGATGTTGCTGAAGATTTCATGGGTCGAACGATAGATGGCAGAGGAGCGTGCACGTCAGACTGATCAGTTTGCACTCCCACGGAAACATGAGAGAGCGAACTGGGGCACATGTGTACTACGGCGTCATGGATCTTAACAGCCTGGTGGACAGCAGCATAATATCACTAAGTGGTACAGCTCATGATAATACTCGCATGCTTCGGCAAAGGTCAGATGTTCCTTCACCTTTAGCTCTTGTATTTCCCGCTCCCCCTGAAAGCATGGGCAATTCCACATGTTAGATGGGTGTGCACCTCCACAGAGCCATTGTGAAAATTACAGCTGCAACAAGCACAAACTGGTTGGCCAGTGCATCGTTGCTGGGTGTGACCCGGACTTTTAACATCGATACACCCGCCTCGGTAGTGTGGTGGTTAGCATGACTGCCTCACGTTCAAGAGGTCGCGAGTTCGAATCTCGCTTAGGGTAAGTTATCCGGGTAAGGTTTTTTCTGAGGTTTTCCCTACCCTGAGAAGACGAATGTCGGGTAACTTAAAGCTCCATGGACCTCGGGCTCATTTGAGCATCATTTCACCCATGTCATTTCATTCATTCGTCCAATATGACACAATGTTGATTTAAAAAAAAAAAAATTGATAGCACTGCATGGGGTTGGGTATATATGGTCGAACTGCTGCTCGCTTGTGGCCACGCATAATATAGGACGGCAACGTGGTGTGCTCATACCTGAGAAAGGCAGTAAGGAGAGGAAACGGCTGATCATCTTTCTCCCCGATTGAACAGTATCCAGCTGTAAAACTTGATCAGATAGACAGTTAACTATATCTTCGTTGAACAGGCCATCAAGTTGGAAGTATTTACTACACCACCATAACTATTGAGGCTTTTGTGCTTTTTCACTATAATGAGTAAGAGCCTAGCAGAGTGGCTTGTAGCAGTTTGGGTGTCTAGTGGTCTTCTTTTACTTCAGCAAGGTACTGTACCTACAGTGTGTGGTATTCTTAACTGGACCACAGATCCTGTCTAGCTCTCGTTGAATGTAAAATGGGCTCAGATGTGTCATGTTCTTGCTCTCACTTGTCAAACACAGAACCAAAAAACTAGATGGTGATGGTGGGGTTGAGTGCAGAGGAGACATGATTATAAGATCCTCCTTCACAAACTGTTGGCATCAACCTGCCATCTGGGGGATAAAAGAGAAACATGTCAAATTTCTTCCGTTCTGTGCCGCAACCAAAGCACCTGCCTCAGACCCGATCTCAAGGAGTATTTCAGAAAAAGTTACCCTCCACCTGTCACTATGGTCCGGTATGCGACATGTCCACTAAGGGCAGACCCAACTTTAACCACCGGTGGCTCCCCATTTTAGGTCAAGCTGCCTCAATGGAGTCAGTGTGGATTCAGGGGACTTGTGGTTAATTACATCGGGCCCCAGACAGCGGTAACACATTGGATCCCGCTGTACACCCCAGCAATGCACAGCCGCTGAGATACCCATGGGGACCCAGCCGCTCAGGAGCTACATGGGTGTACATGACAATGGAACAGCTCTTGCACCTAGTGTCGCACAAAAGGGGTAGTGAGAAGAGTCCATTCAACCTTCATGCCTGAGCCTCTGACGAGCACACAAGTTGGAAGCTGCGCTGAAACCGTGGGACAGGAATCACAGAGACAGTATAGATCCCTTTGCAAAGTTCTGGATCATGCTGATAAATACTGGGACAGGGTCATTAAGGAAGCCATCCAAATCAAACTATATTTAAACAACTACAACATGGACCGCGGACTTCAAGTAAGCCCTGCTTGGATAATAGCCAACAAACACATCCATAACAGCAACTATAGTGATTCCGGACCAAGAAAACACTGTGGCCAGTGACAAACATAGCCTGAAACAGCAGGCCCAATCACAAATCGTCACCCGCTCATTGGCCAGGGCAGCGCAACCCCCTCCCACCTAACATTGTATATATATGGGGAGCGGAAAGCTAACGGTCATTTTTCATTCTGATGAAGGCCATGGAGTCTACAATGGCCAAAAGCTTAATGTTTTTAAACCTCACACGGCTGATCACCTGTGAAGCCTTAATAATGCACGCCATGAAAGCTTTAAATCTTACAGTATAGATCCCTGTTGGTGAGACAGGAGTTTATAGTTCTAATACTTAACCTAAATTACACAATAAACCTAGAAGAGGAAGAGACTTCAACTAAGGAGTAACATAGCTCCAACAGATGGATAGGAAGGGATGATGATGGCAAATGGCTCGGGAACCCGGGTGCACCAACACCCGTACCTACAATAGAGGTTCCCTGGAGTGCATTCTTAAGTACAAGGAAATAAGAGTTGTGGAGGATACAACAATTGAGATTTAAAAATAGGTTAATCTGGGATGAGGAAATAACAATCTTTAAGAAAAATAGAGGAGAATTACAGAGCAGGAAAATATTTAGGTAGTGTGCGCAAGAAATTGTATAGAGCTGTCAGGTAATGAGTGGAAGGTTACCTCCAAGGTCTGCCAAAAGATGTTTCACATCAAAATAAAACATATGAACATCCCATTTAATCCATCACACTTTAAGATAAATAACAAGAAATGTGCTAGTTTGTTTGGATACACTGCATATTTTATATACTAAATAGTTTTCCACAAACCAAAAAATAAATTGTGTTACATCAAATTATAAAATGTGTTAATCAAATGAAATAAAACTTGAGACTTCAGAAATCAGATGCTACATGGAGGAGACATTATACAAGAGTTCACGCTATCAGGAATCTATTCTAAGTGTAATTAGCAAAAATGTTCTTGAAAAAATATGAAATGTATGATTTTGGTGGAATTTTCTGAGTTTTGGATCACTAAGCAATGGTCGTACGCATTGCACTGCAAGTAAAGCATAATTCCAGAATGAAAAAGTTACTAACAATTCTACTGCATTAATTCTTATTTATCAATAGTTTGCTACTGAAGAGCTTATTTAATTTTCTCAGAAAAGAACGAACACTGTGGATATTCATTTTCTGACAGCAGTTGGGACTTAAAAACATAACTGGAAGTGGTGCATTTGTACCACTCCAAAAGTGTAAATGTTGATGGCAAATAAGGTACTTATAAAAACTGCAACACTACTTTTAGTTTCAACATGCTTCTTAGATATAACTCAAATTTCTGAACATGCCCTTTCGTGTTAGTAACACATTAAGCAAGAAAACGCTATATTCTAAAATAACTGATGCCTTACCCATTCTTAGGCATTTTTAGCTGTGCAGGATCACATACAGAATAGATTCGTACTGTTCCATCTGAACATGCTGCAGCTAGAAGTCCTATTCTTAAGAGGGTTTCATCATTTCTTTCTTCTACATCATAACATCCAGATGGACACCATTCCATACACCATACTGTACCATAATCATGAGCTATACCCATTCCAAACACTGGAGCACGACATTCACTGAAAAACAAATTTGAACCTAAGCATTATAATATTAACTTTTCCATTCCAGTGAATCTTCCAATTAATTAAGTTCTTGTTTACCTTTTATCCTGAAGATGACCAAAATTCCAAATTTGAATCAAACCCTTATGGACATAATTTTCACCCATGCAATATTTAGCCTCCATACTTTTGTGGCAACTCACAGCTATGAATTGATTTACTCGAGCATAGGCTTGTATTGTCCACTTGAGAGGAAGAGGACACCATGCAAGACACCACACTGGTCCTCCAGCAAAAAACACTGGGTTACCTGGATGTGAAAAATGAACAGGTTATTTAAAATTTAAGTATTTAAAATCAGTACTTATGCTACTTTATATTCCACATGGCATTGAACAACAAGAATCTCTTACCAAACTGTATATCTCCTTCAAAAAGTTTTAGTTTCTTCAATCTGCTGCTTATATCCTCTGGTAGGCTTTCCACCTTCTTATCCCACTTATGTGATGTGAAAGCAATTGATTCCCTTGTATCAGGTAAATAATCATTTACTTCATTCTCAGCTACTTGCACCCAGTCATGAGCTGTTGTTTGCAGTGAGTCAAACATGGACTGATCATAATTTTGCAGCTGGCTGGAAAAATGGTTTTAAATAATGAAAAGCTTTATACAACATCATCCACAATCACCATTCATCATCATCAGACACCACCCATGATGATATATCACTACCACCAACACCAACTCCATGCCACCACCACAAAGATCACTGCCACTGCCACTGCCACCACCACTCTTAAATTTCAACAAAATTTTCCAACAGATGTTACAGCATTTGTGCTCCTACAGGATTAAATACGAAGTATGCTCAATTCAAATAGTTGATTTATGCAGATTAGTGACCAGCTCAATGTATTTCCAAGTAACCACAGCAACACTGATGCACTGCACTCGTTAACGTAAGAAAACTACATTCAAACTCTGTTATGCACATTCATAGTAGGTCTAGACCTACCATTTTTTAGTTTTTGTGTATAAGATAGCTGAAAGATTCACTGTTTACTACTGTAGCATTTATTTCATGTTTTTCTGTGTTAGTAAATTTACGTTTTTACTTAGAAAAACTAGTTTAATCCCAACCTTTATTCTTTACTCTTTTAAAATTCATAACAGATTTGGTTGAGTGAGTGAGTGAGTGAGTGAGTGAGTGAGTGAGTGAGTGAGTGAGTGAGTGAGTGAGTGAGTGAGTGAGTGAGTGAGTGGAGTTTAAGGGCCCAGTGAGTGAGTGAGTGAGTGGAGTTTAAGGGCCCATGGGCAGCTAGGGCATTTGAGCCTTAAGTCATATTTTAAAAGCTAAAACACTCACAAGGTGACCTGGTACAAAGGGGAAAGCTAAAACTCAAGATTAAAATAGCAGACAGTTAAAAATATGAAATAGAAAAGTGAATATTAAAACAGTTAAAATGCTGAAATGTGAATGCTAAAACAGTAAGGGTTAAAACCCTAGAAACAAATAGTAAAAAAAAACACAAACCAGGGGCCATACTGTAAAACCGTATAAACAAACTCCAAGGAATAAAACACAAGTTAAACTTGTTTCGATCAATTTCAAATCAATTTCAGTGACGAACCACAACACCGTATCGATGGAGATGGCGTCGTCACCTAGAATTGATTGCAGGGTAGAACCCAGGCCAAGGGATTGGTGCTCTCTAGTATATCATGGATATTCAACCAAAACGTGTGACACGGTGAGTTGGA
The DNA here is from genome assembly GCA_030765045.1 of Tenodera sinensis. Taxonomy (NCBI): domain Eukaryota; kingdom Metazoa; phylum Arthropoda; class Insecta; order Mantodea; family Mantidae; genus Tenodera; species Tenodera sinensis. Next base: position 125,162,627 of record CM060964.1, on the reverse strand, counting down.
TGCCGCACATATAACACACAGGGGCTGGGTCACCATGCAAAGGGTGGCAATGAGTGGCCCGTGTATGTTCTATCCTCAAGTGCATTAAAACAGCCTTTGACTGACAGGAATCACTACAAGAGGTCAGCCAGAGTTGTACCAAGTCCTTTATTGTCTGTAATTGAGTGCCACTTAACGCCTCCAAAGACTGCCGCCAGATCAAAACCAGATGGCGATGGAAGTATCACTGCACATCTGTGTAAGATAGAGTATGTCTTGAAACCTCTGGCAAATGGCAGGCAGACTTAGCATCTGATGCTTCATTACCGGGAATACCCACATGGCCTGGGGTCCATGTAAATATCAACTGGTGTCCGTATGAGAGCAACTGCGACACGGGTGTGTGAATTTTCACAATTAGTGTTGACGTGCCCGCCTTGGTAGCATGATGGTTAGCATGTTAAAAAATATATATATAGTAATTTTGAGGTCCAGGAAAGGTAATGTGTTGTTGTCTTCTATTTCAATTGTAAACTTTATATGGTTGTCCTGCAGGTTTAGTAATTTCAGAGTCTTCTTTTTGTTTCTGGGGATTATAGCGAAGATGTCATCTACATATCTTCTCCGAAATTTGAACATATGTGGAAAGGAATTTACTACCTGAGTTTCTTTTTCGAAATTCAGCATGAACAGCAGGAACTTCAATGCCTAAAATGGGAACTCTTTGGTCATCCCACTTACAGCACCAACTTGGCACCAAGTGATTATCACTTATTCCAAAAACTTAAAAGAACTTTTGGGTGGAAAACAGTTTGCAAGCAATGAGGAACTCAAGCAAGCAGTGACAGCCTGGCTTAAATCTTTGGTGGTAAATGAGTACAATGGTAGTGAAAAACTGGTCCCACATTATAACAAATGTCTTGACTAGTACAATGATTACATAGAAAAGTAGTGTAAAGTCCTGTAAGTTTAAAAATAAAATTTGGTGCTGATATCTTTTGTTTTGATTCAACCATGCTCAATCATTCCTTAGTTTCTGGATGACCCTCGCATAATGGCGACTATGCATTTATGCATAAAACAATACCTATAGGTATGAAAACTAAATATGAAGATCTTTAGGAGTAAACAAACTTACTATTTCACTGTCCACCTCAAAGCTGGATAATAAGGTCTGTCGCCATGTGCAGGACCAGAGTTCTCCTGGCGCAAATAAGTAATTCCATCTGAAGCTCCTGACAAAAACAAAAGATCATAATTATTATCTTTAGAATGTCGGCACATCATGCACAGATTTATAATACTAAACTACCAAGCAAACAGTTTAACTCTTTTTCCACATAGGACTTTACTCCTATGACAGAAAAAGCAATTCCTGCCTCCAATAATTAGCCATTTTTTCTCAATTTGAGTGACCATTTTCTGATTGCATAATTCCAGGAACTGCAAATTCTCTCTTCCATCTGTTCATATTAGGTTTAACTTATATAAATTTTGCAAAATTGCCAACTCCTGAAATAACTGTAATAAAGAATTCAATTCTGGTCTCTTAATCCCATAATCCAGCTGCAGAAGAGCTGTATCCTTCGCTGGCCTTCAAAGTTATTAGTCTACTTCATGCAAAATTGGTAGAGAGAATAACCAAGATGGAGCATAATCTAGAGCTGCAATCACCATCCAGACTTAAAACTTTAAAATTTATTCATTAGCTCTAAATGAAACCACAGACCAGAAAGACATGATTCAACTGGCATTTACATTAGGTAATGTAATGATTCAGGGCTGGCAGCGCAGTTGGTGTGCAAGGGGTCCCGGGTTCGATTCCCAGCAGGAGGGTGGGAATTTTTCTCCAGCCAGGATTATTTCTTATCCTTCCCTGAGTCTGGAAGTATAATGGTGGCACTGTGGCTGAGTGGTTAGACCGCTCGCCTACCACCTAGGCATGCGGTATTCGTGGTGGACGAAGCAGTGTTTGGGTGGGTTTTCTCCGGGTTCTCCTGTTTCCCCTGCCATTCATTCCACCAATTGCTCCATTATCACCCTTCCAATCATCCATTTCACCTGCATTTCATATCATCCTCTTCCTCATTATCATACCTAGTGCTTGGCTGAACACCGCTTCCAGGTCTTCACTCTGTCTGGTCCAGAGGTCCCTCTGCTCCCCGACAGGCGTCCAACACTAGGCTGGGTTGTAAGTCCTACATAAGGGGAGGGTAATCAGGGAAAGAAAGAAAAAAAAAATTGATTCAGGGTCTGACATCTTTGCGGACTTCCTATACATAAACTGAAATTAAACTTTATTTATGGATACTCTTTAACTATGGTTCTCAGCATTCCATTCTACACTGGGCATGAAAAACTGCTTAATTTTGTTCTGAGGCCTCTTTTTCAGGCTTGAGGTGTTTTTACGCACAATAAATGTATGCCAAGGGACCACTGGCTTTGCTTCCCTTCCAAAGGAAGGCATGCTAATGATTTTTTACACACAAAAAACATCCATTGCCCTCTGCCAGGTTTGCACTCACAACCTCTGGAACCAGAGGATAGCATGTTACTCTTAGACAACAGAGGAAGATTTCCTATATGTGGCATTTTTAAAGGATCGTACAGGCAGAGAAAATCTTTTTGAAGGATATCTAAATGTAATTAAAAAATTTAAGCTTTCATTGGAAAATTTGGTTTCTGTTGCAACAGATGGAGTACTTACGGTGAAGCAGCAAAATGAATTTGTAGGTATATTAAAAAGTTACTTCATAGGGAAAGGAGTGCCTCCAGATGACATTTTAGCAATCCATTACATTATTCACTGCAAGGCATTATGGGTGCAATCTGTTGCCACAGAAAAAGTAATGTTAGTAGTTGTGCACATAATTAATGTGATTCATTCTCACAGACTGACACAGGCAGTTCCAAGAATTTCTTCAGAATATTGGCTCTGATTATCCTGACTTGACTTACTACAGCCATATAAAATGGCTTATTTGCAATTTGAAGTGCATTTTTGACCTGGATAAAGAAATAGACAAACTGATGAAAATATAAGAATTGAAATTCCAGATATGTCCAATTATAAGTGAATATGTGCTCTAGCATTCTTGGAATACTATATTTCACGTGAATAATCTGAACCTCAGTTTACAAGCAAAGGAAAACTTGGTTGTTAATCTATTAGACAATGTGAAGTTGTTCATTGCCACACTTATACTATAGAATTGTAACAAATTAGAAAACACCAGTTGCTGCTAAACACACTTTATTGCCTTCTAGTTAGTGTAGTGCTAATGTTACACTTAGATCACTTTCGTACAAATTCAGACCAACAGAACAACTGTCAAATCGAATCTCAATAAAGAACTGTCAGATTATGACTCGCACTGAACTGCACTTGGCATGATTCACAGGTGCTGTCCATTGAATGCTTCGTAAACATTTAACTCACTTGGCACTCAGCAGCTCCTTATGTAGGTCTTCAAACAATGGAAAAGCTCTGGAAGTGGAATGCTCTGGAGTGAATAAGGAGGAAGAGTCTAGATGGGAAAATAGCACACAACAGCTCATACATTGTTTCCGTATGGCCCATTGTCCTGCCAGAGGACGTGTCATTAAGGCAAGCAAGTGTCTCCTGCCTGTTCCTGCTGTCGGCAGAATCTAGACTACCAGGCGCCAACTCTCACCATCAACACCTGGGCCCAGGGTCACGGTGACACTGCTCCCTCCTCAAGGATGGTCGCCCTGGCAGCATCTCCCTTGGGCACACAGTGGACTACGCCATCAAACCTCTTCTCCAAGTGGCACAATCCTTGGCATCGCTGTTGAGTAATGCTCCGTGGTCCATTTAGGACGATGTATGCCATCCTGCTTTGAACTTCTGTGACAGTCTCGCCGGTTTTGATGGCTCCTCGTCCAGTTGCCCTTCTTCCAGATGTGTTGATGGGCCGTCCTGCACACCTGAAAATGGCCCACAGGCTTCCATGGCCGCCAACCTCCTTGGTACACCTCTGCAGCCACCTTGCTCCTGGCAGGTCCAGCAATGACTTCCGCCACAACCTGTTCAATCACGGTCACTGCTGCACTCGTGTTCGCTCATACCTGACAGCTTACCCTGTATCCCACCGTCCACATTGATGTCCTCCATTCTTCCATTCACAGCACTGTGCATCACCTGATTGGATAGTTCCGACAGTCCTTCCATGTCCCATGCCAAGTCGGTTCCCGTGTGTTCCTTGCTTGCTTGTACGCTTCCCTGCTGCTGGTTCTCCACGACATGTTGGCTACATCCCGGACACACTCCTCTAGGGGATACTTGACGATGTACCTGAACTGTCCGTCTTCCTTGTGGCATACACTTTTGTTCTCCAAGACAGGCGCAACTATTGCCTCGGTCACTAGGTGCTTTCTCCCGAGGTCCCTGCTCTCCTGTCCATCCCTGGCATTCAGTTCCTTGACGCTTCCGTCAACTCTTCCTTTCAGGGTGCCAAGACATTCCCCGTCGTCCTCCACGACATCCTCGTGCTGACAGCCTTAACCATTAGATATCAGAAGAATCAACAATAAGCAATACTCTGTGTATTATGATGATCATACAGTGCAATTTTAAGGCATAATCATAACATTATTCTCAAGAGGGAAAAGAAAGGGAGGCAAAAAGATTTGCCCATCTCCAATTTCGAACTTCATTTCTCAGGTTTATTCAGGTCCACAGTCAATTTGCTGAAACGTGCAACCAAACCACAACTATCAGAATTTCCCTATATTTCTTTAGCTGTTTGCCACAATCTGTTATCCATTGCAGTGGTATGCAACCACATGTTGAGCGATTGTGGTAATGGTACAATTTAGAAATGGCTTCTTCAAAGAGACAAAGACAAGCTTTACTAAGTGTCTAATAAGCTCTAGTTCATCTCTAATGAAGACTATTCCATTCTGATTATGATTCATTGATGCTAGTCTCTAATTACTTTGAATGCACTATCTTGGAAACCACTGATCGATTGGGTACCATTTACTACCAATAAAATTCATGCAGTGTTATTCATTTACATCTGTGTGTGTGTGTGTGTACACACACGTGCATGCATGCATGCATGCACGCATGCACAAAAGAGGACTATTATATGTAAAAGACATCCTCTCCAGGCACAATATTGAGATTTCTTTACAGCCCCCAAGAAAATTCGGCGATATTTAAAACCAGTAAAAGACCCTGTGAGACTCAAGGTTCCAGAGGTCTACAGTATATCGTGTGAATGTGGAACAATATACGTCGGCCAAATCGGATGGACCACTGAGGAGAGATGCAAGGGGCATAAACGAAGCATCAGACTCCTGCAACCTGAAAAAGCAGTTCTGGCACAACACAGTATTGAAAATGTACATAGAATAAAGTTTGATGACACTAAAGTTCTTGACTGCTCCAGCAAATACTTTGATCAACTCATTAAAGAATTCATAGAAAGCAAATTACACCCACTGAATTTTAACAGAGATTCTGGATGCAAACTAAGCCTGGCTTGAGCACCAGCCATCAAACATACCGTCATAGGCAATTCAAGCAGATCAGGGCGACCAACGGACAATGAAGAAAAACCCGAACCAAGAAGGCAAGCGGCCCAATCACTGGACTCTCCACACTCATTGGCCAGGAACTTCCTGGCTCCATCCATCTTCTTGGTATATATAACAACATTTTTTTTCTGGTCTGGGTGGCTCAGTTGGTTAGATGCTGGCCTACTCATCCTAAGGTTGCAGATTCAAATCCGGCCCAGGCCGATGGCTTTTTGCCTCCCTTTCTTTTCCATCTTGAGAATAATGTTATGATTATGCCTTAAAATTGCACTGTATAATCATCATAAGCAATACACAGGGTATTGCTCATTGTTGATTCTTCTCATATCTAATGGTTAAGGATGTAGGGTTGTGTATCGACATTGGCCTGAAGTTGTCAGATGGTGATATTTGCAACATCTACCCGGTTTTCTCTCTCATTCTGTTAATTTTCTTGTGACATTGGACTTCTTATAAGTACATGTCCACGCATAGAGTGCCTACATTTACTTGGAGAAAACATGACAATGTTGCTTTTTGCGACACTGCACATGTGCAATAAAGAGCAATTTGAGTCTAACAATTAATCGGCTGTAAACAATTCACTCAACTTCGAACCAAAAAATAGCACAAAGTACTATGACTCACCAAAAGAGGCACAGAGTACCTATGTGGTAATATGCTGAATGCCTAATACTGTCAATATGTAACCCTGGCGGACACTAACACCAACTTATGATAATAGTTTCTTATTGTTTGTGTTTGATTTTATGAGTCACCCAACAGTTCAGGATGAGCTCGAATGACCTCGAAAACATTGCAGTATTTTCAACATTTTAAAGTGAAGGTGTGTGTAAAAACTGACTCATAAAATGGAGCTCAAACATGGAGAATGCTTCACTGTTAACAGTGCTTCTGTTTTTAATATTTAATAGTTTCTTTGGTAATCAAGTCACCCACATCTCATGCTATTTGCCTACAGTATGCAATACCATTACACTGAAGTATATAGGTACTCAGGGAACATGAAGCACCTTTTGTTGAACTCGCTGATATGCACCTCATGTATGTGAAGCAGGAGTTCATTCTTCAAACACAACAGGGATTTACAGCAAAAGGTACCCCAATAGATGGCAGCCCCATTGGACTACTTTCGTATCTGAAGATCAGCGCTTGTGAGAAGTGGTTCTATGGTGCTGAATAAAGCAGAGTGTAGTGTAAGATGTACCCATTGCACTCCAGAGTTTGAAGAAAACACACAGCATATACTGGAAGAGCAACCATCAACACCTGTGCTATTGTACATGCAATGAACACCAACCACCCCAATACAGGGCTTTTGAATCGGTTCTTCACCGCTGCACGGCCTTTTGCCTGTGCAAGTTTGAAGTTGCCGCGGCCGGGTTTGCTGCTACTAACAAGCTGCACGTAATACATGTATAAAAATCTTACCTTATAGAAAATGCTGGAAATGTTGTCCTTCCTCCGCTATACAGGCATTATATCCGGAAAACACATTCTGATTCACACGATTAAGTTGGGCCACTGTAATGTATCTGATTTCATTTCTAATATTTTGTTTTAGTTCTTCCAATGTGTGAGGATTTGTCTCGTAAACTTTGTCTTTCAGGTTACCCCACAAGTAAAAATCACACACTGTTAGATCAGGGAAACGAGAAGGCCATACACCAGCACTAATCACTCTATCTTCAAACACTTCCCTAATTTTATCCATGGAGTCCTCAGCTGTATGAGCAGTAGCAGAATCTTGTTGAAACCACTCATATGATTACTCTTCTTCTGTCAGTCCACGAAAAAACGGGGTCAAAATGACATTTCGGTACCTCTCTTTATTTACAGTCTGGTCGTAAAATATTGGACCGATTATGCGTCTAGCGCTAACAGCACACCAAACTCCAACTATCCGATCATAATGAGGGATTTCTTGAACGCGATGTGGATTTTGAGATGCCCAATACCGTTTGTTATGAGTGTTCGCACGAGCATTTAGATGAAATCACGCCTCATTTAAAAAGAACAGAAGCTGTGGATCGATTAAACCATCGTTCACAACATTTCCAGCATTTTCTATAAGGTAAGATTTTGATACATGTTTTACATGCGGCTTGTTAGCAGTGGCAAACCCGGCCGCTGCAACTTCAAACTCGCATAGGCAAAAGGCCCTGCAGTGTTGAAGAACCGATTCGAAAGCCCTGTATATGGCGTCTCTTGCATGAGGAACAGCTTTACCCTTCCGTCTGCAAAAGGTGCAAGCCCTAACTTCAGAGGATTGTAATTTATACCCGCAGTTTTGTGAGTGGGACTAAAGGCAGCTACTGGAGTTGTTTACATTGGTGCTGTTCACCAATGAGGCCAAAACTTTGACGTTTGGGCTCAATTGCATTTCCAACCCAACTGAGCTAGTGCGCTATATGCGATAAACGTACAGGAGCATATAAATTGTCTTCCCCAATTGCTGGATCGGAAGAGGCAGTCCTCCCGTGCCCTGGCCACCTTGTGCACCAAATCTCAATCCCATGGATTTCTTTTTCTGGGGTCATCTTTGGACTATGGTGTATTCATCACCGACTGATTCTGATTTTGGGAAGGAAACCTGGGAAAAATCTCAGGGGGGATTTGAACTGCTGTCCTCTCACTCAAGAGTAAACATCTTAATGATCGCAACCATTCATGTTAGCTTAGAATGTACTACATAACAAGTAGTTCAGAAAGTGGGCAAAGGTCCAAGAAATAATTCCTTTCTAAAGTGTGTCTAATGAAACCTGCTGATTGAAACACTTCATTGAAATTTCCTTGCTTAGTAGCATAAGTTCTTTTGTTACACCTCCCAGTAATTTCACTTTCAAAACACTTAGGTCATCTGATCTTTTCTGGCTTTAAAATGTTAAAACTAATTCTGCCATCCAGACAAGGATAATAGAAGTCTAACTAATAAAGAAGATATATAAAGAATAAATGTTTCTTACTAGTCCTTCCAAGACGTAAATTGCTTTTTGGTTCCACAGGCTTATTTCGGAATAAAACATCCTCCTCTTCCTCCAAAGATGAAATGCTCTCCGAATCATCTGACCCCTCTGAACAAACTGCATCTGCATGCTCATTTTTAATATGAATTTTCATACCAGCCTCTTCTACAGCATGGAATGAACATTTTCGACAAGCAAAACCCTGTGGATAAAAAGCATTGTGATGGAATAAACAAAATAATTAAAAATGCATGCATTTTTTCCCCTTTCTGCACAGAAACATAGCAGATGCTAATGAAAGAAAATTTATAAATAAAACAACTCTTTTCCTTACTGAAATTGAACATTTATGATAACTTTATGAAATTTGTTTTTCTAGTGCTATTAACCCTTCGCTAGTTGCTAAGGGCCTAAGAGACCCCTACATTTATTTAAACGTTCTAGTTTTCGAAAGAATGCCCCTATGCAATCGCTTGACTGGGATATCTAATATTACACCTTACTCAACTGTTTGCTGGAGCGACAACCATATCTGTTTATTTCTTTAGCTCCAAGAATGACTAATCAGCAGTTACGTGTCGCAGAGGTTAATCAAACTCTGTGTGCCTAATCTCATTACATATCACTGACATATACTTTTCCTTGTTAGTTGTGCAATATTGCTTTGCCATTGCAAGTAGTATGTCACTATTCTCACAAACAGTAGTAAAAGGTTATGATCTACAAAATCCCAAGGATTTGGAAGAAGTGCATCATCTACCTTGTGACGATGGTGCCTTACACATGTATGGCAACTTCTATGAATCAGATGATTCCAATTCTGAAGATAAACTGCAAAGAAGATATTTGGAATCAGAAACTGATCATAAAGAAGAGGATGAATGCAACCTGCCATAATAACATATATTTTGTAGGTAACATCATATGCTTGTCAAAATAATTAATTATTATTAGTATTATTGTTGTTATTACTGTTCTTGTAGTTCATCATCTTCATCTTATTATTATTATTATTATTATTATTATTATTATTATTATTATTATTATTATTATTATTATTATTATTATTATTATTATTATTATTAATCATGATTAATCATCATTAATCATTATTATGATTATCATCACATTACAAACTGATAGTACCTTGAAAATCAGAAGTTGTATACCTGAACCTTGCAATTTATTATCTTTCCATGTACTGTAGTACAAATTATAATGTATACTATACTCATACTACGTTTTATTTAGCTTTGACCTATCTAGTACGATAATGCTAATAAAAACAATGTATATTTCAGCTAAATGAGCTTAAACATGGAAATGAAGGAAAAATAAAATAAAAAATAAATAAATAGAAGCATATAAGAACAAAAATATAGCGTGGGCCTACTAGGCCCCATGTGAGTGACTAACAGTGTTCTACTAGGGTGCACACCTAACAGAGGGTTAAACATATTTGTAGCTACATTATTATTTTTTATGTTACATCACAATATTTTTATGTGAGCAGCTCTTTGGACCTGCTGAAGCCCTGGCAATGTAACATCTCTTCTGATAAGTTCAAGAAAATGGAAGAGTTCCTACAGGCTACTGCCAATCTTAAAAGACTGAGATTCTACTAACAAGGGAAGGCTCTTGGATCAAACATGAATTTTATATTCAAAATTTACACCCAGAGTTACCATAGAACCTGAGCTTATTCAACCATGTACCAAATTGTTTGGCAGATGTAGGCCATTAGTTTATCTTCACAAGTGTAATGTTCATCTTCCACAAACAATGAAACAAATGGGCACCGAGATAGGCACACAGGACAAAAGAAACTTCACATAACCTTCAGAAAAAACATTCCATAGGCAATATGTCAAACGCCACTTCAGTTACACTCTTGAAACTGAAGACATGTATGGGAACCATGTACCTAGATGACTGCCAAGCATACTGCAGCACTAAGCAATGGAAAGGAGCAGATAACTGATTGTAATTATGAAATGCATTTTTATAATGAAATCACAATTTTCAAGTTTTGATTCTGGATTTCTGTCTGACAAACAGTTCATAACACAAGAGATATTTTAGCTCAAAATTGCCCTGTTAATGAAAATATAAAAAGTACTTTTGTTTTCAATTAAAGTAACTCAAATTAAAATGTTATATTAGAAATATTGGCCAGCCTATGTATGTCATTGTCCTCATTTTTTTAACATGCCTAGTTGAGTCCTACTGCCTCTCACATATGTACAATACATGTTGACAGTACAGACAGGGACAGTTACATCTCTCATGGCCTAAATTTAAATTCTACAGGAAAAGAGAACCTTTCACTTCCAATAAAGCAAATACAAGTATTACTTTTCCAGATTTCCATCTAAATCGTACTAAGATCACTTATGTAACAAGCCCGCCGCGGTAGCGTGATGGTTAGCGTGTCTGCCTCACGTTCAAGAGGTCGCGAGTTCGAATCTCGCTTAGGGTAAGTTATCCGGGTAAGGTTTTTTTCCAAGGGTTTCCCTACCCTGAGAAGATGAATGTCGGGTAACTTAAAGCTCCATGGACCTCGGGCTCATTTGAGCATCATTTCACCCATTTCATTTCATTCATTCGTCCGATATGACACAATGTTGGAGGACGTAAAAAAAAAAAAAATTAAGTAACAAACCCTATATATGGAAGATCTGATCAAAAAGTTAAGTAAGCAATGTTATTCTAGAAAAACATTAAAAATGACAACAGACATGAATACAGTAAGAGTAGCGCATTTTGCACACTTTCATACCCTTTTAAATTATGGCATCTTCTGGGGCAACTCAAAGTTGTCGGAAAAAATCTTCAAATTGCAAAAGGGAGTTATGTGACTAATTGTTAACCAACTCACTTATGTGAGCTGTAGAGCATATTTTGAAGAACTGTGAATTATGGCACGCGCATGCACATCCTCACACCCTCCACACACATACACATACACACATATATATAAAACGTTCTTTTATGTGTTAAAGCAAGTGTAAATAAATGATACCAGTCTGTATAAACATTCCTTCACCTATAAGTTGCCACTTCATATAAAACAGGTAGAAAAAATAGTCTTTTAAAACCAAATTATAGAACTTCTTAGTTGAAAAAGGTTTTTATTCTATACAAGAGTTTTTAGTTTAATTACCACGTTTTCTCCTCCCCAATATTACCATTTTCTAAAAATTTGTATTTTCTTTTATATATTTTGTTTATTGCAATTACTATATTTTGTACATTTTGTATCTAATATTATGTTAATGTTATTCTGTAAATATTGTGCCATACATGTCCATTATCTTGTATAAGATACAAAGGATGAATAAACAAAACAATATAATACAATACAATTGCTGACAGAATTAAGGGCAAGATTCCTATTGTCACAAGTAGCAGGTCTTTTTTAGGTTAAGTATGCCCCAAAAATATTGTGTTTAGTATAATAACAGAAACCTTTGGAATAATCAACCTAAATACCTTGGAATCCATAAATAACTAAAAAAATAATGCAATAATAGTGATATAATAATGGTAGTGGTGGCGGCGGCAGTGGTGGTAATAATAATAATAATAATAATAATAATAATAATAATAATAATAATAATAATAATAATAATAATAATAATAAGAACAACAACAACAATAATAATAAACACTGTTGGTAGCTCATTAGGGGCTTAAGAAACAAAGTGGACGAACTTGCTGTTAGTCTTAATACTAAAAAACTATTAACACACGTTTTATGCATTTCCGAACATCACTTGTTACAACAGGAATTTTGTCCAATTTCATTGACGAGTACTCTTGAGGAGCAGAGCTTCCAAGAAAACATTTACACAAAGGTGGAATTTATATATATGTTAGGAATGATTTGACATAAAAAGTTTTAGATTTATCCAAGTTTAGTAGTGAACAAGACTTTTAACTCTGTGCAGTTCAATTAAATCAAAATCAAATGAATGTAACTGTAGAAGCCTTTTATGGATCTCCCTTTCCAAATTTGAAATTTTCAGAAAGCAACTCGAACATGCATTTGAACATTTGAACCAAAAAGGAAATTAGTCATACATGATAATTCAAATGCTGATTATTATCTGAAATCTAGTCTTCAAAGGGAACAACTCAGCCCTTTATTTGCAACATACCACATGAAACATACAGTAAACTTTCCACAAAGAGTTAAAAACAATTTTTCCTCTTCATGGGTGCACAAACAGCGCTCTTTGAGCGTGAACGCTCGGTACGAGCCACAATGACAGCTCGTAGAGCGCTGACTGTGTGATAGAGAAGGATGACGTAGCGCAGTTTTAAAGCAGCAGTCTAGTCACTAGATTCTAGTGGACTGTGTGTTGTGTGTAGCCGGTTGCTAACGCTACCTGCCTACGTATCCTTCTATAATGGAGGAATCCAAAAGGCGGAAAAGTGACCATCAGGCAATTACTTTCAATGTTGCATGGGAAAGCGATTACTTTTTCATAGCAGCTGGAACAAATTCTCAGTGCCTTATATGTCAGAAAATTTTGAAAGGTAGAAAAAAGCATAATATAATGCGTCACTACGACAAAACGCATAAAGATGTTTACAGTGAGCTTGTTGCTGAAGATAGCAGTAAAAAGGTTCAAGAGTTGAAGGATGCATTATTACCTGAGGTAGGTTGGAATTCATAATACTTTATTACTAGTGGAGTTAGTTTCCATGTTTATAATATCGCGAAAACATGGAAAATTGTGAATGTGAATATGTATTTATTTATTATTTACAGGAGTGTGGCGAATCAACAGTGTTTAATGAGGCAATGCTGCGCGTGAGTTACAAACTGTCATATAATATTGCACTAGCAAGTAAGCCATTTACTGAAGGCGACTTTATAAAACAATGTATGATTAATGCTGCAGAATTATTGTGCCCTAACGAAGTATATCAGTTTGAATCGATCCCACTCTCACGTACCACAGTTGCTCGCCTCATCAGAGACATGGCACAAGATGTGCAGCTTCAACTCATACAAACGGCAACACAGTTCGTGGCATATTCTTTAGCACTCGATGAGTCAACAGATGCATCTGATACAGCCCAGCTAGCTATATTCGTGCGTGGTGTAGACAATAATCTCCACATTACAGAAGAATTGTTAGATTTTGTCCCATTAAAAGACATTACTACAGGCGAAGATATTTTTCACAGTGTTGAGGATTCTTTAAATGCCATTGCACTACCCTGGGATCGCCTGGTATCTGTAACAACAGATGGAGCTCCGGCAATGTGTGGCCAACGTTCAGGGTTTGTAAGTTTCGTTCGGGAAAAGGTTAAAAATACTGGTGGTTCTGATGTGATTGGAGTCCACTGTCTCATTCATCAACATGTTCTCTGTTCCAAAGTAGCAAAGCTTGGTACTGTGATGGAAACAGTGGTAAAACATATTAATTATTTAAAATCACACGGACTCACACACCGACAGTTTCAAGAATTTCTCCGTGATGTCGACGCAGAGGTAAGATGTTAGAAAGATTTTACCATCTTCGTGAAGCCATTTGTCAATTTCTTGAAATGAAGGGGAAACCCGCACCAGAACTCAGTGATCCCGCCTGGGTAGCCAACCTTGCATTTCTTGTGGATATTACTGGACACCTCAACAAATTAAATATTTCTCTTCAAGGAAAGAACCAGCTCATTCTCGATATGATGAATGAATTACGGGCTTTTCGTCGCAAACTTATACTTTTCATAAGTCAATTACGGTGTGGCAACATGGCTCACTATCAAACTTTACAAAGTGCTTGTAATGGAGCGGTGTTCAGTGATTACGTAGAAGTGTTAATTGATTCAAAATGAATTCGAATCTAGATTTCAAAACCTTGATTTACTTGAGAAGGAATTTCAGATTCTCGCAATTCCTTTCTCAACATCAATTGAAACGGTGTCTCATGATTTGCAACTTGAACTTATTGATCTTCAGTGTGATATAAGAGCTAGAGATCGTTTCAACAATACCACTAACCTGAGTGATTTTTACAAGACTTTACCTCAACAAAAATATCCACGACTACACAGGCTAGCTGCGAAAATGATCTCAATGTTTGGTTCGACGTACACCTGTGAACAACTGTTTTCTATCATGAACTTAAATAAAAACAGGTATCGAACATCTATGACTGACGTTTCATTAAGGTCAGTACTTTTTCTTTCAGCTGCCAATCACATAAAACCACGTTTTGATGTATTGGTAAAGAGACATAACATATGAATAGTTTGTACGTGCATTTAATCTGCTATAGAAGGCAGTTTGTTTAAAAAATATGTTTCCTAACCATAAATTAGTAAAATAACATTTTGAGAAATCATTTATGAAACCTTGCACTTCCTTTCGTGTACTGGTCAGCCACAATATGGGTGCACACGGTGAGAAGAGTTGGCAGAGACAAAGAAAGCATCTCGACAATGTAATCGGTGAGGCTACAATAAAAGGTTATCTCATAAGGTCACATTCCGTGTCATCAAAGCCGCCGCAATAAACGTTACGCACAGAGAACTTTGTGCCATTGTTGAACAGTTAGGACATAATAACAAACGCTCCTCAGTTTTACCCGAAAATTTGTGCAAAATTAATGCGAATTTTTCAAATAATTACCACCAAAAAATCTTCCCTTTCATGACGCTCTTTCGCATAATATTTATTGTGCCGGGAAAGAAAGGATAAGTTGCTAATGTGAAGACATCAGCAGGTGAGTACTGTTTTCATTGTGCGACTGTACATTCCCAGTGTTGCATTTCCCCTTGTGTTCCCTCACTCTGCGCAGATCCCTAGACTTATGGTAGTAAACAAATCTGTGGTGTCTTCCTTAAAGTGTATTCATATCGTGGCCGAGTAGTACGCACTGTACGATACCTCTCCTCTCTGTCCACTCGTAAACAAGAGCGCTGCCAGTAGCTATACTCCGCTCGCGAGCCGCGAGCCGGCTTCGGGAGCGGAAACCCTGTGCAGGCCAGTTCTAGACGTTCTTGGGCTTCAAGCCAGGTGTAGTGATGACGAGCCATCAACATTTTGGGAGTGTGCATCTCTCCCAAAGTAGACGTTTAACTCTGTGCAGTTCAATTAAATCAAAATCAAATGAATGTAACTGTAGAAGCCTTTTATGGATCTCCCTTTCCAAATTTGAAATTTTCAGAAAGCAACTCGAACATACATTTGAACCAAAAAGGAAATTAGTCATACATGATAATTCAAATGCTGATTATTATCTGAAATCTAGTCTTCAAAGGGAACAACTCAGCCCTTTATTTGCAACATACCACATGAAACATACAGTAAACTTTCCACAAAGAGTTAAAAACAATTTTTCCTCTTATTCTAGACGTTCTTGGGCTTCAAGCCAGGTGTAGTGATGACGAGCCATCAACATTTTGGGAGTGTGCATCTCTCCCAAAGTAGACGGTGTGGCAATGGGCTCCCCATTGTCACCAGCAATAGCAAATTTCTAAATGGAACACCAAATACTTGCCACAGCTCCACTTAAGCCATCTCATTTCCACTGATATGTTGACAACATGTTCGTTATCTGGCCGCATGGTCCAGACACTTTGCCGAGCTTCCTCACACACATCAACAGCCTCCGAAACCAAATTCAGTTCACCATGGAAGTGGAGAAGGACGGATCTCTGCCATTTTTAACATTCTGGTCTCTAGAAACAACAACGGTACTCTGGGGCATGCAGTGTACCACAAACCAACACACACAGACCTCTATTTGAATGCTCGCAGTTTCCATCACAAATCACAGCAGGTCAGAGTTTTCAACACTCTGGCCCACAGAGCTGTGTCTATCTCCCGCTCCCAGGCACCTAAAACAAGGACTACAGAACCTGAGGCACATTTTCCTCCAAAATGGCTACTCTTTATGTGACATCGAATCCTCGATCACCAGGGCCAAGAAGGAAAATCACAAATGCAGCAAAGATCAGACAAGCTGACTGCCACTGCTTGCATCCCACATACCAGCAATCTATCCGGCAGAATCAGTAGAATGCTCGCCAAACACAATATAAGGACCATCCACAAACTGCCTTTGAAAATCAAACACCTGGTGAGACCGGTAAAGGACAAACTGGACTTCAATGTACTGGGGGTATACCACATCCCCTGTGAGTGTGGGACCCCGTATGTAGGGCAAACTAGCAGGACCATTACAACCAGAGTCAAGGAGCATAAACAGTCCACACATTTAATGCCGCCTGAAAAGCAGAGGCTGGTAGAACACTGCTTTGAAAAAGACCATAGAGCCAACTTCAAGGAAATGACCATCGTGGCAAAATGTAGTGGTTTCTGGGAATGGAGGGTTAAGGAGGCTCTGGCCATCTCATCTGAGAAGAGCACACTGAACTGGGATGCTGGATTGCAGTTCAGTTCCTCCTGGAAACCGGCCTAACGTTTGGAGATCGACCGGCTCAGGAAACACAGATTCCTTTGGAACGTTGAACCTCCAGATGAGACATGTTTTCTGCAAGGTATGCCTTCCACCCTCTGGTGGAAGGGCCCCTTGTTTTCTTCCAGGTCTGTTCTAGCAGACGGTATATATACTGGTCCTTCCATTCTTGTCACAGGCCCCGGGGCTGGAGCAAATACCAAATATAATATTAAAACATCTGCCACCCAAACCACTGAAGCTGCTGGGCAGATATTTTTAATTATACCATTGAGAAAGGCCGATTCCCTCCACAGTGGAAAGAGGCCAGAATACTACTGTTCCCCAGACCAAGAAAGAGCCAATCTCAGCCTGAGAACTATAGGTCAATTAGCCTCCTCAATACAATGAGCAAGGTCTTAGAGAAAATAAAAGTAAAACGACTTACCAATCACATTATCAAAAATACAATCATTAATAAACAATTTGGATTCAGGGCACAACATTTGACAATACTACAACTATTACGAATGACTAAATCTGTTATGAAAGGATTGTACCTAAAGTGATCTACAGGACCATTCTCTTGGATATAGAAATAGATATGATAGCATGTGGCACACTGGTCTACTCAGAAAGCTCATATCGCTAGAATTTGCAGACTCCATGATAGTCATAATTAGGGCGAGGAAGTTCATGCATTTGCATGGTTTTTCATAGGGGTTAAAAATGTATGCTTTTACATTATGTGCACGAATTATGGAATTTTAAGTTATTTGGTCATGATTTTATGGTGCATATAACTGCATATTTTCTTGATTTTGATAAGTGCATATTATTTCAATATTATAGCCCCTATATAGCATATTTTAATGATTTTTATGGTTTTGAATTATTTTTTTCCACCTGGATAATATTTTTCATATTGGTAGTATTGCACATGATGAATAACTCGCGAGGTGGCAAGAATCAATGCTGAGTCATGTTGTCATGCAGTGAATCCCCTTCCATCCTTTCAATATGTCCGTAGAGAATAATCAGTGTGTTATCTGAGAGGTTTATATTAACAAAGATAAAGTGCAGGTCAATGTTTTGAGCCGCAAGATTATAGCAACGCTTGCCTGCCCACCAGTAGTAGTGTTGTGGTCTTCAAACGTAACAGAGTTGTGAACTGATTCCTACCAAATTAAATTAGGCGTATAAAATGTTAAAAAAGCTCTTAAAATGCCGAAAATAAAACCAACTTTGAGTGCTAGATTCATTTATTTACAGAAAGAGTTTACGGGTGATTTAATGTCTACAGATAATAGGATAAGATTTTGTGGAGCGTGTGAGAAAAATATAGAGAGTGGGAAAAGATTCAAATAGTTCAGCACATAAACACAGCAAAACATAAGGAGAATTTAATCAGAAAACTCGCAAACAAATAACCCATTCTAAAACAATTAGTAGAGTGTTTAGGAAGTAGGGTTACTGAATTTTCCCATGACTTGTGCCAAGTATTTTTAGCTTCTGATATTCCCTTGTTCAAAATTAATAATCCGATATTTAAAAACTTTCTTGCTAAATATACTCGACAAATGTGCCTGAAGAAAGTACACTGCGTAAGACTTATGTAGGGCATTGTTACAATAACGTCTTGTTAAATATACAAAGTGAATTAGCGCATCAGTTTGTGTGGTTGTCTGTTGATGAAACCTCTGATTCTGAGCGCCGTTCTATTGCTAATATAATCGTGGGTGCCTTAAATAATAAACAAAAGACTACAGCTTATCTTCTTAATGTGTGTGAACTGTCGGCCACTGACAATGTAACCGTGACACAGTTTGTGATGGACTCTCTGAAATTACAATGCCCATGTGGAATCAAATACGACCGGGTACTTTTATTTGTTACTGATGCAGGTCCTTATATGGTAAAGGTATTTTTCCTAACTTAATTCATATAACTTGTTTGGCACACGCTCTTGATCACATTTCTGAGACAATACATGATTCTTTCCCATTGGTAGATAGATTTATGTCCAGCACAAAGAGAATTTTTGTTAAATCTCCTAAAAGAGTTAAGTTGTTTAGTTCAACAGCACATAATATCCGACTTCCTCTTGCACCAGTGTTAACTCGATGGGGAACATGCATCGGTGCAGTTTTATATTATGCTGAGCACATAGAAATAGTCGAAGAGGTTGTTAATTCATTGGACTCAAACGATGCTTCATCAATAGAAACTGTGCAAAACATTCTGTCAGGCACTGGGTTAAAGGAGGATCTTAGTTCCATATCTGCCCATTTTTCTTTCTTACCAACAGCCATAATGGCATTGGAAGCTGTAGGATCTCCTTTGCATGAATCACTTACTGTCTTTGAAAAAACAATATGTGATCTAAGTTCGGTTCCTGGTAGCATAGGACAAAAAGTGAAAGAGAAAGTGAAATTATGTAATTTCAAAAAATTTTGGTTATAAACAGATGTGCGATATTCGAGACATCCTCGACAGAAAACCATCTGTCACACCAAGAGAGTTGACTCTCTTTTTGAAACAGTTACCATTTAAATATGCCCCAATAACATCTTGTGATGTGGAGAGAAGTTTTTCACGTTACAAAAGAGTTTTGCCAGACAACAGACGACGTTTTACAGTTGAAAATTTGTGCAGTGTTGGTTGTCAACTGCAATTTAGAAGTTAGTACTAGCAGCGGAACCACTTCTGCTTCAACCTCTAAGGAATAAGGTAACATTATTTACACTAACTCATCTACTGCAAAGGGACATTAATTATTTTAATTAAATAGTGCATATTTCTTGGCATATTTTGAATTTTTTAAGAGCATATTTGCATGCATATTTCAGTGTTTTTTAGGTCATGAGCTTCCGAGCCCTAGTCATAATGAAGGACTATTTATCAAACCAATCTTTCCGCACAGCAGTCAAAAACGTAACGACACAACGGCCAATCAGGGCAGGGGTCCCACAAGGGAGTCTATTGGGGCCCACCCTCTTTAGCATTTACATCAACAACATTCCAGAAACAATAAGATTAGACAGATATCTATATGCAGATGACAAAGTTCTAGTCATACAATTGACCATGCCAAGGATTATACGTGCCAGGCTCCAAAATGCTCTAAATGACTTAGGGCCATGGCTCACGAAATGGCGCAATAAAGTAAATACTAGAAAAAGTCAAGCAATAGTATTCACCAAGCGAATCAAACACTGACATGGTAAACACGGCCTTCAGCTACTAACACTCAGACAAGAGCCAATTCAATGGAACAGCACCATCACCTACTTAGGTGTAACAATGGATCAGGGCCCTACATAGAAACAACATATTGACACCATAAGAGCCAAAGCGAATGCCCAGCTTAACACAAACAGTACTCTGAAGCTAGAGATGGAAACAACACTTTATAAAACACTAATCTGGCCCATCCTAACATACGCTGCCCCTGTAAGGGGACATGCAGCCAAAACATACATGAAACGACTCCAAACAATGCAAAATAGAGTACTCTGCATAACTGCTAGACTACCTGAAGTGGCTCCAGTGTGCCAATTACACGAGGAACTAAAAATGCATTTTATTGAGCAATTCATCAAATGATGTAGGTTTAAGGGCGTTCAACTGCATGGTCATCAGTGGCAATTCATCAAAAGGCTCAGTTTCAATGTACTCAAGAAAAGAGTAAAACCCATAATGAACTAATCCAAGCACTAGGCAAATATGATATAACTAGGGCCTGGATTTTTAGGATTTAACCTATTTTTTCCCTTGCCATTTAATTAACTAATTTCAAGAAGTATGTTCATTTCACGCATTCTGAAGCAGAATATATGACTTTCATTGCACCTACAAATGCCTATTTGAAGAGTTGAGACCCAAAATGACCTAAATAGTTGTTTTTCCTTATTCAAATTATGTCATTTTTCCTTGGAAATCTATTGTATAAATACCATTTCAACCACTACAAGCATTAGGACCGAGATAGTTTAGCGTAATACTGCTAAGATGCAGCACATCCCATTGCACATGTGACGTCTGGTGACTCCTTGAGGCGGTAAGCAGAAGATCAAGAGCACAGATTGGTAAGGAGGAGTTTGCAGTCATAAGAAGAGAGTTCAACAAGCAGGACATATGGTGAATGGTTGCTGCAATACTTTTTAACTTGAATTGTTATATAGCGGAATAATGCCTAAATCGCACTTACTGAGACAATGGATTGCTACAGATCCCAACTTTACTACAGATGGTCGAGTAGTCTTTTGTCAGGCATGCTCAAAACAAGTAAGTTTCTTGTAAATAACATAAAAACTGCATGCATTGTCTTACTGAAGTGTATTTACAACTACTGTAGCACAATTGCAGAAGTGTATTTATGATCTGTATTTTTAATTCCAGGTTAAATGTGAGAAGAAACCGCATATTGAGCAGCACAAATCTGCAGCTTTGCTTATTGCTAGGAGAAATAAGTCCAGTAGCATCAGTAGGCAGATGCTTCTTTCTTCCACAGTTGGCAAACCTGAAGATAACTTTAACCTTTGCCTCTGTCAGGAATTGGTATCTGCAAACATCCCATGGAACGTGCTAACGAACCCAACCATGAAAACATTTTGAGAAGAGATCAGTGGCTGCATTATACCTAATGAATCCACAGTAAGGAAGAATTATTTGGTTCCTGTTTACCAGAACACACTACATGAAATAAGAAAAGATAAAGGGGATTACTATATCTGGTGTTCTGTTGATGAGACAACTAATAGTTGCTGTTGCTTCATTGTGAATGTAGTAGTAGGGAAGCTGGAACCAAATGAACCAGGTAACCCTCATCTAATTCTTTATAAAGAAATAGAAAAAACTAACAACAGCACAATAGCCTGTGCAGTGAGGGACGCTTTACGCATATTGTGGCCAGAAGAGAATTGGGATAGTAAGTTCCTGTTGTTAGTGACAGATAGTGCTGCCTACATGTTGAAGGCAGGGAAAGTTCTCCAGTCCTTCTATCCAAGCATGCTGCATGTTATATGCTTGGCTCATGGCCTGCACCACCTTGCGGAGGAGGTTAGAAGCCATTTTGACGATGTGAACAGCGTGATATCTTCAGTCAAGAAGGTTTTCTTGAAAGCCCCAACACATATACAGTTATCCAAGGAGAAGCTACCAGCAACTCCTCTTCCACCTGAGCCGATACTTACCTGCTGGGGAACTTGGCTGTCTGCTACCTTTTACTATGCTGAGCACGTAAATGACATTAGAAGTATAGTAAACGATTTCGATGAAATGGACACATCCTGCATCGCCAAGGCCAAGAAATCGATCAAGGCTCCTACCATCGTCGCTTCCCTTGCATATATTAAGGTGCATTTTTATTGTATTCCAGAAGCTATCATTGCATTGGAAAGTGACCCTGCCACTTAAACGTGATAGGGTATTTCCAGAAAAGAAATACCTGGACCAGTGGGAGTTGCATGTTCTTCAAAGCTGCAGAGAATTATTCAACGTAATCCTGGGTTTAATCATGTGAAAGTCATCTCTTCAATATTGCAGGGTGAAAAGTATACCAGAGAAATATCCCTAGAACCTGCAGCATTAGCATCAATGACCTATGCTCCTATGACATCATGTTCTGCTGAAAGAACTTTTTCTTCATACAAGAATGTGTTACAAGATAATAGGAAGTCGTTCACACCAGAAAATTTGGTTGTGTATCCAATTATATATTGCAATGCCAAAAAATAATCAACAAAAGATACAGTAAAATGGATTATCTGTATGCTGTATGATTTATATCTCAATAAAGTAAACAAACCAGAAAATTATTTATACCACTATTGATCTGCAAAGCTAAAACCTAAAAAACCCTATGTTAGGCATGTGAAAAACCTAAAATGAAGGTTTATAGGACCTAAAAATCAGGACCCTAGATATAACACATGATAAACATGCAAGGCCACTATCTCTATTCAAGAGAACCATTGGTCTCGGGGAGCTAGCTGTTGACATGCTACAATACTTGGATAATTTACTAATTTACCCCGATGTCATTCACATGTGAACTGTGCAACCGACACACACACATACATGCACGCACGCACACACCTGCACGCACGCGAACGCACATCCCCACACCCCATAGGTAAGCAGCAATCCTCAAGTCATTATAAAGTGGTCCCAGGGTGAAGAGGGCCCCCTCGGGAGTGACACTGGCTCACACCTGGATTTTAGGCAGACTGCCTGCCAAGTGTACACTCTAGATGACCTGGCGATCGAATGGACATGAGCAACAATCACACCAAATTGACGATGCCACACAGTACAAACAACACACTATATTCTATTGATTCTAAGGTTGATCTGCGTGAAACTGAACCCAGGTGGCCAGTGCACAGTAATAATTAGGGCCCGGATTTTGATGAAAAGTCATCTTTTTTCTTAGTACTCACAGACGATGCTTATTGGAAATTAAGTGCATTCTGGAACAAATACGTTAGATATATGTGGTTTTTATAGGTCATCAAAACGCATTTTTTCCACATTTTAATAATAAAGTCATTTTTTAACATTTAGATGCATTTTCCGATCATTTTCTTTTTTCACGAATTTATTGGGCATTTTAAAATAATCTGTGGTTAAAAGTTCATTTATATCATATTTTATAAAATAGTAACTTTTTAAGTGTGGTTATCATGTAATTAACACAGGTCAGCATCCTAACAGTGCTGATGAATTAATTACGCATCAATTTGAGGAATCGCCGATTACATCATGCAATATGTGTGGATTGCATCAGTCAGGACTTCAGGAGCTAGAGGTGTCGCAGTAAGAGAGTAGTTTGTGAGGTGTGTAAATTTGTTGTGCTGTGGCATTGAGGTGCCAAAACAAAAACAGTCAACTGCATCCCGTTTAAAACAGTATGTTTCAGAGTTCGGTGGAAACATGCTCTACTGATGGAACTGTATTGCTCTGTAAAGTGTGCAAAATTAAGTTGCTGCAGACACACGGTTCAGCGTACAATAACATGTTGGGCGGGAAAAACATTTGCAAGCTCCTCAAAATGTGAAAAAAAGATAAGTGTCTCAGTTACTGTTAAAAGAAACTGCTTCGGCATCAACTAACAAGTCATCTTCCTTTAATAAAGAATTTTGGGAAGTGTTTGTTAGTGCAAACATTCTGCTAGGAAAATTAAGTAATTCCAAATTACGAGAATTTCTTGAACGTCACAGTGGTCACTGGTCATACAATTCCAGATGAATCAACTTTGCGTAAAAGTTACCTACCGAAATGTTATGAAGACACACACCGAATACCTAAATGTGTGAATGGGAAAAAGTTTTATATATCAATTGAGGGGCGTTATGTAGCCAATGTAGTGATAGGTACGCTAGAAGCTACTAGTGCCGGACAAATGTTTCTTCTGACTTCAGAAGTTATGGAAGCTGTTCACCACAATCAGATATGCAAACTGTTCAATAAATCCATGTGTTTATTGTGGCCTGATGGAATACAACATGGCAACGTGCTCCTCTTCCTAACAGACATGGCACCTTACATGGTAAAGGTGGCAAAATCGATTCAATCATTTTACAGTAAATGGTAAAGGTGGCAAAATCGATTCAATCATTTTACAGTAAGATGGTGCATGTTATGTGTTTGGCCCATGCCTTTCATCGAATTGCGGAACAGTTCAGCTCAACATTTCCAGAAGTAGATACACTAATTTCCACAGTAAAGAAAATATTTTTGAAAGCACCAACCCGAACTGTGTACTTCAAAGACAGAGCCCCTAATATAGCTTTGCCTCCAGCACCGATTTTAACTCACTGGGGTACATGTTTAACTGCATATATATACCACTGTGACAATTTTCAAATAGTGAGGGAAGTGGTGAATAGCTTTGATAGGGCAGATTCTCAGGCAATTGAGACCGCAAAGGATCTGTTTTCTGATACTCAAATCCAAGGTAAATTAGCTTTCATGAAATCAAATTTTACCTTTTTGACAGAAAGCATAACCCGCATTGAAGAAAATGGCATGACATTGGAAAGTCGATTGAGTTAGTGGGGATTGCAGAAGAGAGGATACAAAATCTAAAAGGTGAGATTGGGGACAAAATTAGACAGAAACTAAAATTTGTGTTGGACAAAAATTAAGGATACCAAACAGTTTGTCGGATTGCCGATAGCTTGTAAGGAGAAAACTTCAGAACTGATATTTTTGAACAGGATTTAACAGGCAGTGACATAGTGTTTTTCAAATATGCACCTATAACATCTGTGGAAGTGGAGTGGAGTTTCTCAAAGAATGAAACAGTTTTAGCTTACAACCGCCGTTCCTTTACTTTTGATAACTTGAAGATGACCATAGTGGTGTACTGCAACGTTAAGTAAGGTATGTTTTGGCTAATGGGTACAGAAACTTATTTTTCATATTTTATAAAACTGAAAATGACCCGATGAATTTTGAATTTATTTAGTAGCAATAATTGCATTATTTACTAAGAAAATCAGTTTTAAAATGTGGTTATTTGAACCATATATTCATTATTTGTCTATGACAATTATCAATTGTTTATTATTATGAAAGAAATTGTTAATTTTTGTTAGGTCACTTTTTTTATTCATTTTTATTATATTTTAAGAGCATTTTATAGCTCATTTTTAGAGAATTTTTAGGTCAACAACTTCCGGGCCCTAGTTATGTGTCCTTCCGCCATTTGCGCCAAAATACTGTCACAACCATGTGGTGAGTGCATGCGGTACGTAATAGAAAGGAAACGATACCTTAATCCGTCAATTTAAAGAGTGACTAACATGTAACTAGAGACGATAAGATAGCTCATTTTAGACATTTCAGCACTTTAAATGTTCCTTACGATGCAATTTGTAAGTTATCAGAGCGAAGCTCTGGAAATCATTTCCCCAATATGTGCCAATCAGAATTTTCTATGCGGTTATTAATATAAGGCAAGTACGTTAGGCTAACATTCTCATCAAAGTTTATATTATATTACATATAGTAAAAGCGGAAACTCGCTATCGAACAAAATTAATTTTTTTAAAACCAACTGTGTGAAGACTATTTCTTAGCAAACTTACTTTATAGCTCAGTAAGAAACATAAATATGCAGTGTTGATTAAAAATTGTGAACATTGTATCACAAAGAGAATTTGTCATAAAATAGCTTACTTACATTTTTGGTTTAAAACACGTAATCTAGGAATGACTTAACATATATGCACCAAGCTTTGAAGCCCACTTCTTTATACAGCTTCAGCAGTACATCTTTCTGAAAGTCGTCCAGATTCGAACTCCGTTTTTCTGTCTTACAGTGTTTTCCGGGGGATTTAAACAAGGGCCACCCTGATTCAGAAGAGGTTATTTTACCTTGTTACATTATACGCAACACTGAATGTTCACTTACATTGCATGCTTTAGCTGTTAGCGCCAGGCTCTGTTTGAATACAATGTTCGCACACACATCTTCTGAGGAGAATTCTTTTAAAAATGTGTTAACACTGAAAATAATAGCCCGTGCATCTGAATGCAATACTTTTCCTTTCGATTTACTCATCTGTAAGTTGCTTGTACCAGGTTTGGATAATGTCATGTTTCTTAGCAACAAAACGTGTTACAGTAATTATAAGACACAGGTAACACTGTACATATATGTCAGACTTGGAACATGCATAAGAATACACTAGATTCCTTTTGCTTTCCTGCAGGCATTTCACCCCTTGAGAAGAAAAATATTTGAACACGATAAATAAACAAACATGATGCAAGGCAAATGTTGTTTGCTATCGCTGAGCGCAGCATTTGTTCAATCACTCATATCTTGGGCTACAGGCCACCTAAAATATTGCTTCTTGGACAGTAAGCTTGAACATTTCTAGCTCTTTGCAATGGAATTCTTCGTAATAATGAGCCGTTGCTGGATTTGATGAGCGCAAAGAGAAGAGTGAAAAGCAAATATTGTGCTAGACAGCGCGTTACCGAACTGGGCAACGTCGCCTCTCTAGGATTGGCTACTTGCTCTCACACACCTTTATCTAGCTCCGCCTCATGTGCCTTCTTATTCCATATGGCCTTTACACCTGACTTTAAGCCTGAGGACATCTAGAATATGTTCATCTCCAGGAAAGCTTAAGATATTATTTCCATTTTTCCACTGCTACGGATAATATATTTGTAAATTCCAATAGAATTAAGTTTTGCACTGTCTTATCAAAAGCTAATGGACTGTCAGATCATGATGCTCAGTTCAAAGCAATAAAAAGATAAACTTAAATATACATATCAGAAATATAGGGAAATAAATGAAAATAATCTGAACGAATTTAGGAAAAATCTTGAACTTGAATTGTGGAATCAAATTTACCAAAGAAATGGGACCAACAAGAAATATAATAGCTTTCTTCACTGTTTCAAAACTCAATTTGAATCTTGCTTCCTAGTCAAATTTAACAAAATACCTAACATCAAAAGAGACAACGCCTGGATCACTTTAGGAATCAGGACCTCATGCTAATGTAAGAGAATTATATCAGCAAGTAAGAATCTGTAACAACTTAGAATTAAAGTACTACTTCAACAAATTATTGTTAACTTGTAATAGTTTCTATAATGTGTCATCAGTGTGTGTGTGAGTGATGAGATCTTTGTTATAGGGTCATAAGTAGCTGGCAACAGATATAGTTCAACAGGATGGTGTGGGCAAGGATTTTCTTAAAGTTCAGATTTCTCCACAATTCACTTTAAGTTTAAACAGAATTCTATGACATGTCAATTCACTATTTAACAAGCTTCTGAGACTACCATCCAAAACTATTCAGGTCATTCCCCACAGCAAAGTTCTTTCTTTGTTTTCTTTTCGTTTCTTTTTTTTAAAATTGCTTCTGGCATGGAGCCTAGCTCTGCATCACTTTCAGGACGAATTATAATTTCACTTTTTCTAATGTGCATTTATATCCATTATAATCAATTACAAGTTGTTTCATTTATTTGCAATCACTAGCAAATTATTCACTCTTTCTACCTAATATTCTAGGATTATTTATGCATGTTGTTTTTTTAATGTGTCACTCATCTAATACTGATTATGCATAATTTCACATTTCTCCTATGTGGCACTAAGATCTGGCAGAAGATGGCGGCGGTGCAGCAGAGATTCAATATGAAGCTCCGTATTTCTGGAGAAAAAAAACAATAAAAATGAAGAAAATACCCAAGATGGTGAGTACAGTAAAGGCAAAAGCTGCAAATGTGCTCGCATAAACGATGATAAGGTGGAAAACACAAAGGAAAGACAAAAATCAACAAAAAGCTTGCAGCCAGAGACGAGCCATGGAATGAAGCACATGGACGCAACAGGAGATAAGGAAATCATAGCATCACTACAGATGATAATCAAGATCTTCACAAATGACCTAAAGGAAGCAAGAAAAGAAATCCAACAACTAATAGAAGAGAAATCTAAGTTGGAAAACAAAATGAAACTAAATGAGAGCATGAACTGGGAGCGTGTAAAATCGAGACGGAAGGAAACTCAATATGAAGCCATACCAACACAAACGGTTCATTAAAAAATTGCTTCAACTATCTAGAAGACAACGTAGAAGATACACAACGGGACACTCGAAAGGACTCACATAAAACGAAGGCATCAATCTACAGTTGGAACAAAAAAGATGTGGAGAAAAACAAAGCGAACGTGGTGAAAAAAGATGTGATAGTGATGGGGGACTCAATGATCAAACACGTGGATCTACGGGGAACGGCGGAAGTGAAA
The DNA here is from genome assembly GCA_030765045.1 of Tenodera sinensis. Classification (NCBI taxonomy): domain Eukaryota; kingdom Metazoa; phylum Arthropoda; class Insecta; order Mantodea; family Mantidae; genus Tenodera; species Tenodera sinensis. The sequence continues at coordinate 125,133,915 of CM060964.1, read as the reverse complement.
GTGTACAGGGGCATTCGGACAAAACAATTGGAAAATCAAATAGATATGCAAACAGCAGGGATTCCAACAAATCCGGAAATTATATACTTGCATGTGGGTACAAATGACCTCAAGCAAGCTAGCTGTCCAGAAGAGGTTATGGGGGACTTATACTGTGCAACTAAGTGTATTAAGCGTATATACCCTAAAACTCAAGTTGTCGTAAATGGTGTAATCAAAAGAAGAGACGTTAATCTCAGCTATATAAACAGTGTAAATAAAAACATTCGCTGGATGTGTGACAAACTGAAGTGTGTTTTTGTAGATATAGATAAGCAAATTGGAAAGGACTGTATTAGTAGAGATGGACTGCATCTAAATAGAAAAGGTTCTTCAAAACTAGGAAGAATAATGAAAAGGATAATAAATCTATGTAAAGTGCAGGGAAACTAAATATGGGAAGTGCAAATACCATATCATGTACAAATAAATTAGGTGATTATAAAATTAGTACACAAACACATGAAGGTAAGTTAAAAGATAGTACTAACCCAAATTTACTAAATCAGCCAAATCACACAACTAACACAGTAACAAAAAACAAGCTTAAACAAAAAACCTTTAAAATACTGCATCAGAATATTCAAGGGATTGCGAACAAAAGGGCACTAATTGAGCAAAATGTACTAACTATGCAGCTGGACGTTATCATTTTCTCCGAACATGGCATTAAATCTGAAGAAATAAAGGTAAATAATTACGAAAATTATACTCTAGGGCCCAGCTTTTGTAGGGAAAAACATAAAAGTGGAGGAGTGGTAATATATGTTAAAAATGGGCTAAAGTACAAAGAAATTGATTGTAAAAAGTATAGTGTAGAAATGTGTTGTGAATTAGCTGCAATAGAGGTTACTTTTGAAAAGAAAAACCTCATAATATTAGGGGTATATAGTCCTCTAATGGCAAACAAAAAAGAATTCCTTAAAATATTTGAAGACTGTTTACATAGCATAATAAAAAATAAACACATAATCGTGATGGGGGACTTCAACATAGATGTAATTGGAGAAAATAGAAAGAAAAAAATTGCTACTAGAAGTACTAGAGAGAAACAACTTAACCTTAACAAAAACGGGACCCACAAGGGTAACAAACTACTCCTCTACCTGCGTCGATCACATGTACACAAACTTAAAACTAGAGAACTGGAGTAGCAAAATCGTAAAAATGGGAATTAGCGATCATTTTGTGCAACAAATTGAAACTAAAACCTTAGGTAAACAAAAAAATAATACTGATAATATAACAGAAATTAAAAGGCTTGTAAATAAAAATACAATAGAAGCGTTAAGACAACATCTTCAAGTAATAAATTGGGCAGATATACGTAAAGAAAATGAAATAAATGATAAATTTGATTGCCCAGATATAACCTTAGGAAAATGTTTGGATGCAACCGTGCTGTTACGTAAAGTAAAATTAAAAATACCGAAAGGTAATAATTGGGTCACTAAAGGCATAGATATCTCCAAAAAGCGTATGCAGTTTTTAAATAGTTTAAAACACCCTAATCTTGACGACAAATCTTATGATTATATAGAAAAATATAATAAAATCTTAAATAATGTAATAAAAGAAGCAAAGAAGTTGCATAATACACAACAGATAACAAAATGCAGAAAATAAAATTAAAGCTACATGGAGCATCGTAAACTCAATACATAAGGAAAACAAACAAAAATGGCAGGAAAATATGTCCATTGAAATTAACAGTCAAGTGATACAAGACCCTATAAAGATAGCTGACCATTTCAATGAACACTATGTAAACACTGTAACAAAATTAGGAATAAAACAAATCCAGTATGTGCCGATAAATGAAAAAAATGTATGTAACTCTATGGTGCTTAGGCAAATTTATGAGGATGAAGTTCTTGCACAGATAAATTCATTAAAAAACAAAAGATCCAGTGGGTTGGATGAATTTACAAATGAGATAATCAAATACTGCAAATATGAAATTACAGACATACTAACTCACTCAATTAATCAGTCTTTCAATTCGGGAATATTTCCCAATAATTTAAAACAAGTTGTAGTTAGACCAATTTACAAGAAAAAAAACTGTAAACTAGTAATGGAAAATTATAGACCTATATCTTTATGCTCAACCTTCTCTAAAATAGTATAGGGATTATTTCTAGTACAGCTACAAAGTTTCTGTAATAGGTTTCAAATTTTATCAGAATGCCAGTTTGGGTTTCAAAAGAAAAAGTCTACAATAGAAGCAATTTGTAAAGGAAATGACATTATTATAAATGCTCTAAATAGAAGGGAATATGTAATCGCAATATTCCTTGATCTTTCTAAGGCCTTCGATTGCGTTAACATAGAAACATTGATGACAAAGTTAGAAAACTATGGAATTAGAGGCACACCATTAAAGTGGCTTGGCTCTTACTTACAAAATAGAGAACAATGCGTTGAAATAATACACAATGTAAGTGGAAAGCTAACAAAAATTCAATCACAATTCAAAAAAGTAAAACATGGAGTACCGCAAGGCTCAAAATTAGGACCGTATCTATTCTTACTCTACATAAACAGTTTATTTAAAATAATTCAAGAAGCTGGGGGAATAGCGATAGGTTATGCAGATGACACTACGATTGTAGTTACAGGAAAAACAGAAATAGAGCTACAAATTAGGGCAAATACTCTACTAGAAAAAGTCAGTCAACATCTAGAAAATTTAGGTATGGTATTAAACACAAACAAAACACAGTGGATGCAAATTAGTCTCGGTAACAAAAAACAAACAAATACAAATATAAATATAAAAATAGAAAACAGAGAAATTCAACAAGTAAATAAAACAAATTTCCTAGGATTAATAATAGACAGTAACTTGAAATGGAATATGCATGCTGGAAAAGTCATAAGCAAGATTAATTCAGGTTTATATGTACTAAAACAAATAACACAAATAATAAATAAAAGAAGTGTCAAGCAAGTATACTATGCCTTCATTCACTCGCACCTAAACTATGGAGTGGTATTATGGGGCACAACACATAAAACATTACTTCTAAGGCTGTTTAGGCTGCAAAAGAGAGCAGTATGCTTAATTGCAGGAATAGAAAAAAGAGATTCATGTAGAAATGCTTTTAAAAAACTAAATATTCTAACGTTGCCTTCTTTATATATATATATATGAATGTACTAAACTCACATTAAAAAGTTATAATCAAAACAAAAACAGTAATATCCATAAATATAACACTAGAACAAAAGAAAATTATTTTAGAAATAGACTTATAGGTGGTCTAAATAATAAGTGCATAGAAAATAGTAGCAAAGATCTGTACAACCATCTACCATCTAGAATTAAACAGATAACAAATGAAAAAATCAAACTAAAGCATATTAAATTTTATCTATTAGAAAAGGCATTTTACTCTGTATTAGAGTACAAAAATTGATAAAATATGGTATATTGCACTTCCCAATATTCTCAACTAGTCTCATATTTATGTAAATAACTTGTATTGTATGTACATAGAATTTGACGATCCTTGTAAATGTTTTACAAATCACAACTGCTTTGAAAAAGACTATTATTCTTGTTAGTTATGAAGCCTAGTGACAATTGTTTCTCTTTCGTTTTTCTCATTATTTAGACACATAAACAATGTCTGCCATGACTCCATATTCCATACTGAATAGTCCCAGAAGTAACATTAAACTTAAGAAAATGCATGCACACATGCATATACAACACAAATTGATACAATATTGGTGAGCATAAAATATACACAATAAGTATCAGCATGAATCAATGTCTATTTCTGTTTCTCCTGAGTGAAATGTTTGAGGCTTACAATTTCCCATACATTTGCCCCATAATCATTTTACATCTGCACAATTCATATTCTATTTTCCATTATAATTTTGGGTGCAAAGATAATGATTATTACTCCTCTCACTTGCATTTACAATGATTAATTTTACAAATTTACCCTCAATGGTCCCTATCTAGGGGGTAGGTGGGTGGCGACCACAAGGTACCCAAGCTGAGCAAAGCATTACTTCTACTTACTGATGTTTTGCTCCTCACTGTAATCTTTTCTATCTGATCCAACTTCTCTTCTGGCCCAGATGCTATTAGGGTACCCGAGGGCTAGTGTATCTTTATTTTTCCAATCTTCTCCTTTCATCTCTCCAGTCGAAGGGATCTTTTCATTTCTTTCTCTTCCATATTTCTCACAAACAAGTGCAATGCAGTTCACCTCCACTGGTAATACTTGCAAGTGCACTCTGGGTCATGCGAAATGAACTACAAAAGATATTCAATATGCTTCCCAAAGCCAGTTTTACACTATGGATCTGAAATTTTAGTTACATATCCCAACCAAATGAATAAATTGGAAAAAGTACAAAATCAAGCTTTGAGAATAATTACTGGTGGCGTCAAAACAACACCAATACTGGCAATGCAAATCTTAACCAAAAATCAACCAATACGGTATGATATTGAAGAAAAAGGAATCCTATTACACAAATACTAAGAAGACTTCCATATCAGAACTACTGGGATAGCTACATAAATCAAAACTCAGAAAACTCAGTCAGGTTTTACCCAAGCAATACTACAGATTAAAGAGAAATGCAAAATACCACAAATAGCATAAAAACTTTTAATTCCAATATCTCCTCTTGAATATAGTAACATCAACTATTCACTAAACCTGACAGAAGAGATTAACAAATAAACCTCAAGCCAAATAGTAATGAAACAAATAGCAGCAGAAACAATCTACACTAGGTATCCAGATGGGTCGTTCATGAATAGAAAAGCAGCAGCAGGAGCTGGGATAATGTGTAAACTTTTCTCATTTTAAATTTCTCTTGGAAAATATACAACACATTATGATGGTGAAATACAAGCAATACTTACAGCTCTACAACAATTGTTTCTTCATATCAATTCTTGACAAAATACTGTAATACTGTCTGATTCTAGCTCAGCCATACTAGCACTAACACACAACCACACTGTTGAAGACCATAGAATAATAGAAACCAAAAATTACATTAGCATGTTACAAAATCTAAACAAAAACATTGTGTTACAATGGATCTCAGCACATTGTGGTTTGGAAAGAAATGAGAAGGCCAATATGCTTGCAAAAAAGGTACACTCATCCAACAAAATAAAAATTGTTTATCTTATAAATCAGTACAACTCTACATCAAAATGAAAATAAAAACCCATATAGCTGATCTAAACAAAATTCAACATGACAAAAAGATTTGGAAGACATTACTAGAACCAAATATAATACCGAACAGTCCTCAATCAATTGCAGTGGCATCAGTGGCCACAATTGCTTGGCGGCACATCTTTTTAAAATTAAATTATTAGACTCTCCATAGTACATAGTATGCAAAAACATGACTACAGTAATGAACAAGGAGTACCTGAACCGATCTTCAGAAAATAGTTGGGACATCATTCAGATTGCAGAACATTATTGGGAAGTCCGCAAGCGAATGATGGCAAATCAAGAACATTTGATTACTATTACCACTTTTCACAAATTTTGTTTACAAATTTGATTTGTTTTATCCCTGTGTAGTGGGTATATATGTTTGCATACTGTTTTTTTCTATGCAACCATTCCTTATATTTGAAATTTTTGTGGAATTTTTAAATTTCTATTTTGTATTTACTTTTTTAAATCTTGTATTTTCCATAAACTTTGTGCCTGGTACTACAGAATGTGATTTTTTAAATGTTTTCATGCTTTGCAAACTAAATTAAATCAAATAAATTATTTAAATCAATAACCAAAGTCCTAAATCAACAACTTAACTTTTCACAAATTTTTGTACGCACCTGTGACTATGCATTCCAAAAATATTTCTTTCTTCTTCTCTACTTTAAGTTTCAGAAGTCTGGGTGCTGTGCCCCTCTCTTTTTCTTCTATATTTTTCCAAATTTCCTGTAAGTCTTTTGTCTTGTGTATTACTTGGTGTGTACAACTTTGTTTTCAGTTTTGGTGTGTATGTACATGTGTGTGCGCGTGTTTGTTTTGGGATTTACAATTTTATCAATTGTTATTCCTGCTGTATCTACATTTATTGCTTTGTACATTTCATGATTCTGTTTCATTATCATAATGCATTTCATTTTCACATAACCTAATTTGTTTCTCGACTTCATATGTGAGTTAATTTCCAGGTTATACACACATTTCACGATTTTAACATCTACTGTTTCAATTCCTGTCACACTTAATCTATATGATCTATTTTATTTCTTTTTGTAAATTTCATTCCTTTACCTACATTTTGAGATTCTTTTATGTTGCCTGTTTTCGACACAAGTACATCATTATCTTCCATTTTCATTTCTGTACTACTTGTTCCATATTCTAAGTTAACCTTCCATTCTCTTTACTTCATTATTGCATTCACCTATCTATCCTCTTCTAATTCATCTCCACTACTATTTACGTCAATCTTTTGTTCCAAACCCTGCATTACCTCTGCCATTTCTCTGCTCATGCTATTTTCAGAATCTTTTCATTTTTGTACATTTCTTGTACAAGCTCGTCATTTTCTTCTACCTTATTTTTCTTCTCTAAACTATTTACCCTATTTACTACAGCTTCTATTTTGCTTTCTAGAGTGCTCTTCATCTCACTTATTTCCCTATGTACAGATTTTAAATTATTTGCCATTAGCTTCATATTCCTTCTACGTCCTTTTCTGCCCTGCTCTATCTCCGGTTTAGATCATTTTTCGTTTTTTCGCTTCCCTATTCTGCTTAACTTCATGTTCAATTTTTAATCCTAAATCCTGCTTTAATCCTACCATTTTTCATTCTATACAGGCTATTTCTTTCCTACTTGTTTAAATTTCTTGACCTAAATCTTGTTTTAATTTTTCCCTACTTGATTTTTTAACCTAAACTTTATTTTATCCAATTTTGGGTCTAAACTAGACCTATCTTCTTTACTATTTCATTCAGACCCCGCCTTATCTTCTTTTCTAACTTATTCTATTTTATACATTTTTGATTCTAAACTAGTCCTACCCTGTTCTAAACTCTAAACTTTTCATAATTTTTAACAGTACACTTCCCCTATCTGTAATCTTTGTTCTTTTATTCCTCTACCATTTCCACGCCTACTTCCATAGCTTCTATACTTTCCTTACTCATTATTAACAGATTAATTTCTTTCCCATCCCATATGTACATGAAAAAGAAAAATTGGAAAAAATATTCTCCTACTTTTTGCTGTCTTCTACACTTGCATTCCTTTGAGATTTTGCAGCCAACGGGTTGAATACTGAGTTGTATTCCCTGAATTCAAAGTCGAAGATTGTAGTTACTAGACCTATAACTAATGACAAAATTTCATACTTTATGAAAGTGCTAAGCGAAACTGAATGGTATGATATGTTGTATAACTCATATCTTTGTAGCATATTATCTGCAAATGATTTATTTGAAAGATTTTTTACTATGTTTCTAAATATCTATGAAACATGCTTTCCCCAAAGAAAATGTAAAATTAATAATATTGATAATAAGAAAAAAGTTGTTAAAAAGGAAAGGAATAATTGGTACACACCTCAACTTGCAAACATGAATCATAAGGTGATTATGTATTTAGATTTATATAGGGGGATAAGTCAGACAAGAGCAAATCTGCCTTCCTCAAGATCAGAAAGGAATACAAGCACACCATAAATGAAACTAAGAAACAGTATAATCTTCAAAGCATTGAATCGTCCAATAATAAATGTAAAAAGGCGTGGAATCTGATAAATTCGACAGTGAAAAGAGATAATAGGGATGATATCGAGATAACACCTAATGAATTTAACAATTTTTTTATAAAATCGGTGGATGATATAGGACGTAACTTAACAAAGCCCAAGGAATCAGTAATAGAACTAATAGAAAAGTGCGAACAGAGATATGAACAAGGTCTCTTTGAATTTCACGAAGTGACCTCAGAAACTATTAAATACTGTTAAACAACTGAAACTATCTGACTCAACGGACATTTATGATATATCTAATAATCTTCTTAAACAAGTAATAGAACACATATTGCATCCACTAACATATTGTATTAATAAATGCTTGTCTGAAGGAAATTTCCCCAGTAAATTAAAACTCTCAAGAGTCGTCCCAATTTTCAAAAAAGGAGATAAAAGCGATCCATCAAATTATCGACCAATAACATTAGTTCCGATAACTTCGAAAGTGTTTGAAAGGATTATGTACAATCAACTTTGTAATTATTTAGAAGCAGCCAACATAATTAGTGAAGTCCAGTTTGGTTTTAGAAAAGGCAGATGAACAATTGATGCCATAGTTCTGTTAGTGAAAAAGATACTCACTACTTTTGAAACTAAAAGCATAGCTCAGGCTACCTTCTGTGACTTGAGCAAGGCGTTTGACTATGTGAATCACACACACCTTATAAATAAACTTAAATTTTATGGTGTAGGAGATATGGCATTAAAACTCTTTCAGTCTTATCTAATAAATCGCTATCAAGAAGTATGTTTTGGAAGTGATAGATAAAAAATGACAGAGATAAAATGTGGGGTGCCACAGGGTTCCGTTCTTGGACCTTTACTGTTCGCATTAATGATCAATGATCTGACTTCGTTTATAAATACTCATACAATATTATATGCAGATGATACTACCTTCTTTAATACCAGCACAGACTTTATAAATCTAAAAACAATTGCTGAGGATACCTTGAGGCAGGCAGATATTTGGTTCAGGGCAAATGGCTTCTTACTTAATGAACAAAAAACACAACAACTATTATTTACACTAAAAGACCTGCCAAGCTTAAATAATACCAGAGAAATCAAATTTCTCGGTGTAATAGTTGACAACAAACTTACTTGGGAGCCTCATATCAAACATATCACTGCTAGGCTCTCAAGGGTAATATTTCTCTTACAAAACCTAAAAAGCTCTGTACCTGACACTTACATCAGAACTGCTTATTTTGCTTTCTTCCATAGCATTATAACATATGGTATTGTACTTTGGGGTAATAGTAAATATATTACTAATATCCTACTATTGCAAAAGAAGACCATTCGAATAATATCGGATGCAGATAAATCGGCACATTGTAAGCCACTATTTGTACAACTAAGAATAATGACTGTAGTGAACTTGTATATCTATACAGTCCTCATTTATATAAAGAAGAATATACCTGATTATCACTATAGACAGGATATCCATAAATATAACACAAGAAATACAAACCAAATTGATACAGCTTATAATAGACTGTCAAAATCACAAAATAGCTTTGAAGCGTTAGGTATAAAAATGTATAACGCACTATCAAATGAGGTAACTCAACTGACGTATAATAGATTTGAACGTAGACTTTATGACAGATTATTAAACAATCCGTACTACTCTCTACAAGAATATTTTGAAAATTCAACTCAGCTGTAAATATCACTGTTGTTGTATCTTTTCTTTGAAATGTACATTGCCACTCAACAAATGGATATATCCATATATGCTCCATACTTGCGTCTATAAGACAACTGATTGCACTAAAAGTAATATATAGTAGGTCATAGCGAATATCGGTAGCATTATTCTTATAACTGATATTTGTAAATATGTATGTATATATAATTTTGCTAGAATCTATCTGTTATATATAACATGTAAACTACACTGACATTGTCTATTGCTGTAACAGGCCTAATGACAATAAAATCTACTATTATTATTACCATTACCACTACCATTACCACCACCACCGCCGCCACCACCACCGCTACTACTACTACTCTTATTATTATTATTATTATTATTATTATTATTATTATTATTATTATTATTATTATTATTATTATTATTATTATTATTATTATTATTATCCTTATTTTATTTTTTTTTAATTTATTAGCTATAACAAGCATGCCCCATTGCAGTAAGCGATACTACATGCTATTACATTGATACCTGTTATAATTTGTTTTATTATTTAATCATATGGTTATTTGTTATTGTCCTTAATATACTGACATATTCATTGTTTATTTATTTCTATATTCACTGTCACTATCACTTCTACTATCTTCCAGTTATCCTTTAAAGTTGAACTTGCTGTGTTTATATCTGATCCTTTATTTGTTTATTTCATATCACTACACCATATCACTTCCACTGTCTTCCTATTATCAGTTGGAATATACTATTTTAATTCACCAAAATTAATGCTTTGAATAAATGTTTTGAAAGCCCTTATGTTGTTTGTGATTAGCTGCTCTTTAGTCACTGGCCATTTGTTGTTATTAGATTCGATGGCTTTCCTCATTACTTCCCTTTGCTGTTTTAGTTTGCAACATCGATATATCAGATGTTCTACTGTTTGCTCATCTTGTTGACAGATGCATCTAGAGTCCTGTATTATTCCCAGCCGGTGTAAGTAGGATTTAGTTAGTCCGTGTCCCGTAATCATTGCTGTCAGTGTGAAATACAAGTTAATTTGTGTTTTCATTCTTCGAACAAAACTCCTTGCAGGCTGTTCCTTTCGTTGTATTAGTCCACTCTTCTTGTCACTTCTGCATCCCTTGTTCTTGGATTTCGCTGACAAATGTTGTTTTTGGTTTTTTGTTGTACACATAGTCCATAGCATTATCAGTCGCAGCCTCCTTAGCTAGTTTATCAGCTAATTCATTGCCAACATATCCAGCGTGTGCTTTGATCCAGGCAAAATGTATGATCCACTTCTGTTCTTTAAGGCTTTTAAGATTCTTTTGAATTTCTTCTATTAAATTATTATGTTTTGAATTATTTCTGATTAGATCTAGGGTAATTTTGCTATCTGTATACACTGCAGTTATTCTTTCTTGTACACTTATGTTCATATCCTGAAGTGTTGCTAATCCTCTAATGATTGCCACTTGCTCTGCCTGGTTATTGGAGCATCTGTCATGTAATTTAGCCTTGATTTTATGTATAATTTCTCCATGTTTAAATATTACTGCTGCAGCTCCAACTTTTCCATGGATTTTACTACCGTCTGTGAAGATTTCTATTTCATAATGTTTCCCTTCATTGACTTCTTCCATAGGTATACACTCTGCTGGATGGGGCCATTTTGCTATATGTAAGGGTGCATCATAATATGACGATTCTGGTGTCATTCCATGTGTTATCTTATAAAGTTTTGCTGCTTCTGCTATTTTAATATAGATAGGCTTCACTCCAGCTACTACACATGACGCTTCAAAACATATGGTTCTGTATGCTTTGGCAATTTTGATATTAATTGTTCTCTGAAGTATCTTTATATTTTTTTTCCTCTCTAATGCCTGCTCCCAGACTGGTGAACCGTACGTTAGTATAGGTGCTATTGCTCCTCTGTAGATAGTTCTCAGAGACTGGCGGCCGAGTCCCCGCTGTGGTCTTGCTACTTTGGTTAGCATGTTTGTTAGTAGGAGTGCCTTGTCCGTTATGTTGTTAATGTGTCTATTAAAGTTGAATCTTTCATCCAGGGTTATCCCTAGGTATCTAAGTTCTCTAACCTGCTCAAGTGGTTTGTAATTCAAATATACCTTGATTGGTTCGTTACCAGCTTTCCTTCTCCTTGATATTAATAGAACCATTGATTTTGAGTCGTTAAATTTCAGTTTGTTTTGCTTTGCCCAGTTCTCTACTTTCTTTAAGTCTGAATTTGCATAGTTTTCTGCTCATTTGTTGCTGTTACCTCTCGTAAGTAGAAGTAAATCATCTGCAAAAGCCACTACTTTTGATTGGTTTGTTAGTTTCAAGTTGAGAATTGAATTGTACATTATGTTCCACAGACCAGGACCGCAGCTTGCACCCTGTGGACATCCCCTGGTTACCTCCTTTGTGATCTTGCATTCATTTGTTTGTAAGGTCGCTGTTCTGTTACTGAAGTAGCTGCCTGTCAACCTGTATACATTTTTTGGGCATTGAAGTTCTTTGAGGTTGAGCAAAATACGTGGCCACCAGGCTGAATCAAAAGTGCCACGTACATCTAAACTAACTGCTACAACACATTTTTTTGCTTGAAGGCTTTCCTCTGTGAAGTGTTTAACAGCCATGGCTGCATCAACTGTCCCTTTCTGAGGTGTGAAGCCAAACTGGTTTGCATTTAACAAGTTGTTGGTGTTTATCCGATATAATATTCTATTGATCAAAAGTTTCTCCAATACCTTTCCTCCAACATTTAGAAGACTGATTGGTCGATACTTTGTCACTTCTTCGCTATGTTGCTTTCCTGGTTTAATTATTGGTAATATATTCGATTTTTTCCATTGCGTTGGAAAGCAGCCTTTTTTTAAGGCAATTATTGTACACTGCAGTGAGAAAAGATGGGAAACGATTGAACACTTGTAGAAGGATCCCACTTGTAATTCCATCTTCTCCTGGAGCTTTGTTGGGGTTAAAGCTTTTTATTACTGCTCTAACTTCCTCTACAGTGAATTCTGTGTCTTCATCTGTATTAGGAGGCTCCTTAGCCATTATTCTTATATTCTGTTGAAGCTCAGAGTTCTCATCTTCTTTATCATCAGGAATGAAATAGTCTATCATATATTTTAACGTGCTGTTGAGATCTTCGGTATATGTTCCATCAGGTTTTTGTATTGTTGTCAAAATGGTTTTATCTCTGAGTTTCCCTGCTGCAATCTTGTATACTTTATTCCAGGGGTTTGAACTATCGGTGGCAGTACAGAATAATTTCCAAGAATTCATTTTTGCTGTTTGTAAATTGTTCTGATACTGTCGCTTTTCGATGAGATACTGAGTTTTCCTTTCTTCTCTCAGGGCTTCATTATGTTGTGTCCGTTGGCGCCGCCTCATAGCATTGACCTTGTTCCGTTTAATTTTTAATTCTTCGTTCCACCACGGTACCGTTCTGTACTTAGTTGAATTTTTCTTTTGTAAGGAATAGTTGAATGCTGTTTTGCATGCAGAAGTTATACAGCTGGTGAGATTTTCACATAATAATTCTGTTTCTATTTATTATTATTATTATTATTATTATTATTATTATTATTATTATTATTATTATTATTATTATTATTATTATTATTATTATTATTATTATTGGAATGCTATGAAAATCTGGTCCTCTAAGTACAATGCCCAGATTTAGCTGCTCTTGAGATAACGTGAGACGTCCAGGTTGAAGCGCCTTTGAATGCACTGGTGTCCTTAGAATGTAGCTTGCAGGTATACACAGACAGTGACAATTTTTAAATTTTTTCCTTGTCCTATTTTTATTTAAATTTTAAAATTATTCTTTATCTGTTTTTCTGGACCATGTGATTGGGTCGGTGGTGCCGTGGCTGAGTGGTTACAGCATTTTGCCTACCCCTTAGGTGGCCTGGGTTCGATCCCAGGGACCCACATGTAGTATTTGCAGTGGACGAAACAGCATCAGGACGGGTTTTCTCCAGGTTCTCCAGTTTTACTCATTCCACCACTTGCTCCATTATCACCTTTCTAATCATCAATTTCACTTGCATTTCATGTCATCCTCTTCCTCACTATCATACCTGGTGCTTGGCTGACCACCTGCTTCCAGGTCTTCACTCTGTCCGGTTCATAGGTTCCTGTGCTCCCCGACAGGTGTTTAACCCTAGGCACTGGCTTGTAAGCCCTACATAATAGGAGGGTAATCAGGTAAAGAAAAAAAGAAGTGATTGGGTCACCAAATACAGTAGTCATTATATTATATATTACATTCAATTACATGTTTCTTTTAATTGCGGTCACTAGCAAATTACTCACTCCTTCTACTTATTGTATTTTGTTTAAATTTATTATTGTTACTTAAACAATAAAGTTTATCGCGACTACAATACATTTTAAATTACAATTATTTAAAACACTGATTATAAAATTATATAAATTAACTGCTTTTGTAAACTTTACTGTATTATGAAACACAGCTGGATCACTCAAGGCCACTGAAAGATCAGCAGGAACACCTCAACGAAGCTGTGGCACATCGAAAAAGGGGCACTCTGAAGCTATGTGCTGAACTGTTAGAATGGAATGACAATGCTTACTTCTAGGATGGGAATCCTTTGCAAGGAGGTAGGAATGCGTAATTGCAGTATGTGCAATATGTAGTGAGAAGTACCAGGTCTCGACGAATTAGGTGATTTACTGTGTAATTGAAAGTATTACTGGACATAACCAAATTAAATTTGCTTTTGGATGTGGAATTCCAGTGTAACTTCCACTATTTATATATTTCATACTTCAGGAAACTTTGGAAGTCATGATGGGGAACCTTGAATTCAGCCAGGCCTGTAGAGTGGCATGCTGCTTCTTTAGCCACTTTATCAGTTGTCTCATTTCTGGCTATGCCTATATGAGATGGTATCCATGCCCGTATCACACATTTATTATATGCCCTAATCTTATTATACAGCAGTAAAACTGTCTGCAATAAAGAGTTTCTGGGTGCCATTTGTGTAAGAGCAAGAATTGCGCTCATGGAATATAAGGTAACAATGTTGTTCCATTTTCATTATATATTCCAGGGCAAATCTTATGGCAAAAAGCTCATAGGAGAATATGGTGAGATAATTTGTTAATTGTAGGAAACTGTATGCTCAGGATGTACCACAGCCTAACTGCTACTTCCATTCATTTTCGATCCATCAGTATAATAGGAATGAACTACTGATGCATGCCACAGATTTCTTAAAACATTCGCTGGTAAAGGGAAATATCTGTATCCAGTTTGTTGTATTTCACTAGAGTGCTGATGACACAAGGGGCTTCAGGATTCCAAAAGGTACCGCTGAAAATTCTATCATGGGAGGAAAACCTATATTGACCTTGTGCATATATTTTGAAAGCCAATTGCTGAAGGAAGTGTTTTGGGATTTTTCCTGTTGAAGTATGATTATTGATCCAGGATTATTTATTTTTGACTTTTCTTTTTTTATTGCGATGCCTGTCTAATACTAATTATGCACAATTTCACACCTTTGATCACAACTGTATTGAAAAAGATTGACTATTCTCATTGGTTACGAAGCCTAGCAGAGATTGTTTCTCTTGTTTTACTTATTATTTACACCATAATCAATGTCAGCCATGCCCCCATATTACCATACCAAATAGTTTTGGACGTAACATTAAAATTAACAAAACAAAATGTAACATATTGCACAAAGCATACAAAGTAGAATGCTCCTTGGCATGATGTCATCATTGCCAGGGATGCAATGAGTAACGCTTAAGAGTTGAAAAGGCCAAGTAGGAAACATTGTCTAACAAAAAAGTTTAATAAGTACAATTGTGGTAATTTGTGTATGTGAGGCCATAGCTGTTGTAAATTAAAGGAAAATCAAGTGCTAAAAAAGTGACAAAGTTTCACTGGTGTCAGAGTGGAATGAAAGCCATGAAAGCAAGATGGTACAAATGATGAAACAACTACTAGCTAGCACTGTAGAAATAAAGACAGTGAATTCTGAAATTAAGACAGAAATAAGGACAATAATTCCAGAATGCAGCAGATGGAGATAAAAATGGAATCCGGGAAGCAGCAGATGGGAAACAAAATGGAATCCGGAATGCAGCAGATGGGAAACAAAATGGAATCCAGAATGCAGCAGCTGATAACAGAAATATCCAATACAAAGTTAGAGCATGATCGATGGGAAATTGATTGGTGTGAAAAGAAGCCAAGAAAGATTTCGGCCAATCCGTTAACATTGGGGAACATCTTAGCACCCCAGAAGACAGTGCTGATGGAAAAACCATGCAACCGAACTCTAGGGTGCAACAAATTTTCAGCAAAGCTAAGAACCTGGAGGTTGAGACACCAGGATGTGACAACATTTGCACACATCAAGCCACCCAGGTACGACAGCACATTGACGTTTGAAGTCTTCTGCCAACAATTTACCATCATCGCCACCCGCAACCGATGGTCTATGGAAGAAGAAGCTGCACAGCTGACAACTAGCCTCCAGGGATGGGTGGTAGAAATACTGGATGTGATTCTGACGTAGCCATTGTCCCAAAAAATCTGAGAGGCTCTTAAAAACCGGCTTGGAAAGCACTGTCTGGCTGAAGCACATGGCAACCAGCTCAAATCAAGGCTACAACAACCAAGGGAGATGCTGCAGGACTTCACCCGTGATAATGAAGAACTAGTAAATAAGGCTCTGGTGAACCTCACAGCCAGATACATGTACCAGGAAGTTATCTACTCCATTGATGGGGTGCACGATGCCGAGATGTCAGCACCTAATACTCTGTGAATATCGGGCCATCCACGATGCACAGGCGACAGCAGAAATGAATGCACAGACACTGCTGACCAGGATACTGACAATCTCTCAAAGGTGTCTGTTGGGAGTTTGGCTCGTCAGGACACCCAGTGAGGGACCATTCACACCTGGCCAACAAACTAATGGTACATGAATAAGTACCGGTCTAAAAAAGGGCATGTCGAAGCTGTCATTGCTGACCCCTAGAGCAATGCTGTGCACTTTGTGCAGGATAATGGAAAAGATTATCGTAGACGGATAGGTATGTGGAAGGCTGTACCAGACATTGGTGGTCACGGGTGCAGCCAAGACCGTGGGAGGAGTTGCTATCAAGGAAGCCAGGTTGGCTCTACAAGAGTGCTGGCATTGGGCGACACCTTGTCTACAGGGGAGGCCTTGCTGCTGTTGACGTATGGGCAGAGCATTACAAGTCGGGGGAGTATGTTGCAAGGGTGACTGAGGAGGTGGTTCTAGGTATGAATGCCCTTAGGAGTCATGAGGTGGCGATCGACATTGGCAGTAGTGTCCTGCGAGTTGGACAAGATGAGGTAATGCTCCAAAGACCAGTGAAAAGTCTAAGGTCTGCAGGTTGACCCTGGAGATTACGTTAGGGCCTACCATGAGCAAGGTGTTCACAAAGGTGCACGCCCACCTCTTTAGCGTGTCTGTCTCATGTCCAAGAGGTTGCGAGTTCAAATCTCGCTTAGGGTGAGTTATCTGGATAAGGTTTTTTCCAAGGTTTTCTCTTATCCTGAGAAGACTTATGTCAGGTAACTTAAAGCTCTATGGACCTTGAGCTCATTTGAGCATCATTTCACCCATTTCATTCATTCACCATCCAATACGACACTACGTTGGAGGATGTTAATAACAAAACAAAAAACAAAGGTGCACTAGGAGAGGCCAGTGGCCGTGGAAACCCATGGGCACATACTGAGGATGAGAGGATCGAAGATGGAGTCTACTGCAGCCAGGGGCTGCCTCGAAGGAAGATGACGGAGATGCAGCACTGAGAGGGTGACACTGGTTCCAATCTCTTTGGAAAACCATCCAAAGTAGAATGCTCATTGGTATGACATCATTGTTGCCAGGGATGCAGTGAGTAATGTTTAGAGTTGAAAAGTCTACGTAAGAAAGATTGTGTAACAACAACAAAAAAAAAGTTTAATAAATGTAGTTGTGCTAATTCTTGTATGTGAGGCCATTACCTGTTGTAAATTAAAGGAAAATAAACTACTAGAAAAATGGAATAAGGTTCCAAAATATATATAACACAAATTGTCACAATATTGATGAACATAAAATATACATAGTGATATCAGCACAAATCTACATCTATTTCTGTTTCTTCTGTATTAAATGTTCTACGGTTACAATGCCACCTACAAACTTCTAAAAAAAGGTAATAAAAGGAGCAAGAGTACTGCATTATCATAAACTAATACAACATTCTAACAACAAAATAAAAACTACTTGGAATACAATAAAAAGACAAGCAGAGGCAGTCATTACAAAGTGACTAAACACTGACAATCAGCAAATTAGCAAACCTCAGGCAGTTGCAGAAATTTCTAACAAATTTTTTTTGATGTAACAAACAAACTAAATATTAATTTTGAAAGTTAATAGCAGCATTAGAACGTCTAAGATCAAGTTTCACAGTAGTAGTGCCTGAATTTAAAGTCAGTCTGACACCTTCTGAAATAAATAAAATTGACTCCTTCAAAAAAAGAGCTTCTCTGGTTATGATGAAATAACAATAAAAATCTTAAAAACATGCTCATCCCATGCTCATCCCCTTGGTTATTTGTGCAATGAGTCACTAAAGAATGGAACTCTCCCTGACAGCATGAAATTTCCAATTGTTAAACTCCTTTTTAAAAAGGTAAATGCAACAATGCTTCAAATTATAGACCAATTTCCCTCTTACCATTTTTTTCAAAAGTCTTAAAAGAGTAATGTTTAACAGAGTGCATAAATACCTCAAATAAAACAAGATACTTGTGAAAGATCAATTTGGGTTCAGCAACGGAGTATCATAAATAATGCAGCTTTTAAACTTATACACGAAGTGTTAACATAAAAAAGTGTTGCCAGTTAACATAAGAAACATTAAGTCTGAAAAAAAGTATAAACTGGCTTTAAAAACACTTCTAATGGAAGGCTGTCACTATTTGGTGGACGAATTTATCTTGTAAATATTTATGTCATATTCTTTTGTATTATATTTTCTATCTTTTAATTTTAATAGTGTAACTGCCTGAATTTTAATACTTTATACTTTCAAATATTTGTAATTTTCATACTTGTAAGCTTGACGAAGCCAGTATCCTCTGTAAGATCAAAATGGTGAATAAAGTGACTGATCAATTGTCCTAAACCAAAAAATGCATGTACCTGGTATTTTCTGTGACCTAGCAAAGGCATTTGATTGTGTTAATGCTATTCTTATAAAAAAAAACTGGAACTCGGAACTCTAAGGACTGAAATATGAAAATTTAAGTTGGTTCATACAATGTCTAAATGAGAGAAAACGGTGTGTTGAAGCAAACAGTATTACTGGTTATGAAAAACAAACATCAAATTGTAAAATAATAACATGTGGAGTACCCCAAGGTTCTGTATTAGGGCCTTTAATATTTCTGATTTATATGAATGATCTATCATTTTATATTAAGGATACTGCAATAATTAAATTAAATTACAGCAAATATTATACTACATATTCTAAACATTTTTCTCAAGATGAAAGGATGTATAATTTGAAATCATTTACAGAATACAAATAATAGACACATATTTTATCAAATATTTAGAACCTTCTTGGAAGTATTCTTTCCAAATATGAGAAGGGATTTCCATACATTCTCATGAAAAGTGTATGCAATATGTGCCTAAAACTCTGGGTTTATTAATTAAGGCTGAACTACTGGAAATACTGACTTATGGGAGTACAATTTGGTACTGCCATACCTACTCTTTCTTCCATTTCTAACTAGAGTGTCAGAGGTTTCTTATTAAAATGATGGCATATGTTAACCCTGTAAAACCAGACCTTCAAAATTTTAACCTTGAATTTTATGTAAGATCTTTCGTGCTGTCCAGTAAACAAACATTCTCCCAAAAGAGAAAGCTTAGATAAGAAATTTATATTTCTGCTTGGATAGTGCAAAAATTCTAGGTGGGGACATGGTCTTATATTTACACATGTCAAGCTTTTAATGTTTCCTGATAAATTTGCCATTTCTATGCTAATAATCTTAAAAGAATTTCATCTGTATGTTACTTTTGTCTAATTTGTTGACACAAAATAAAACAGCTGTTGAAATTTATGAGTGATACTGTAAGGAATCTAATTTAAGAGAACCATAGAGCATTCCTGATATCAGAAGCTGAATTATGAGAGCAGCCAGTTCACTTCTAGCACCAGTTACAATTCCTGTTTCTAAAGAAAGCTTACCTCTTCAGGCTTATTCATACATTCCTTATTATGATCCACCATCTCTTCAAGAACAGATGAAGTAAAATCACAGCCTGGATAACGACAAGATGCTACACCCTTCCTGGTCAGCATCCTTTTTATGGATCCTATGTATCGATTCGTCATTTTTACTGCTGCTACCTTTTGGTAAAGTTCTTCCTATAAAAAATTAATTAAATTAAATTAATTAAATTAAATTTAAAACAAAATTGTAACATTCACAAAGTGTACTTTTGGTTAGGAATTATTGAAGAACTTACCATTCTCTTTTCTCCAAATAACTGAAAGTTGATGATAGTGTTGTTGAAATCAAATTAAAAGTAGAAACTGAGTCAATTAATAACACTCACTTTTTAAATTTTGCAGGCTAGTTTCCTCCATTATCAACCTGACAGCGACTTATCTTGGTTGGTGAAGCTGACCCTTTCATAGACTGCTCTGGCAGTGGTTCTAGGATCTTGTACAATGAGTTGCTCAGTGGAAACAGAATACTCTGTCCTTGTTTTTCCAGACGATCTTTTCCCATATTGACAATTCTTGATTCCCTAATACGCGGGTAATCCCAAAACTAAGGTCTCCGAAGTGCTGGTGTCGGAGGGAAACTGTTTGCATGGATGTTGGCCATACTGCTTCTTTCCTTCCCCTCTCCACTCTCTACAGACGCCACTACACATCCGTTGGGGCTCTCAGTCTTGGCTTGGCAGCCAGATGTAATTGAGCTCCCATTATCGACTACTGCCAGTTGGAAGTTTGCACAGTTATTCGCTTTTTGAGTCCAAAAGGGGTTAAACCAATTGAAATTCATCGACAGTTGGTGGAAGTGTATGGAGAGTCTTATTTGGATGTCAAAAATGTCTGCAAGTGGTGTAGAGAGTTTGCACGGAAATTCATGGCGAGGAAAGAAGCAGGAGATCGTCAATTCCCGATGAAACAATCGCAAAGGTTGAACAAACCGTGCTTCAAGATCAGTGCATCACTCTCGATGAACTCTGCATTGCTGTTCCTGAGATTTCTCGAAGCACCATTCACAGGACTTTGACTGAGGAGTTGAAATTTCCGAAGGTGTGTGCAAGATGGGCCCCAAGAATGCTGACAGAAGATCACAAAAGGCAACACGCTGAAAGTTCCTGCCAATTTCTTCAACGCTATGCTGACAAAAAGGACAACCTTTTGGATTCAATAGTCACAGGTGATAAAACTTCGGCTTTCCACTTTACACCCAAGACCAGGGGAAGACAGGTATCGCTGCTGTGACGTCAGCTCACTTGCTCGCAAAGACAGCCAGTTGAACGTGTGACGTCACAGCGGGGAAGAGGAAAGGCGTGCGCGACATCACAATTTTAATGCTGACTGTTTCAATTACGGAATAGTCACAGATTATAAATAATTACATTTCGGCTTTATGCCATATATATATTCTAGTTTATTTGAACAGTCATGTTATAACGCAAATAGAACAGAAATCATAACTATTTTGCCTGAGCTAGAGGAGAGCTATACAGAACAATTAGGTGGACATTTTCCAACATTCGCCGTTTCGCTTTTCTTTAACTAGTTTGTCAATGTTAGGGCATAATGTACGGCACATTTGTAACCGAAAACTGCATGTTAGATTGTGATCTGACAATATGCTTCGGGATTTTGACTTAGAAAGGTTCATAACAGAAAAGAATTGTTCGCACACATACGTAGAACCAAACATACATAATATCCGTGCAACAAGGGCATATAACCTCAGATCTCTGGTTTGAGGAACATTCTTATAAAAATCAGCCAAGTCTTCCTCGTGTTTATACTTGTTCTTCAGCAAATTGTCGCACTGTAAATTTATCAATTCAATTTGCTACCTGCTAGAAACATTGTTAACATCCAGTGAATACGGGGTCGCAAAGATCTGAAACGTAGTTGGCAATGTTTCTACATCTTGAAGCCTGGTCTCAAACTGGTGTGAAACACGGGGAACTGAACAGAAACACAAAACCACAACACACAACACAACACAACATCAACAAAAACACAAAATACAAACAAAATTTGCACTAACGCCATTAAGATCCCTCAAACAACAAATAAAAACCCTCAGACTAGGCTGAAGAGGGTTCTCTCTAAACAGCCCGGGCATGTTGTAAACATCCCCAAGTAACATTTTTCATATTCATTCAGTTTCGTGCAAGTAGCACCGCTGATCTATTCAGCACAGCAGTACACAGCTCTCGCCTGACGTCATACAAACGTACAAGCTGGCTCTTCGTTTAAATACGTCACATGGCCCAAAGTTGTCTTCCCCTGCCCAAGACAAAACAACAATCTCATGAGTGGCGGCATTCCGGTTCACCCAAGCTGCGAAAGTTCAAAAGAACACAGTCTGCCGATAAAGTCATGGCAACTGTGTTTTGGGATTGAAAGGGTATATTGTTGGCTGACTTTATGGATCCTGGGACAACAATCAATGCCGACAAGTATTGTCAGACATTAAGAAAACTCAGATGGGCAATTCAAAACCGAAGAAGAGGAATGTTGAGCAAGGGCATTAGCCTTCTCCACGGTAACGCTCGCCCCCACACTACCCGTCAAACTGTGGATCTCCTGCATCAGTTTGGATGGGATATCAACACCCACCCACCCTATAGTCCAGACTTAGCGTCCAGTGACTACCACTTGTTTCCCAAATTGAAAGAACACTTGGCTGGAAGATGCTTTAGTGACGATGACAAGGTGAAAGATGATGTCCAACACTTGTTCAAGAGCATGGCGGTGGACTGGTATAACATGGGCATACAAAAACTGCCATAGCGTTTACAAAAATGCATCGATTGGAATGGCGATTATGTGGAAAAATAGAAAAATGTTCAAGCTTAAAATATTTTTTTTTTTTAAATTTACGTCCTCCAACATTGTGTCATATCGGACGAAAAGCTTAAAATCTATGTACCATTTGTTGTCAATAAATGTTTATTTAAATTTTAAAAAAATTGGAGACCTTAGTTTTGGGATTACACTCGTATGTATTTTAATAGTTTTGGTTCCATATTAATGTTGTAATTTTTTTCCAAAAATGGGTAGCAACTGCTTGTGTTTTATTCATCTGAAATATTCTTTGACCTCTGTTTCCAAGCTTTTCTTAGTGCTGCCTATATAAACTTAATTTGTTCTTTGCATTCTACTTGATAGATTTCAGAGTTCCTATTTGAAGGGAAGTTCCTCTTAAGCGGTAGAGTCAAGTACACTTTTCATGGTGTATTTGTTATTTGGAGCCAATTGGATGTTGTGTTTCCTCAAAATCTTCCTGAATTTGTCAAACACCTGTGAATGATATGTGAATGTTTTAAAGGAGACCTTCTCTTCTATTGTGTTGAGCATGGTTGCTTCTCTTAACAGTATTTTTCTATTGTACTATGTCCATTTCTTTGTTTATAAATGATTTTTGTAAACCATTTACTTCTGCTATTTCATTATTTTTTTGTTATATTCTGCTTCATATTCCTGTGCTGAAAGTGATATGTTCTTGAGCCCAAGTACTGTACTGTCGAAAGCTGCCTGTTACTGTGATCTTGGGTTGTGGTTAATGGATTTTACATAATTTTCTGTCTGTATTGATTTTCAGTACATCCTGAAGTTTATTCTGTTTTATTTTTTGTGACTTTACTACTGCAAAAATGTAATCTACCAAAGAGATGCATTCAAAGTGCACTAAAGCCATTAACTCTACAAGAAGAAACCATAAAATTCACGTTAGAAACAGAAATAAATGGACAACTACTATTTTCAAACTTAAAAATCATAATGAATTAAAACAGAATAAACTTTGGGATCTACTGAAAACTAGCACAGACAGACAATTACATCAAATCCAATAGCTACAAGCAAAAATCACACAAATGGGCGGCTTTCAAAAGTATGTCATATGGGCTCATGGGCATACCACTTTCAACACAGGAGTACAAAGCAGAACATAAAAATATCATAGAACTAACAGGAATAAACGGTTTTCAATAATCTATGATAAACAATGAAGTGAATATAATGAAAAAGAAAAAACTGTTAAGGGAAACAACAACAATCAGTACAACAGCGGAGAAGATGTCCTTAAAAATTCACATATCATCCACAGACATTAGACAAATTCAAAAGGATTTTCAGAGAATGCAACATCCAACTGACTACTTAACCCTTTCAGACCCGAATTATTTTGCTACTTATGCCGTTCTTCCTCTAATTCGAAACCTGTTTAGATTAGGCGGTCTGGGACACCTTCAGCTTGCTGACTTGAATAGCCATGATCGTTAAGGCAACACGTAGTGCACTGGCCATGCACTCAAACCCTGAGGTCGTCAGTTCGAGTCTCGGCAACCGCACTCAAATGTGCCTGTGGTAAAGGACAGGAAGGACCCACGTAAAATAATCGGTGTGATCGCACGCGTGGATGATGATGGGGTATCATTTGACTGCGGGTTCATGGATTTTGCTTCTTTTCTTTCAAAAAAAAACAAAAAAACACTACAATGTAAATTGTAAAAAATAAATAATTTTGTACAATTCAGAACATGTTTTTACATAGGTTTAATTGGTGACGAACACTATAACAAGAATATAGCAGAAAAAACCGTTAAAAGTATTACAAGTAGGCAAAAAATGCCTATGTCCATTATAATGGACACCGGGACTGAAAGGGTTAAATGCACCATAAAAGGTGTACTTGGCTCTGCCACTAAAGAGAACATCTCTTCAAATAAAAACCTGGAATCCATCAAACAGAATGCAATAACTACAATCAAATTTATATAGGGAAAACTAACAGAAGCTTGGAAACAAGCACCAAAGAACATTCCAGATGTATAAAACACAAATGCCTAAACAATCAGCAGTTGCCACCCATTTTTGAAATGAAAATCCAAAACTATTAAAACACATAGGAGGAAATCAAGAATTGTCAATTTGGAAAAAGATCGGTAAGAACGAGGGCAGAGTATTTAAGAGGTAGAACTGGAACTTAAAAATTCAAGGCCACAACTGGGATTTGAACCACAGACCTTCCGCTTACCAGGCGGCTGCTCTAACCATTGAGCTATTGTGACAAACTGCCAGAATGGCATTAAATTCTCAAACCAGTTCGTATTTCTCCTGGTAAACCACAAAGGCAGTCTCACATCAGAGACAAATTACCCCAATGGTGACTTACTATTGCAAGTACTTTATGTCCCAGGATTAAATAACCTTCAGATGGTAATTATTATTTATTTATGCCAACAAACTTACTGTTGGCATAAAGAAATAATAACACTGGTCGACAAGATTTTTTTCACAAGAAATCTGAATAGTGAATCTAGTGCATTTTTTCATCCTGAATTCAGATATGTAGTCAGAATTTTCCCATCAGGCATAGTTTTTCTGTGAAAGCTACTTTTCAAAATATGATTTTAGCGTTTTCTTTGACCTGTCATAGGAACCTTTACCTCATATGTAGCTATTTTACTCAAGCCGTATTTATTGAAATTATTTGTAATATCACGCTGAAGCACCACAAAACAAGACTGTGCAGGTTCATTCATGTTTAGACATGCTCAGACCTGTCTGGCATTGTGATGTGTCAGTATTGAGCTGACTGTGACATTGTTCACTAGTGAAATATTTCCTTCCTTTCTGTTTAGAAGTGTATTGTGTATGTTGTGCATGTTGTATTTCAGTGCTTAATGTTTTCATCATGCCAAGAAAGTGTGTAAATCATGCAGATAATTTCTGCTATATTTGTGGTGAGCTGACCTTCAAGTCTCAGAGGCGAAATATGACCCCACTTGTAAAGAAGTGTTATCATCTTTACTTTGGCTGTCAAGTTGGTGATTTTGATAAGAGCTGGGCCCCAAATACATGCTGTGTTTCGTGTGTTAGACTGCTGACTGGGTGGAAAAATGGTACACATCATATGCCATTTGCAATTCCCATGATTTGGAGGGAACCGAAGGATCATTCAACTGACTGTTATTTTTGTTTGACAAATATTAAAGGAATCACATCTAAAACAAAATATACAGTTAAGTATCCGAATTTGCAATCTGCATTGAGACCTGTCTTACACAGTGAAGAGTTCCCCGTACCAGTATATGTAGATACAACCTTAAGTGATAACTCTGATTCTGACCTAACTGAAACTCAAAATGATTCAGATGAAAATAAAAATGATCTTACATATGAAGCCAGTAGCTGTTCATCAGAACCATACTTTCCCAATCAGCAAGACCTTAATGACCTGATTCGGGATTTAAATCTGTCTAAACTGCAAGCTGAAGTTTTAACTTCCAGACTCAAAGGGTGGAATTTACTCCAAAAAGATGTAAGAATAAGTAGTTATCGTAGCCGCCATAGTGTTTTCAAAGAATACTTCTCTGAAGAATATGGTGTTGTGTTTTGTAATAATATTTGTTCACTTATGGAAACTCTTGGGCATCAACACCGACCAGATGAGTGACGATTGTTCATAGACTCCTCTAAAGTAAGTTTGAAGGCTGTGCTGCTACATATTGGCAATGAACTTCCATCAATACCAGTAGCGCATGTCGCTATGAAAGAGACATATCAAAATATGAAACTAATTTTAGAGAAAATACAATATGGAAAATATGAATGGAATATCTGTGGTGATTTAAAGGTCATTGCTTTATTGCTTGGTTTGCAACTTGGGTTCACCAAATTTTGCTGTTTTTTGTGCGAGTGGGACAGCAGAGATAAGAAGTCTCACTACGTTAGAAAGTCATGGCCAAAACGTGAATCTCTTCTCCCTGGCCAGAAAAATGTGGCATGTGTCCCTTTAGTGAATCCTGAAAAAATATTTTTACCTCCATTGCATATTAAGTTAGGAGTTATGAAAAATTTCGTCAAAGCTATGGATAAACTTTCTGATGGATTCTTGTACTTGAAATCGAAATTCCCCAAAGCCAGTGATGCTAAATTGAAAGAAGGAGTTTTTATAGGACCACAAATCCGATCATTAATGGCTGATGAACATTTCGAGGGACTGTTAAATCCACTGGAGAGAGCAGCCTGGCAGTCTTTCAAAAGTTTATGTTGCAATTCTCTTGGAAACCATAAAGCAGAAAACTATCGTGACATAGTGGCTGATCTGCATTCTTATAAAGCTATGGGATGCAACATGTCTTTAAAAATTCACTTCTTGGACTCTCACTTGGACTTCTTCCCCGAAAACCTTGGAGCTGTCAGCGATGAACACGGTGAGCGTTTTCATCAGCAAATTTCTACGATAGAGAAGAGGTACCAAGGCAAGTGGAGTTCCAATATGCTGGCTGACTAGTGTTGGACTAAAATGAGAGACGTTCCAGACGCAAAATATACCCGAAAATCGCTATCTACCACTTTCTAGGTAAGTCAGAATCAGTAATTATAATTTTGAGTTAGATAGCTAGTTACGGATTTTTTAGAATATTATAAAAATTCAAATGAATATCACACGAAACTCCTGCCCGATGCGGACAAACTGTAATTATATTTGAATTCAGCACAAAAAATACTTTTAGAATCTGTTAATTCTTGTGAAAGAGAAAAAGTTAATTTTTGTAGACCAGTGTAATTACAGAGTATTTAGGTTATAATATTCCACAGAGCAACCCACTGTAAAGTTCCCAGAACCATGCTAGAGCATTCCATGGAAGGATCACACTCACCAATCAAGATCAGTCAATGTCATGTTGATATTGGAAGAAACTAGCCACCCAAACCTATTCTGGGAAATTTAAAAATTGAGTGTTGTTTTGTGTTATTAATCAACTCGGTTTCTAATTCAATTATGCCAATATCTTGTAAATTTCAGTATTATAATTACTTGGTTACTGCAAATTGTCTTGCTACTAACATAAATCTGTTCGTACATATAAATGATGACATGACTGCCAAAAATGGATACATTACTTTTGCTTTAATTAAGGACTAATCCATTTCTAAATTAGCTAGAAAATCCTACTACTCCACATTTTCTGAAAACATAAGAGTGAAAGCTTATGAGAACCATTTTCCATGGCTACTTCATCTGTACAATTGGAAGAATCATATAGATCATGTAACAAAATTATGCACCCAAACAATTAAACATATATAATAGAGACTGCTTGTAGGTTCATATTTATATCCAGTACTCTGCATGAAAGTTTCAATTAGTAATGCAACATTATGTTGGTTAAGATAATATCATTTATGGACAATTCAAACTGGCTTTCAACAGCACTTATATTTAGAGTACTTATAGCCTTGCATTGGCATGTGTGGAACATTCACACGCTTTTTTCTGGAATAATAAATACTTGGTTTATTCAATTTTTAAACAGATACTTTAGTTCAATGAAAAAATGAAGCTGTTAACATTGAAGTAACACAAATCTAAAAAATAATAAATATTTAGTATCTAAACATTTATTTTATTTTTTTTAAAGATATTTTAGTTATATTTTATAATTACTCTCATAAAAGGACTATGGCTTTCAAATTTTTGAAAAAGTTGAATTTCTGGACCAACTGTTTTGCTAGGTTATGCATGGGAGTAGCAATATTGTTAACAATTGGTCTCATAGTTTTAGCGGTTTGTGATCTTTGGTAAACCATAGTTTCTGGACAAATTTATATTGAAAACACAATTATAGAAGTGGCCATTTCACAGTAATAACAAATATAAGAATTAAATTCCAAAATTTAACTACTAACCAAATAGAGCAAATTACTAACCCTTAAAGAGAATAATAGATTCAAATGGAAAGAACAATATAAGAATAACGTTGAACTCCCCTTAGATTCTGTGGCAGAGAAAATATGTCAGCATGGAATACCACATAACATAAGCGCCTATGAAATCAGAAAAGCAATTAATGTTTTAACTTGATTGTATGCTGGGCAGATGAGGAGATGAATGTAAAAAAATAGGAAAAACATCTTTAGTGATACTTTTAATGATTTGTGGAAGTGTTTAAAACAGCTAAACTTTGTCAAATTAGTTTGATGATGAATATTAAACAAATAATTAAAGTATTTACCATACTTGGCACAGTTGTTTAGGTGGAGGGAACACTCAATCTAAAGAGGAGTATTTATAAACCAAGTATTATTAGAACAAACTATTAGAAAGTAAAAAATGTCTATGGAGAAAGAGGAATACTAATAAACAAATGAATACTATTGCTGAAAGTAACGCAAATAAAACATGGAAAGGTATAAAGAGACTGTGTAAGAAATACGTAGTCAAGCCCAATATAAATCAAGAGGAATGGTTGGCATATTTTGCAACATTACATCCATGTGAAAGATCTAAGATTGGCAGGGTAATCCAGAATTATATAATAATTTTGTTGAGATTTTGGATAGAAGAGGAAGAAGTAAAACATCAGATTAAAAGAATTAAAAGAAACAAAGCACCAGGAATAGAAGGTATACCACAAGAATTCCTCAAAGAATGAGGTAGGGATGAGGACTGAGTTAAAGTATTGACGTCTTTGTTTAACTCAATGGAGAACTAGAGGTCTACACAGGCCTGGCCCACCGGCTGGATTTGGGCCTAATTTGAGAAATGTTTGTCAGGCTCGGGCTGGGCCCAGGCTTGAAAACTAAGAGATACAAAATAATTCATTATATTTTTTGGTCACCGATGCCAAAATTCTGAGGATAGAACAACTATCGCAGAATTTCTTTACTAGGAATTCTATATGATTATTCTGCTGAAACGTTTCAAATAATAGTAATAGTAATAACAATAACAATAACAATAACAATAATAATAATAATAATAATAATAATAATAATAATAATAATAATAATAATAATAATAATAATAATAATAATAATTATTATTATTATTATTATTATTATTATTATTATTATTATTATTATTATTATTATTATTTATGCATTTGCATGTTTTTTCTTAGGGGTTAAAAATGTATGCTTTTACGTTATGTGTACGAATTATGGAATTTTCAGTTATTGGACATGATTTTATAGTGCATATAACTGCATATTTTCTTGATTTTGATAAATGCATATTATTTCAATGTTACAGCCCCTATATTGCATATTTTAATGATTTTTATGGCTTTTTATTATTTTTTCCATCTGGATAATATTTTTCATATTGGTAGTATTGCACATGATGATACAACTCACGAAGATTTCAATATTATAGCCCCTATATTGCATATTTTAATGATTTTTATGGTTTTATTATTATTTTTTTCCATCTGGATAATATTTTTCATATTGGTAGTATTGCACATGATGATGCAATTCGTTTGGTGGCGAGAACTAAAAATGAGTCATGCTCTCAAGTAGTGAATCCCGTTTCCACCCTTTCATTATATATATATATATGTGCGTAGAGAATAATCAGTGCGTTAACTGAGAGGTTTATATTAACAACGATAAAGTGCAGGTCAATGTTTTGAGCAGCACGATTATAGCAACACTTGCTTGCCCACCAGTAGTTGCGTCGTGGTATTCAAACGTAAGTGTTGTGAACTGGTTCCCACCAAATTAAATTAGGCATATAAAGTGTTAAAAAGCTCTTCAAATGTCGAAAATAAAACCAACTTCGAGTGCTAGATTAATTAATTTACAGAAAGAGTTTTCGAGTGATTTAATATCTACAGATAATAGGGTACTGTTTTGTGGAGCGGGTGAGTAAAATGTAGGGAGTGAGAAAAGATTTCAAATAGTTCAGCACATAAACACAGCAAAACATAGGGACAATTTAATCAGAAAACTCGCAAACAAAGAACCTGTTCAAAAACAGCTAGTAGAGTGTTTAGGAAGTAGGGTTACTGAATTTTCCTATGGCTTGTGCCAAGCATTTTTGAGCTGCTGATATTCCCTTGTTCAAAATTAATAATCCCACATTTAAAAACTTTCTTACCAAGTACACTCGACAACATGTGCCTGCAGAAAGTACACTGCGTAAGACTTATGTAGGACGTTGTTACAATAACGTATTGTCAAATATACAAATTCAATTAGCGGATCAGTTTTTGTGGTTGTTGATGAACCCCCTGATTCTGAACGCCTTCTATTGCTAATA
The DNA here is from genome assembly GCA_030765045.1 of Tenodera sinensis. Taxonomy (NCBI): domain Eukaryota; kingdom Metazoa; phylum Arthropoda; class Insecta; order Mantodea; family Mantidae; genus Tenodera; species Tenodera sinensis. The sequence goes on along the minus strand of CM060964.1, from coordinate 125,103,049 downwards.
TAATCGTGGGTCCTTTAAATAATGAACAAAAGACTACACCTTATCTTCTTAATTTGAGCGAATTGTCGGCCGATGGCAATGTAACTGTGACCCAGTTTGTGATGGACTCTTTGCAATTACTATGACCATGTGGAATCAAATACAACCGGTTACTTTGATTTGTTACTGATGCAGGTCCTTATATGGTAAAATCAGGACAAACTCTGAAATGTATTTTTTCTAACTTAATTCACATAACTTGTTTGGCACATGATCTTAATCGCATTTCTGAGACAATATGTGATTCTTTCCCATGGATCTCCCTTGCATGAATCACTTACTGTCTTTGAAAAAACAATATTTGATCTAAGTTCGGTTCCTTTTAGCATTGGACAACAAGTGAAAGAGAAAGTGAATTATGTAATTTCAAAAAATTCTGGATATAAACAGATGTGCAATATTCGAGACATCCTCAAAAGAAAACCATCTGTCACACCAAGAGACTTGACTCTCTCTGTGAAGCAGTTAACATAATTTAAATATGCCCCGATAACATCTTGTGACGTGGAGAGAAGTTTTTCACGTTACAAAAGTGTTTTGCGAGACAACAGACAATGTTTTACAGTTGAAAATTTGTGCAAAGTGTTGGTAATGAACTGCAATTTAGCAGTTAATACTAGCAGCAGGACCACTTCTGCTTTAACATCTAAGGAATAAGGTAACTTGATTTAGTATTAATACTAACTCGTCTTGTCTGCTGCAAAGGAACATTAATTGTTTTAATTAAATAGTGCATATTTCTTAGCATATTTTCAAGTTTTTAAGAGCATATTGGCATGCATATTTCAGTGTTTTTAGGGCATGAACTTCCGAGCCCTAATAATGATGATGATGATAATGATAATAATGATAATAATAATAATAATAATAATAATAATAATAATAATAATAATAATAATAATGATAATATATTAATAATATATTATGTATATTATATTATAATATATATTATATATATTATTATATATTATATTAATAATAATGATGATGATAACGACAACGGCAACAACAACAACAACAACAATAATAATAATAATAATCATAATAATAATAATAATAATAATAATAATAATAATAATAATAATAATAATAATAATAATAATAATAATAATAATAATAATAATAATAATAATAATAATAATAATAATAATAACAACAACAACAAAATTACATAATTGGGCTGGGCTCAGGCCCGGGCACCATAATCTCTTCTTGGGCTCGGCTTGGTTGAGAACAGGCTGGGCCGAACCTATGAATGTTCTATGGAGAACAGCAACTGTATAGCAAATCTATAAAGGAAAAGGGAATAGGGATAAACCTAGCAACTATTGGGGCATAATGCTGTTCTCTGACATATGCGAAATCTATACAGGAATATTGGCAAATAGTTTGCCAGAATGGGTATGGAATATAAAATTCTTTCTGAATTCCAAATCGGTTTTAGGAAAGGAAAACAGACAGTTGACAATGTATTTATTATAAAAACTCTAGCGGAGAAATATTTTAGAAATAAAAAAGGTAAAATATATATGCCTTTCATTTATTTAAAAAAAGCATTTGACTGCCTAGAGATGAAATGTCTGTTACAAATTATGAATGAATGGTGACAATCCCAAAAGTGTTATATAAGGAGACTGCTTTTTGTATAAAATACAATGACGGGGCATTAACTAGGGAAATACACCAAGAAAAATGGTTAAAGCAAAGTTGCAAATTGAGCCCGATTTTATTTACTTTGATCATTGATGATATACATAAGAATATAAGTGATGAGAACAATCTCTTGCCGGTAACAATAATATGCACATACCTGGTCTGCTTTTTGTGCATGGCTTAGTAATATAAGGTGCGTTCAAAAAGAAACGAGCCAGAGATATAATTACAGAAACCAGTACCTGTATGTTAGAAGTATTGGCCCTGGCTGTTGAGACACTTCTCCCACTGTGACACAAGACGGTGAATGGCTGCCTCATAGAAGTCCTGGGGTGGCGACGTGAGCCAGTTCCGCACGTACAGCTGGATGTCGTCATTCGAGGTGAATTGTTTGCCCCTCAGAGCCTTTTTAAGAGGACCAAAAATGGTGTACTCACAGGAAGAGAGGTATGGACTGTATGGAGGGTGGCCAAGAACCTCCCATTTGAATTTCTGCAGGAGTGCCGCGACTGTGTTGGCCATATGAGGCTTTCCATTGTCGTGGAGCAGAATGACCCCATGGGTTAGATTGCCTGGTCGTTTTGATTTGATCGCTTGGCGAAGGTTGGTCAAAGATTGCTGGGCATCCACTGTTGTACCATGCTGCAGGAAGTGTATCAGAAGGGGTCATCTTGGTCAAAGAAGAACGTTAGCATAACCTTTCCGCACTTGTGTGGATGGCCTTGGCTTTTTTTGGTGGTGGTGACCCTGGATGCTTCCACTGGAGACTTTGTCGTTTTGATTCTGGTTCAAAGTGATGACACCATGACTCATCTCCAGCCACCACTCATGCCAGGAACTCATTCCCTTCCCTAGCACAGTGCTGCAGATGACCAAAACAGTGGGCCATTTTACATGCTTCCTGGTGTGGTTGAAGACTGTGGAGCACCCATTGGGCACACACTTTGTGCAAGAGCAGTCGATCCTTCATGATGGTGTGAACACTTCCGACGCTCAATCTGACCTCGGCGGCTATGGCTTTCACTGTCGCTCAGCGGTCCTGGGTAATGAGTGCATCAACCAGCTGGACAATGTCATCGGTAATGCAGTGTGGTGCTCCAAACCGTGCATCATCGGCTAACGACACCCATCCTCCCCTGAAGCGCTTGTACCACGCCTTGACCCTTGCAAGGTACATGCAGTGTTTGCCGTACACTTGTGATATTCGTCGATGAATGTCCGTTCCCCCTACTCCTTCCGCTGTCAGAAAACGAACATCTCTTTGCTCTTCTTTTGACGCCTCCATTTCACTGTGTGCAATGCGACTGACAGCATTGGATGATTGATGCATGCTGCTGCTAGCTTTGTATAGTCACGTGATGTGCACACGTGCCCTCTAGCGACGGGCTGTGAACTTCCACGCTCTGGTCGAAACAACACTTTGTTACACATGCCACGATATTACCATCCTGTCACCCGTTTGCGCACACCACACTCCGGTTCATTTCTTTTTGAATGCCCCTATAGGTTCTATTACCATAAATGGGTTAAAATTGCCTTTACATGAAATAGACAAATGTTTAGAATGGGGTTTATATGTAAACACAAAAAAAGCCCAAACTGTAATATTTAAGAAAGGAACTAAACTGAGTAAACATAAGAAGTGGACGAAGGGAGGAATAGAACATACAGTAGTATGTGACTGCACATATTTATGAATGAAAATCTGATGTGTTGCACTCACATGACCTTCTCTAGTCTTGTACAATGACGACCAAAGATAATTTCACTGTGCCTCCGGTCTATGTCACATTATTTATCATTGTATGAAGCCTTGGCTATTTCACTGGATGATTTAGGCAACGTACCCTTGCACTGTGGCCTAAAGCAACCAAAGAAATGGCAATGGCTTCATGCAATGGTAAATAATGTGACATGGACCGGCCTGCAGTGAGATTATCTTTGGCCGTCATCATACCTTCCATTCTTACAAACTCTTATTTCTCTATCTTCTTTGTGTTAGTTGCGATAAACATTTGCAGAAATTATCTTATTGCTTACTTCATTGTAGGTGCAAGGGGAATATGGGAGTACAGTAGGTTTTGAATAGTCAAATCTTTTGAAGCTTTGAGATTCTGTTCTCTTTGCACAGCTAACATATAAACAATTATTATCGGTGCCAAACAAGAAAGGTATTGACAGTTGGCGGTGAAAGAGAGGTGACGTTGCCGCTTATCGTGCCACACGGAGAGCGCATCAGCATGCATAAGAAGACATTTGGATTGTGTTTAGAATGTAGAGCGGATATAATTTATATTCGTATTAAAAAACAACAGTAAAATAGTTCATCTATACGCAAAGAATGGAATATAGAAGTATTATATCACTGTAAAGACTAATGTTAACAAAACAAACATACCTGTGAAATAGTGTAATGGGAAATGCCACTGATATCCGAATGCTTGCATCATGCTGTTGTTGTTGGAATTACCCGCGGAAATGTTCTATCCTTACTTCTAAGACTACATTTTCCCATTTGGTACATATTAAGTCCTTTGTATTGGTAACCACTTGTTCACAGTTTTCAGCTTTTTATTGATGTAGCTTTATTACAGATGACATAGTGAAATATTTGCTTCGCACAACCTAACTCTTTACTTCGGCCCAAATTAATTAAATCAGAGTACACTAGGAAAGGGCAAATCCAAACAATTTTGCGATCATGTTCTTCAGCAATACCATCAATTGCAAAATCCTTTAATTGGGATATGTACCTTGCCAAGCACAATTTCATTCGCTTCCCGAGTGCAGAAAGTTTTTCGTTTGGCTATGCTGTCGTCAATATTTTTGGACATAATTGTTCATTAAAAGAATGAGACAGTTGTAAATGCTCACAACATATGCACAGATACACTGATTCAGACACACGCAAGTTGTTGTTGTTGTTGTTGTTTTCTAGTGCCTTGCATCTGGCAATGAAGCCATTAGCATTCGTGGTTTCCAATACTTTTGAACTGTAGTGATTTGTCAATAGTCGGAAGGCTGCAACTGCTGTTTTCCTTGGTCTCTGGGGGATTATATCTGGGTTGGAAAGTAGTGTAATCCATTTTTTATCTTTGGCATTTGTTTCTATTTCTTGTAGGTATGAATGAGAACATTTTTTAATGATCAAGCATTTTATTGAGGAATATGAGAAATTGAATTTAGACTTTTGTTTTATTGTTGTGCCTTTCTTTGCAAGTGAGTCTGCAGCTTCGTTCCCCATGACTCCACAGTGTGCTGGAATCCATTGGAGATGAACAGTCTTATTAACTTTTTGGAGCTGTGTTAACATTTTGTAGCATTCTCTAATTTTTGTTGACTTCTTTGTAGTATTTGAACATATTCCCTGAATTGCAGCTTTAGAATCCGAAAGAATTACTGCCTTGTTAAATTTATTTAAGGGAAGATTTAATAATTGTCGGAGAGCAATGTGTATAGCCTCTATTTCTCCATCATAATTTGTTGTGTCTCAGCCAACAGAATGATAAAAGGAAAAATGTGAACACGTAACTCCAGCTCCAGTAAGGTTTTCCTTGGAGGATCCATCAGTATATATGTGCAGCCATTCTTCTGTGGGATACCTAGTATTGATTGTTTCCAGAGCTAGAAGTTTTTGTATTTCTTTTGGTGTGTCTGATTTACTTATTTCCTCTATTAATTCCAAACTGAAGGTAGGTTGTAATAATTCCAATGGATTTTCTCTTATAAGTAGATTTTCTCTGGTGTTAGGAATGTTCAATTTGGATTTAATTTGTGTTACCTTTTCTAGGAAACTACTATGAGTTTTAAGGATTGAAGGGGGGAGGTTCTCTTCTGTCCATTTAGAGTTTGGCAGTCGTAACATTTTCTCGTGTTGGAGCAATGCTTGTTCTTCTATTTTTGTTGTTATTGATGGGGTCCGTGTTAAGGCAAGCATGGCATCAATAGGTGTGGATTTAACTGCTCCAGTGATTAGGCGAAGAGCCTGATTTTGTATTTGTTCAAGTTTATTGATGTTAGCATTTGCTGCTGTTATTAAAGCTTCAGAACAGTACAAGAGGTTTGGTTTAACATACATTTTGTATGTTGTGTTAAGGACTCTCCTTGAGCAGCCCCATTTAGCACCAGCTAACCTTTTCAGGATTTGCAGTTTCTTTTCAACCTTTTCTGAGATGTTTGTTATATGCTTTTTCCAACTTAGCTTTCTGTCGAAAGTGATGCCTAAGTATTTGGCATCATCAACTGCTTTGAGTGGTTTACCATTATAATTTATGTTAATATTAACTGGTTTGTATTTTAGTGTAAATAATTCATAATTTGTTTTTTCCACATTGATAGTCATGAGGTTTTTGGAGCTCCATTCATGTACTTTGTTTAGGGCTGTTTCTATTCTGTCTTTAATTAATTCAGGTTTTTTTTGGAGAGTCTGAAGTCCAAATGACTACATTGTCAGCAAATAAAGCAATTTTGGATTCTAAAGTTTTTATTATTGATGGAAGGTCATTTATATATATGTTAAAGAGTGTTGTGCTCAGAACAGCACCTTGTGGAAGTCCTCGGTGTGTTTGTTTATATTTGGAAATGTATGTATTATATTTTGTGGCACAAAATCTTTGTGAAATAAACTGAGTTATCCATTTAAGCATGTTACTTTTCACACCTATTGATTGCAACTTCTCAATTAATTTGTTTCTCCAGACTGGGTCATATGCTGATTTAAAATCAATGAATACTGCTAAGGTATCCTCCTTTCTATTGAAAGCTTCCTTGATGTCTTGGCTTAGTAGGAGTACATTTTCACTTGTACTATGATTCTGTCTGAAGCCGGTCTGTGAACTATTAATTAAGTTGTAATATTCTAGGAACCAGTTAAGTCTAGATGCCACCATTCTTTCCATCACTTTTGCAATAACACTGGTCAAAGATATTGGTCTGAAACTATTAATATTGTTTGAAGGTTTGTTTTTCTTTAAAATCGGGATGATAATGGCTTTTTTCCAGTCGGAAGGTACAGTCATTCTCCAACACGTGTTATAGAGTTTAAGTAGGATTTCCTTTCCTTTCCTGCCAAGGTGTTTAATAAACTCTGGGTGGATCTTGTCAGGTCCTGGAGATTTTTTGTTCTGTAATTGTTCTATTGCTAAATCCAGTTCTGTTTCATTAAAATCCTGAATAAAAATATCATTTCGTATACCTTTTGGCTTATTAGTTTCTCGATAGTTTTTTGGATAGCTTTATCTTGTTTTTTATATGCTTGGGGTATTCTTTGTGACTGAGCATAAAACTTGTTAAGGGATTCTGCTATTTCCCTATCTGTAGTTAAGGTTTTGTTATTATGTTTTAATGGTTCAGTTATATTTTTTGATAATTTTGTTTTATTAAGGAATTTGTATATTTTATTTCCATCTTCCCTATAGTCCATATGTTCTACAAAATTTGTGAAACTGGCCCTCTTTGCTGTAATTAATTCTTTCTTAAAAATGGCTGCTTTTCTTCTCCAGTTTTGTACATCTTCTGAACACTTGGTTCTTTCGGCTTTGACTCTTGCTATATTTCATTCGTGTTTTAACTTAGATAAAGATGGAGGCCAAAAGTAGCTATATTTCTTGAACTTTCCTTTGGGGATATGTGTTTTGGCTGCTGTCAATAATATTTCACAAATTTTTTTATTCATTTCATCTGTTGACTTGAACTCTGATTCTAACAGTATATTACACTTCCCTTCTAGCTCATTTTGGAAACTGGACGAATCTGCTTTATTAAAATTCCAAGAAGTTTTAATTTTTGGTTTGTTACTTTTATTTATTAGACCTCTTATGGAGTTTATGGTGATTCTGTGGCCTGAACCTGGGTCTTCTATTATTTCTCTTTTTGTATTGTCAATTATGTCAGATGACACCATCAGAAGATCAGGATTTGTACCTGAACCATTATAATGAAGGTAAGTGGGTGGATCATTTGGATTAAATATTAATTCCATTGTTGATGAGTTTAATAGGTCTTCTATGACTCTTCCTGCTGAATTTATATCTCTGTAGCCCCACCTAGGGGAGTGTGCATTAAAATCACCTATTAAAATACTTTTGGGTTCTATGGGAATAGAATTTAGATCTATTGTATTGTCTGGAGGATTGTAGATACTGTAAATTCTATAGTGGTAGTTACTTTTCCATACTTCAGTTTTAACTATTTCTGATTTATCTTGTTCTTCCATTGTTTTTTGGATTTGGATAGTAGCTTTCATATTTCTTTTAATTCCTGTAAGAATACCACTTGCTATTTGACAAGCCTTTGGAAGTATATGTGTAGTGTACTGATCCATTTCAAAGGATATTTCCTGTTCTTCTGATATATTGGCTTCTTGTACTGTGAAGACATCTATATCTTGGTCTTTTAATATTTTCATTAGCTCTTATTTTTTAGGCTGGGACATGCCTCCTGCATTCCATTGTAGAATTCTTAAAGTATTGGAATTGTTGTGATGAAATTTGCCTAAAGATGTCCCCACCTGGAGATCCGATTGGGGGACAGTTTTAACTCCGGAATGTTTATCTTTAGGACTCATATTCATGTATGTGGCTTTCATGTAACTGTTTTTTTAACGGGCACCAGTTTTACAATGTGGCAGTTACATCACCCGACTTAAACCCCCATTTTGCAAGGGGGACCACACCTATCGTTGGTCAACGGGTCCATTGGACCTAGCCGGGAGGACTAAATAGGTGGTATTTAGATCCACCGACCTTCCCCTCATGTGCCTCTGAGGGACGCTGTTGTGCTGTGATAGGCCAGCACATATGTAAATGACATTTCCTCCATTTTAGATGAAACAGTTATACCGCTGTGATTCGGTCCCCAGAGCCTCATCTGTTAAAAGCAGGGTGCACCACGGGCAGGATGAGGATGGGAATTGGGTAGGAGAGGCTATAGGAGGCGCATCACTACCCCTTACTACCCACACACGTAAGTAAATACAATCGCAAAATCGCTTGCATCATTCTATTTATTGTTGTTATTTGCCTTGTATTTACACACGTAAGTAAATACAAGGGAAATAACAACAATAAATAGAATGATGCAAGCGAACTTGTCAGCACACATGCAATCTCTGATACAAACATTGCAAGCTGGAACTGGAGGGAGGCACTGTATATATTGCAGGGGAAACAAGATAAACACACAGTTTATGTTACTGCTAGATTGCAGGTCAGGCACATGTTAATCACGTGTAAAATATCGACAACACTGGTTTAGTGTTGCTATGGAAACATCTTAGCTTTAATTGGTTGCTCTTTTCATTGCCATGACGATTGCCATAACGCACCCATCCCTTCCTGTTCATTTAGACCCTTCCACCACGTGGGTAGCAACTGTCAATCCTGTTCTTATTTGGCGCCGAGTTTAATAACGATCTTCCATTTGGCAAAAGTTCAAGCATTCCAAAACTCACACAAATAACCAGGAGTATTTCTGAAATGGTTCACTCCACAAAAAAATTCATTTGGACATAAATTGTGTTTTAACCAGATCTATACTTTTTGTAAAGTAAGATTCAGTCTTTTACCGATTACCAGTTATGCAGAAGTTGTCAGGACTATGTGGGCTATAGCCAGAAAATTCAAAATATACGTTTCATTTGCCATAAAAATATCTTAAACATGTGGCATTTAAAATAAAATTGTAAGAGTCATTTTCGAGAAAATCAACATTTTTTAAGAATTTTCCATGTAAAGGGCAGTTTAGGGTGGAGGAATTTTCTTCAAAATCTTCGTGCTGCATCCTTAAAAGATGCCAAACTTAAGTACCAAATTTGGTTTTTAATTGACTTTTCATTTTTGCGTTACGCTGTTCACACACCCACCCCCACCCACACCCCTTTTTCAGAGATAAAATGTGGAGTGCCACAGGGTTCTGTTCTTGGACCTTTACTGTTGGCATTAATGATCAATGATCTGCCTTCGTTTATAAATACTCATACAATATTATATGCAGATGATACTACCTTCTTTAATACCAGCACAGACTTTTTAAATCTAAAAACAATTGCTGAGGATACCCTGAGGCAGGCAGATCTTTGGTTCAGGGCAAATGGCTTCTTACTTAATGAACAAAAAACACAACAACTATTATTTACACTAAAAGACCTGCCAAGCGTAAATAATACCAAAGAAGTCAAATTTCTCGGTGTAATAGTTGACAATAAACTCACTTGGGAGCCTCATATTAAACATATCACTACTAGGCTCTCAAGGGTAATATTTCTCTTAAAAAACCTAAAAAGCTCTGTACCTGACACTTACATCAGAACTGCTTATTTTGCTTTCTTCCATAGCATTATAACATATGGTATTGTACTTTGGGGTAATAGTAAATATATCACTAATATCCTACTATTGCAAAAGAAGACCATTCGAATAATATCGGATGCAGATAAATTGGCACATTGTAAGCCACTATTTGTACAACTAAGAATAATGACAGTAGTGAACTTGTATATCTATACAGTCCTCATTTATATAAAAAAGAATATATCTGATTTTCACTATAGACAGGATATCCATAACTATAACACAAGAAATACAAACCAAATTGATACAGCTTATAATAGACTGTCAAAATCACAAAATAGCTTTGAAGCATTAGGTATAAAAATGTATAACGCACTATCAAATGAGGTAACTCAACTGACGTATAATAGATTTGAACGTAGACTTTATGACAGATTATTAAACAATCCGTACTACTCTCTACAAGAATATTTTGAAAATTCAACTCAGCTGTAAATACCACTGTTATTGTAACTTATCTTTGAAATGTACATTGCCATTCAACAAATGGATATATCCATATATGCTCCATACTTGGCTCTATAAGACAACTGATTGTACTAAAAGTAATATATAGTAGGTCATAGTGAATATCGGTAGCATTATTTTTATAACTGATATTTGTAAATATGTATGTATATATAATTTTGCTAGAATCTATTTGTTATATATAACATGTAAACTACACTGACGTTGTCTATTGCTGTAACAGGCCTAATGACAATAAAATCTATTATTATCATCATCATCATCATCATCATTATTATTATTATCATTATTATTATTATTATTATTATTATTATCATTATCATTATCATTATCATTATTATTATTATTATTATTATTATTATTATTATTATTATTATTATTATTATTATTATTATTATTATTATTATTATTATTATTATTAATGGTTGCCTTAGAGGGGTGGAGACAGGCCATGAGGGCAAAAGTGGTGTCACTATTTATAATTAATTTCATTTCGCTGGTTTGACAAACCAGTGAAAATGAATATTTTGCCGGTATCGAACTATTATAAATTCAAATTATCGTACACTCCCATAATTATCGTACAGGTTAGCAACCATGTGTAAAACATTAAAATTATTGTATGCCCCCATAATTATCATACGGGTTGGCAACCATGCACAGTAGAGAAAGTAAAAGTAGACATAGAAGGCAAGTGTGAGAAACAAAAGAAATCAGCAATGATGTCTGTGAGAGGATACATATACAAAATGCTGGAGATGGAGGTGAAATGTGTGGAAAGGGTCTATAACTCAGTGGTCAAAGCTCAAATGCTACATGGTATCAAAATATGGGGACTTGAAAATCGATGGGAAGTTGTCAATCGTGTACATAGGATGTTTTGCAAGGAAGTATACTGGGGTTGCCAATAGCAACAACAAATGAAGTTGCTCTAATTGAATGGGTTTTCTTTGCCTGCTGAATGATATAAAATCATGGAATTTGAGATACAACTTGGAAGAATGGTTTCTCTCTTTCTCAAATTTTTTTGTTACCCTAAAAAGTAACCTTTCTATTTGTTTTTCAAATAGTGGCATTATCATCATGATAAAGCATATTAAAAACATTTAAATTAATTAAAACAAATATTGGTAATTGTGAACAAAAGCAGACATTTAAAAGCAAATGTGCCTATTCTGTCATTTTCAAAGTGGTATCAAATGACAATGTTGTAATAAAATAATGTGCAATGTAAACAAAAACCATGTATTTCCTCAAAACAGCAGTACTGCATATGAAAAACAATGACTATGCATAATTGTATACTTACCCTTGATGGAGAATTACTAGTTTTGCAGCTAACATCCACCTCCTGCCCCTCTTCTGCACCAATGAACTGCTGCATGCGTGTAACTGCCCTGTAATATACATATATACATATAAGAATTACATTCCCCAAAGAAATAAGATATTTAATAACTCAATAATTATATGCTACAGAGAAGAAAACTATTAACATATTTTAATTGCAGTCACACTAGATTGGCTCAGAATAAAAGTTAAAACTATAAATCTGATTTGAAGAATTACAGGTAATGAACAGAAATTCATACTCAAATGTTAATGTGAACAACATGTTCATAGAATCATAGGATTTATGTCCTAAGAAACATCTTAAAGTGCTGCAAGTATTACATCATTTTACACTTTTAATTTAGTTTCAACCATGTAAGAGTGAATTTCATGTTCACAATACTCTCTTAACATTAGATACAGGCAGCACTGATTTTCTAGAAAAACTGAAGTGGTATTTAATTTTTTATGTGTTACTAATGTGAAGGAAGTGTTATCACAACATAAAATGTAAAAAAAATTGTAGAAATAGTTAATCATTAAGAGTCACAAACCATACAGATAGAGATTATATTTCACATCTTCCATAATTAAAATTAAGAAAAGGGTTTCCCAATTAGTTTAGGTTATACAGAGATTAGGAACAGACACAAATTATCACAGAGCATAATCAGCTTATTGAAACAAAGAGAAAGGGTGAAACAATTAATGCTGCAAACAGGAAGTTTCACAACAGAACATTCGGAGCTAGACAGAAGAGTGAAGAAGGAAATAAGAAAAGACATAATGAAAATACAATCTCAATCAAACAAGAAGCATACTCAAAAATTCATAGTCGACTATAAGAGCATAGAAGATGCAGGGAAATGACAAATTCTGGATGATTAGTGCAAAAGACAAAAATGGAGAAGAAACAAGATCAAGATATGGAATAAACAAAGCTGCCACAAATTGCTATCAGCAGATGTATGACAGCAACTCACCAATAATCCACAACAATTTTCAGAAGTTGGAGGGGAGAAAGATATACCACCAATATTGCCTAAGGAAGTAGAAAACGTGATAGCTCAACTGAAAAGTAACAAAACCCCAGGAGAAGATGGTATTATAAATGAATGTTTGAAATGGGGAAAAGAAGAAATAACTAAATATATGACAGCCCTGTTTAATAAAATAATAGAAACCAAAGAGATACCTACACAATGGGAGACAAGTACAATAATTCTCATACGTAAAAAAGGGAAATAGAGATGACTTGAGCAACTACAGACCAATAAGCTTAATGTCAAACATTTATAAAATATTCACAAAGATACTGACAAACAGACTTACCAAGATAATAGATGAAAACCAAACCGGCTTCAGAGCAAGATACAGCTCTATAGATCATCTACAAACAAGAAACCAAGTCTTCGAGAAGGCACAAGAATTTAATCTGTAAATTTAGTGCACAGAATTGGAGAGTGAGAACCAATCAGGAAATATATTATTTAATATATAGCGTTTCACTCTTAGAAGACAGTATGGAGTTAAATGGGACATCTCTGTCTCTATCTAGCGCATACAAGTTGCCATTAGCCGCGTCCTTTTCTACCCTCGCTCTGTTGCCACATTCCTAATAGCATGGTATAAATATTCATTTGTTATAAATTTCAGGTTTGAACACATTATCCTATGCAGAATTTTTTTCTCTATCAGGTTATATCCTTTTCAGAGTCATTATACATTTCTATAGGCCCAAATTTCTTCAGAAAACGTTTTTTTCAATAGAAGTCCGATATTTGCTGTTTCTACACTCATCACGCACTAACTAACAAACTAACTGCTAGAATGCATCTATATTTTTTTCTTAGGTAGAGTAAACTATAGTGCTACTACCTGCCTACTTTGAATTCTCTATGTTTACCCAGTTAAGGGTTATAATTTTTTAAATTAAATGTTTTCGGAAAATGTTATATCTGTGCACTGCAAAAGTTACGCAGTGTGAAACTTTTTTGTTATTGAGTTTACATCAGGGAACCAGCGAGAACAAATGTTGAGGAAGGTTGGAGAAAGTTTTTAAAATAAACCAAAAGGCAGTAACCTCTTTCTTTTATCCAATAAGGCAAACAAAAGGTATTCATCTATTCAGCGCCAGGCCTGACACAGAAGATAGTATAAGGAGCAGCACTAACATTAGTTCAAAAGAAGCCGTGTGTGTAACTGTGAGCTGTTATTGCGTTATTTGTTTAATATTTTTGTAAATATTTGTAGTTATGGAGGGGGAAGCTAGGAAGAGACGATATGTTGGCAAATTAAGAAGTAAGGAACGCCAAATAATTATGAATGTGTTAGATTATTTTTGAAGCAAAATACTTGGCAGTAAAGGCAGTAAAAGAAACAGCTAAGGCTATCGGGTGTTCAGAAGTAGTAGTGTGTATGATTAAAAAGGAACTAATGGAAGGACCTCTAAGAACGCCATCGAAAAAGAAAGCAAAAAGGGCGGGACTACACAAAACGCTAGGTTAACGCAATATGATTGAATAGTGCAAGGTGGAGTGCGGCGAATTGTTCATTCTTTACAGTTTGCAAATATTCCACCCATGCTGAATATAATTTTGTCACAGTTCAACAGTGATGAGACCCTACCAAATTTCTCAAGGGCCACTCTGATTTGGGGTTCGAATATGAAAGAAAGGGTAACAAGTGCATATTAATAGAAAGAGACGATATCGATATCATCAGATGGCGACATAAATATCTAAAAAACAAAAAGGTTTAGGGACCAGGGGAAATCAATTGTTTATACAGACGAGTCATTTGTAAATTTAGGTCATACAGTAACAAAGGCGTGGAGGGATACCAAAGTTAAAAGTGCCCATCTCGTCAAGCAGCAATTGAAGGACTAAGTACAGGACTCAGGCCACCTCGAGTCGCTCGCGGAGAGAGATTCGCAATAGTACATGTTGCAACACTGGGCTCCATTTAACGTGTACTGTCTTTTAAGGGTGAGACGCGCTTTAGAAGTAAACGATACTATGTGCGTTGCGTATAATGGTGGTATTTTGCTATTTTAAAGCATAAACACAACATTGCTCTCAAAATGGAAAAGAAAGGGGGAATAAAGTTTACCCATCTCTGGGTTTGAACTCAAATTTCTGGGATTCATTAGGTTCACAGTCAGGAGTCATAATCGTGTGGCCAAAGTATACGTTTTAGAGCTATCCTGTATTTCTGTAGCCTCTTTCCAGGACCTGTTATCCATTGCCGTGGCGTGCAGCCATATGTTAAATCTCCAATTTAACTGCTTTTGGTAATGCTACAATTTAGAAGTGCTTCCTCAGAGAGACAGCAGGCAGGCTTTACTAAGTTCCTAATAAGCACTATTTCGATTCCAGTGGATAGTATTGACATATTTCTTTCTGTTTATGATTTACTGGTCACAATCTCTAATTACTTTGAATATGTATAACTTGTTAACTTGACATCGTAGACCATTGGTTTCCTATCTCATATTGATTGTCTATGAACCCTCTATTACCAGTAAAATTTGTGCGGTGTTATTCATTTACACCCTGTATTCATAGATTACATCATCACTAGATTATAGAAAAGCATTTGGCTTGGTGGAACATAATAGTGTTAAAAAGGCAATGAAAGCAATAGCCATACACCCAAAATATATAAGACTGTTAGGCAAGACACATATAAGAAGCTGCGCAAAAGTGAAGACCGAAATTGACGGGAACCTTTTCAGAATGAAAAGAAGAGTCAGACAGGGAGACCCTTTATCCTCAAAATTATTCACATACACCTTCGAGCTAGTGTTCAAGAAATTAGACTGGGATGAGGAAATGAGAGGCATAAATATCAATGGGAGAAGGCTGACTAACTTGAAATTCACACATGACATTGTGTTATTCTCCAACACTGCGGCAGAGCTAAAAAATACGCTAATAGAGCTTAAGGCAAAAAGCAAAAAAGTAGGTCTACAAATGAATCCATAAAAGACCAAGCAAATGACCAATTCTGTGGAGACAGCACTTATAGTAGACAGGAAGCCGATAGAATACTGTAGAGAATACATTTATCTACGTCAGTCAGTGTCTAACTGAAAATATGAACATAGAAATAAAAAGAAGAATTAGACTAGCCTGGAGTAAGTTTAGGTTTACGAAATTTATTCTACTAGATAAACAATATCAATGTCAACACAAGATCGGACATCATGCAAGTCTGTGTCATCCTGGTTCTCATATACAGAAGCCAAACCTAGGCATTGACCAAAGCACAGATCCAGACGATACAAGTGAGCCAGAGAAAAATGGAAAGAAGACTACTGCGTGTTACCCTCAGGGACAGGATAACAAAGAGCTGAAACAGAGGAGTGGAATACAGGACGTGACCACCAATGCTAGGAGGACCAAATGGATTTGGGGAGGCCATGTGGCCAGGATAGGAGGGCCTATGCAACGATAGGGACGGCAAAGATGGTCCCAAGAATTTAATGCAGTAATGGGTGTGCAGTGGATGAGAGTGGCGAGAGAGAGAGTAAAGTGGAAAGAAATGTGGGAGAGGATAAAGGCATAGTGATCAACAGTGCAGTGGAAAAGAGTGGAGTGAAAAGCGTGGGGGGTCATAATATCAATATAACGGGAAGATAGACACAATCACAGTCATATAACTAGCAAATAGGAGCAGTAAGAAAGGTGCAGAAACAAGACTGTCCAAGGGAAATTTAACTCATAGAGACTAGCTCACTCTGTGAGTACTATTGAGCTAACCCTACCACAGGTGGCAGGAGGCCCTTGCCCGAGAGGGATTTTAAGGGCTTGTTTATTTACTTATTTTATTTATACAAATTTCAAAATACACAACCGGGAGCAATTTAGTTAATGAACATCTGACAACAGTACACCTTTGCGCTTGCACACACACTTAATAAATGTAAACTCCTAGTCGTGCTTAGCTAAAGTATGTATGAATGAACGAATGATTTATTGAGTACCAAATCTTACACATCTTGGGCTACCCCTAAGCTGGGCCCTGGCCCTGTTGCAGCTAAATTAGTATAGACAAACATAAATCTTTACCATACCAATATTTCACTTCTTTACGAAACCTCAATTAAGGATTATTTGCCCAATGTAAGGGATCTGAAACATAAATGTGCACAGATGTCTTAAGCACACAAAATCTTCTAAAAAATAGGGTTGGAGTCAAATAAACACTAAGATTACATTTACTATACATTATACTGCAGCAGCCTGTTTCTGTATATTGATACCTTCATTGCCCCTACTGTTAACTGGTTTGAACATCCGGGCTCCTCTTGTCTTATAAGTTCCCAGTTGAAGCAGAAGCTTCAACAAATTCACATATCTATCCACATTTATAGGAATATCAAAGTCCATACTTGGATCTTGATCTTCATGTCTCTTAATGAAAATTTTCTACGAAAGTATCAACTCCTTGGTATTTCTCATGGTTCTTAACAATCTTATAGCATTGTTTATGTGGTGATGAGTGTTCCAAAGATGATCAGATATTACAGATTTGTCTGTTTGCTT
The DNA here is from genome assembly GCA_030765045.1 of Tenodera sinensis. Lineage (NCBI taxonomy): Eukaryota > Metazoa > Arthropoda > Insecta > Mantodea > Mantidae > Tenodera > Tenodera sinensis. The sequence continues at coordinate 125,085,660 of CM060964.1, read as the reverse complement.
ACATTTAATGTTTCTTAGACATTCTTTCAATCTAACATTGGCCTTTTTAGCTTTTCTAATGTATACAAGATGACAATTGGAACAGTTCATCGGTATATTCTCGGTCTTATGTAGGTTTTGGTAGGTTTTAGCAGGCTTTTCAGAGAAAACCTGTTTTGAGAGGTAAAGAAGTGTCATCTTTCTTGAATATATTTTGGAAACCATGAATAATGTTGCAATTTTTTTCAAACATTTCTGCTTTTAGAATTTCCATATCTTAGTATTATGAAATCCTTACTGAAGCCATTATACTCAGCTATCTTTACAATTTCAGTGTGTATTTCATTTTCTATTTCAACCTACTAAATGGTACATTCACCAATCTGAAGATTAAGCTGCTAATAATCTCAAGCTTAGGCTGCCAGGAGTTGAAACTGCAGGGTCTGGTGTAATTCTGGGTTTATGTGGGCTTCTGAAGATGCCAAATTTAATTCTATTGCTGCTTCTTATTAACTTCAGGTCCAAAAAGGGTAAGAAATGGCGGTTGGGGTCTGATCTCCACCCGGCAGCAGGAGCGGGCCGGGAGTGCTGATCTGCCTTAATGACTCGTCTTCCAGCAGGACAACAGAGCCTACGGAAACAATGGCTATTGTTAATGGCCCAATGTCTGGACTGTTCGCTCACAGTCACTCTCGACCAATCTACTTCCAGAAATTTTCCTTTGTCTACAAACCTATATAAGGAGCTGCCTTGAGCCAAGGAGTAGAAGTTGTTCCAGTCGTTCTTGTAGTGAAGTGTTGAAGAGAGTTAAAACGTCTATGAAGGGTTAAGTGGACAGCACCTGTGAATTGTGCCGAGTAGCAGTTCAGTGCGAGTTGTAGTCTGACAGTTATTTGTGATTCGATAGTTGTTCTGTTGCTCTGAGTTTGTACAAAAGTGATCTAAGTGTAACGTTAGCACTATGCTAACTGATTAGAAGGCAATAAAGTGTGATTAGCAGTAACTGGTTATTTCTCATTTGTTACAATATTATTGATCTCTATTTCATACTGAAAGTTACAGATAATTCCTGTACATTTAACAATGTAAGAGCATCTTATAGGAACTTTCTGTGAACTATAGCTGCCACATCATCCTCATACTGATGCCATGCTTTGAGAATTAATTAAAGGCTCTTGTAACATGTATTTCCAAGCTGTTCATAAATAGTCAAAAAGGTGGATAAAAGGTTGTCAATTGCCACACCAGATCATTGTTTACAGAATTTACTTATAAATTGAAAGGTTGATAATTAGATGCATCTATTTGTTAGCTTTGTCAAATTATGCATAACAAGCTGGTCCAAGTTTACAGAAAAGAGTCAATTTTCCAAACAATTTAGTCATTTTTCCCTGGGTTTGCTAGGAAAGAAGAAATGGAATACAATGAAATTGTACAGGCACTGGTCTAGTGATCCCAAAGTAGCAGGTTCAAACCTGGCCCCAATTGATGGTTTATAAGTGTGCTTAAAAGTGATAGTTCCATGTCAGTAGATTTACTGGTATGTAAAAGAATTCCTGCGAGATGAAATTCTAACACACCACACTGCTGATATGATCCTGGTAACTGACAGCATCATTAACAAACAAGATATTTATTTACACATAAATAAAAACAGAAACTGTGAATATAACAGATTAACTGTTTCAATTGTGAACTTGTACACATTAGAAAAGCTAAAAAAATCAATATTAGATTGAAATAACACCTAAGAAATATTAAATATAACCAAACAGACATGTATGCAGTATCTGACCACTTTTGGAACACACATAACAACACAATGACACTGTTAGAACCATGCGAAATGCTGAGGAATTGGTCCTTTAGAAGAAAATTTTCATTAAGAGGTATGAAGATTACATTACAAGCTTTGATATTCCTGTAGATGTGGACAGAAATGTGAATTTGTTCAAACCTCCATTGCCAAGGGAACTCTGTCAAGCTATGAGGAACACAGATGTTCAGCCCAATTGACAACAACTGACAATGAAGGTAACCTATGAAAGCCGGCTTCTGCAGTGTATGTATGTGAAGCATTTTCAGTGTCCAAGGTGCCATTTACAATGAAAATTAAGCGTCAACATAATTAAAAGTAAAATATGCGCTTAACATAATATGCTGTCATTCACCAAGGTGTACACAAACAGAAGCACCAGCCAATTGCAAGAGAGTGTAAATCAGCTTAAGTAATACAACAGTCTGCAACTTCAGATAGTACTACACCAACACAACCCTGTGCCACTTGACAGGAGTGTATCTTCCAAGTAAAAGGGAGGGTGGCAGTGAACTGTCTTACCTTAATTTAATGGTTCCACGTCTGATTAATCACTGCTGCTGACACTCATTGTCACCACTGCTAATTAAACCATGAAGCTCAATTACAACCTGCTCTAATTATTCTTCTATCTCACTGTCCTTTAGCCAGTATTCCTGCTAGAGTTTTCATAGGTACATGTTCACATGAAGTTTCCACTCCTCTGTAGTAACTGAATTTACCACAGCCACTAAGAGCTTTTCTATAAACTTCACATGCAGTTTGTGTCACATGTTCTACTCCATTACTTTCCTCTTCACAACATATTCTATCAGACTTAAATCACAGTGACTGAGTCCCACTACTTGGTGTTCATGGTGCCAAAAGTGTGCCAATTTTATATATGATTGAAGGCTTATGAATTTTTACTAATTCTAATAGTTCTGCCTTCATTATGGGATCGCCATAATCTATTCCGTTTTTTGTTAGCCAATTTTTAACCACCAGTTTTAATCAACTGTTTATTGTTTTACTTATTGGACAACTCTTTTTCCATAACACTTGGTAAAGCACTATTCCATGATGATCAAGACATTAGCAGGTACAATTTCTCCTGTGTCCATTTAAGAAAACTCTCATAATTCATCTCTTGACGATAATCTCCAGTTTCCTGTTTGGCTTTGAAAATTAAAGTTGCATATGGAATGAATGGCATGAGATATAATAAATTACTGTCCTTCAGTTTGGTTCTTCTTCACCCCAAATTCATTGTTGCTCTGCCAACACTTACTGTGTGGTGAGAGTGAATCAAGATCTCATCAGAGTTAAGTCACAGGCTTCATTTTTTATTACAATATTTCTCATGCTGGCTCATTGTCCCTAAATAGCACCCTCTCTATGCAGCTACATCAGTTTTTTCTGTTACAGTAAGCTTTGAAATTTTACATTTCTTAAATCTGAAACCAATGCTTTTCACCATTTTATAAAGACTTACCCGGCATGCTTTAAACCCAATTTGCTCTTCAGCTCTTGTATTTTATTTAGAGTGGGTAGCTCTTTTTCTACATGATTAAATTATGCAAAGCAGTTTTACAAAAAAGTCACCTTTTAGGTCTTTTTCTGTTCTTTCCTGATGTTAACATACCACCGCCACCGCCACCGCCACCATTTTCGTCTGATATGACACAATGTTGGAGGACGTTAATTAAAAAAAAAAAAAAAAACATCACCACCACCACCACCACCACCACCACCATCATCAGCAGCAGCATCACAAAAACAATCATCCACAGTCTCTGTATTCCTCCCAAACAGCCAAGCTACAAAGATGAGATGGCAGGTAATAAGTTGCAGTTATGGTGTTGGCATAGTACATGTATCAAAATGAACAGGGTCAAAGGACATTAAATTCTCACAAAAGCAGCATCTGCTGCCACAGTTTGTTTTGCTGCTATTTTATAGATATCCCAATGATTCCTGGTCAGTGATCATACAGGAGGGCAGTTAGTGAAGTAGTGAAGTGAGATGGCAGAATAATCACAAGATGAGAGAATTGCTCTCTGATTGTCTATTTTCTTATGTTTGATGCAGACAAAATTTGAAAGCTTGGACCTTGCAAGTTTGTAAGTTTACGTTTAATTCAATGTTTATTTTTATGTTTACATGATTCATTGTGAATAGTTCTATTACAATATACAGAATCAGGTTTTTAAGTTTACTTTATGCTTATGCTCAATTTTTGATGTGAAGTGAAGTGAAGTCAACTTCAACTCTTAATTTTTACCTTGTGGTGGTTTCTCTGTATTAAATTCCTTTTTAAGTTATTCAAAAATTTTCTTTCCCCTTGTTTACCTAAACTCACATTAAATGAGGCTGAATCAATAAAAACAGCATACCGTAAACAAGGGTTACTTGAGCCCAAATATCAGGTTTATTTCCTTTGTCTTCAGAAAATGCTTTCAAAAATATACCTTTTTTAAATGGAAGTTTCATTATCTTATACTTTAGAATGTCTTTAATGGATAGAGCCAAGAAATATTTTGATTTTGATATGTTTTCGATATTTTTAAGACATATTTAATTTGGGCTCAAGTTACCCTTATGTTGGGTTTCTTGAACCCAAACACTTTCTCATATTTTATTTGCCTGCTAAAATGCATTGGGATCAAGTAGAACTTAGTTTCTTTAAAAATACACATTTTATCTTACAAGAAAGTTATAAAACGTGCTTATTTTGATAAAAATGCACACATTTGTGAGTGTTGTGAATTAAGACATGAGTGTTGCAAAGGTTAACAAAGAGAAAATTACAACTTAGGCAACGGTAAAGGTAAAGCCCTCTCTTTGGCACTTTTTGTGGGCCAATCTTTTGAATAATGTCCTCCCACTTATAAAACAGCAAGTCCTTCTTCTTAGGCCACATCCATGCCTTTTTTTTAGGAGCCATGCAACCTAGAAAAGCACCATTTTCTTTCATATTTTGAATAATACCTGGATATTCACTGTCATTCCACATTACAAGAACAAAATTTTCTACTTCTAATGTTTCTTCAATGACAGGGCCTTGTGCATACTTGCGACTGCCAGGAAGTCTTATGTATTTGGGGGCCCTAATGACCAAGTTGTCGACGGGCCCTTAAACCTGACACTCACTCACTTATGTATTTGGAAGGCATTCTCTTCTATTGGCCTAAAAGCAATAAATTGAATGTAAAAACTGCATGCAGTTTACTTGAGCCCTTGTTCATACTGCATATAAGCACAAAACTGTGGTGAAGGTTTATTTGAGCCCAAAATTATGCTGGGCTCAAGTAACCCATATTTTCAGGTTGTGATGACAAGTTTTAAAAACTAATAACTTTATGGCCATACGCCACATCATAACAAAACATTACGTGTGGAATGACTTGAGGAGGATTAGAGAATTAAAAAAAAAAAAACACTTGCCTGAACTCTGAAGGCCATAAATATGTGGTACATAAGTAAAAGTTTGCAGAGGATAAAAATCAGTCAGCTTGCCAATTAAACAACAAATGCAACTCTGTACTCTAGTGGCAAGTTGGGAGAGCTAAAATTCTACTCAGGCTCTAGGTAATGGTGCCACGTGTTGGAAAATGTTCCAACAAAGTGATATACATTGTCCCAGTGCTATAGAGAGTGCGCTAAAACACTTTTTTATTTTGGGCTCAAGTAAACCCTAAGGGCTCAAGTAACCCTTGTTTACGGTACTTGCTTTGAACATTACTGTGATAACAAAGACACATCATGAGCTACAGAGGAAAATCACATTTTCATTTTGTTAGTAATGCTTAGTACACTTATTTGTAACTTATCTCTGAAAAGCAAAAGAAAATTAACCCATCTGTGGCTGCTACAGATATTACCTTTTTTATTTAGCTTACGTGAATTCTTAAGAGTTATTTTGACCATGTAGTCATCTGTGATGTTACCGGATTATGTCTCTTAACCTCTTGAGCGCTAAGGACGTGAAATCACGTCCATTTAAAATGATGGATGAGCGTTATGAGCGTGTATACATGTCCTGTGCGTTTGTGCATTTAACTCTTATTTATCCCTTATCTAACTCGACTTATTTTAATTTTCCCTTTCTGAAACATTTAAGTAAAGCCGATATACTTTACTGGCTTACCTTAATATGTTTGTTCTGCAGTGATATGCCTCAAAACAGGGATAAACACACAAGGGCACATCTCCACATTCGCGAATTCCCTTCTTGCGGCACACGAAACACTTTCGAGATGGGCGGGACTTCTTTGCTTTTGGCGGTATTCTTTTAGGATGTTTTCCCTGAAGTCTGAGAGGTGCAGGGGTTCTGGATTTTCTACCCCCGGTATGAAGAGGCCTCTCAACGTGGTATTGTTCAATTAGGCTGCGAGCTATTGACAGTCAGAAGTCCAGGTAGGTCATTGTCTTGTGTGGGTTTAGATCTCTCCAAATTACCAAACAATTGTATATGGTTATATCCAGTTGGTGCAAAAATACGTTTTTATACCACTTCTCACTTCAGCTACAAGGAGGAAAGTATATGTATGTATTTAAAGAAAGAAACAAACGGAGTCTGCTATCCAAGTTACGAAACACACATAAGGAAAAGTTGCAAACATGCTTTATTCTGATGACTCACAGACCGCGCATACACAAGTGCTTTATTTCACACTATGCTTTGTATTGCCGACACACAAGCCACACATACAATGGGTCGACTACTGTTTCTTTCAGAGAACTTATATTAGATGCGTTCGACAGATGAAAGCTAACTTTTCACCACAGTGAAACAAAATAGTGCCATTTCAACGATTTGTTACAGCAGTTTTACTTTGCTGATTACGTACATGTATACTGCATATAACGAGTTTTATACCAGTTTTTGTTTCATTAAAATAACTTAATATTTACGCAAAATACAGCTGTGTATTTACGAAGCACTTTTAGTGCATTTAACAATTTAAATGGCCGGCATTGGATATTGGTTAGCAGTTCTCGGCCCGTGGAGGCTTTAAATGGCCAGCGCTCAAGAGGTTAAAAACTAGAATATTGTGCAGTTTATTAATTTGTAATAATAAGCTGCAAATTACTGCAGTGCCTGTGAAAGCATATTATTGTTTTTTTCCTTATGTTTCCCTCCCAACTTCCAGTAATACAATAAAACATCAATAAAGGTTTGTATAATTGAATCACACAAATAATGTGCCACTTTAAGCAACTCTAATGCTGAAAATATGATTCTAAAGTCAAGCGATCTATTTATAGACCACTGGGCACAAGTTATATCCATGTGATCACACGGAAACTTACTTGACGCAACGCTAGTGAGATTGTTACTGCTGTAATAGTATGCACGCATCTACCATGTGAGTGATTTGTTTTCTGCAGTTTTTCTATTTGAAACAGCGTGTACTGGTGTTCAATAGTATTTTATATTGTGTTCTTTGGAGCGACGATAACATGTAAGCGCATGGATTCCTAAAGTAGATATGTCTTATAGCTGTTATTTTTGGGATAAGTTTGCTAACAAAAAACATAAACCATAATATGCAAGTACGTTGGTTATTTCTTTGTTGTGAGGTCTATGCCATTTTATACATCAAAGACTCTATGTATACTTTTACTTAATCTTTTGTTTTTCGATTGTTATTCATAAACTTGTTTACTTGGCTGGTTATAAATAATTGTGTAGTATTACTACTGAATTTATTGAATGCATTCTGAGCCACAAATTGGTGACCCCGCCCTGATCCTGTAGTAGGCATTCAATCTATTTTTATATTGAACGAATCACGATATCTACACAATATACGCCAACTTTACCTCTCCATTGTGATTATGGTTCGTGTACCTAACCAAAATCAAGCAGTGATAAACCATATTTCGGTCAAGCCACCATCCTTTTGGACAGAAAATCCAGTGCTTTGGTTCGCTCAACTCGAGAGTCAACCTATTCTTGCCAACATAACAGCCGATAATACAAAATATAGTCATGTGGTGGCTAGTTTAACAGAAAAATTAGCCACAGAAGTACAGGACATTTTATCGTAACCGCCAGCCACTGACAAATATGGCACGATTAAAAAAGAATTAATCGAACGCTTGTCACAATCTGAGGCAAAAAGACTCGAAAAACTGCTTCGAACTGAAGAAATTGGTGACCGTACTCCATCCCAATTACTCCGCCGTCTGAAAACCTTAGCCGGTACGACAATGGCAGAAGACATGTTAAAAAGCATCTGGATGTCCCGCCTACCGCCTGATGTGCAGAAAATTCTAACTGTTTCAGAAGACAACCTCGATGCATTGGCCACAATTGCCGATAGATTGATACAGCTATACCCATCAGCACCGAGTTCCTCAATAATAGCAACAGCGCCTGAGACCGTAACTATTGCGTCTTTACAACTCCAAATCAATGAGCTGACAAAGTTGGTAACCAAAATGGTCACACAAAAATTTCACTCCAGCCGTTCGCTTTCCCGGCATCGTTCTTCACATCCCCATCGTTCTCCAAGACCGAATTCAACTAGTACAGATATTTGTTGGTACCACAGAAAATTCGGATCCAAGGCTTAGAAATGTTGTCCGCCATGCAACCAGGGAAAACAATTCCGGGAGTCAGTAGCGACGGCAACTGACCCCAATCATGTGAACCACCGTGTTTTCATTACCGACCAAACATCTAAAGCGGACTTCCTCATAGACACAGGAGCTCATATTTCTGTCTTTCCTGTAGCCTGCCTTCCTCGTCACCGCGCAGAAGAGTATCAACTTTTCGCAGCAAATAGAACAGCTATTAAGACTTACGGCCATATAATCCTGAAACTCGATCTTTCTCTACGTCGTGAATTCACATGGCATTTCATTGTAGCTAATGTCATTCACCCTATCATCGGAGCTGATTTTCTGGCTAACTATGGAACCCTTCCAGACCTAGTTCACAAACGTCTGACCCAAATACTAACTTGACAAGCAACGGGCATATTCATTGTGTCACTTGTCTGTCGATTCGCACTATATTTGGTGATTCACCTTATCATCAGCTGCTTCAAGAATTCGAGATAACACGCCCAACTTCAAGAGCCACGCCAAGTGTGCATTCTACGGTACATCATATTGTTACCACTCCTGGCCCACCAATCTGATCGAGACCACGGCGGCTACCAACTGACAAGTTCATAATAGCCAAACGAGAATTTGAATTTACGATGACCCACAGAATATGTCGACCATCTACGAGCTGTTGGTCATCCCCACTCCATATTGTTCCTAAGAAAAACAATCAGTGGAGACCTTGTAGTGACTACCGTCAGCTAAATGCTTGAACAGTTCCAGATCATTATCCGGTCCCACACATTGAAGACTTTGCCGTGAATCTCCACGAACGTCACATATTCTCAACCATTGATCTTGTTCGTGCCTTCCATTACATAGCTATTGCGGAAGAGGATGTTCCAAAGACAGCCGTCACAACCTCATTTGAACTATTCGAGTTCACTCGCATGCCATTTGGGCTTTGTAATGCTGTTCCAACTTTTCAACGCTTCATGGATGAAGTAATACGCAATCTTGATTTCTGCTATGTCTTCATTGACCATATCTTGGTTGCATCTCGAGATGAAACCAAACATCTGGACCACTTACGTCAACTATTCAGTTGACTCTGTACTTACACTGCAAAGAGCGTGTTCGCAGCTAAAGAAGTGCAATTCTTGGGTTACACAGCCAATTCAAGTGGAATACGACTACTTACAAACATAGTTGAAGCAATCGAAAATTTTCCAAAACCATCATCTATCCGAGACCTGCGTAGATTTTTGGGACTTGTTCATTTTTATCGACGCTTCATTCCTCATGCTGCCAGCATCGCTGCACCATTGAACAGCTGTTTGCAAGGAAATTTGAAACCTACCAGCGAGCTCCAATAGAATGAAGAAACTGAACAAGCTTTCCACAACATGAAGAACGCTGTTGCAAATGCTGCACTCCTTGCACATCCCTGCTCAGATGCACCTCTTTCTTTAATGGTAGATGCATCATCGACAGCAATTGGAGTTTCAGTTCAGCAACTTGTAGATGGTAACTGGCAACCATTGGCATTTTATAGCCAGAAACTCTCTCCGTCACAACAGTGGTCTGCCTATGATCCTGAACTCCTTGCTGCTTATGCCTCCGTAAAGAAGTTCGGGCATATGCTTGAAGGAAGACAGTTCGTCCTATTTACGGATCACAAACCTCTAACGTTCGCTTTGAAGCAGAAGCCAGAGAAAGCATCACCTCGCCAGTCACGTCATCTGGATTACATTGCCCAGTTCACGACCGACATTCGCCATATCCAATGCAAAAGCAATGTCCCAGCTGATACACTGTCTCGAATTGCATCGATTGCTGAAGAAATCGACTTTCAAGCCTTGGCACGTTCACAGGAAACTGACGACGAAATTCAAACTCTCATTCAATCCGGCACTAGCTTGGAACTGAAGAAAATACTAATTCCAAATTCTACAGTTCATCTCATATGCGATGTCTCAACATCTCACGCTTGCCCATTCGTAACGAAGAATTTCCGACAGCAAGCTATTGCATCTCCTCATAGTTTGTCGCACCCCGGTGTGAAAGCTACGATCCACCTGGTTAAGAAATCCTTTGTTTGGCCTGAGATCGATCGTGACTGTAGAGTATTTGTGCGTAACTGCATAGCCTGCCAGTGCAACAAAGTTACAAGGCATGTCACTGCTCCACTTGGATCATTCACTCCACCTAATCAACGATTCGAGCATGTACATATTGACATTGTTGGTCCACTGCCTCCATCCAATGACTTCACATATTGCCTAATGGCCATCGACCGTTTTGCACGTTGGCCTGAAGCATATCCAATCACGGATATCACAGCAGCAACAGTGGCAAGCGCTTTCTTTAGTGGGTGGATTGTTCGTTTTAGCGTTCCTCAACGACTCACATCTGATCAAGGTCGTCAGTTTGAGTCTCACCTTTTCAAAGCTCTAACCGTGCTCACAGGAACATGTATCCGAACAACAGCCTTCCATCCAGCTGTCAACGGAATAGTGGAACGATTTCATCGCCAGCTTAAAACTGCTATCAAGTGTCACGCTTCAGACCGATGGACCGAAGATTTGCCTATAGTTCTCTTGGGCATACGCACTGCATACAAAGAAGATATCTGTACAACTGCTGCAGAGTTAGTATATGGTCAGACAGTGCGATTGTCAGGTGAATTCTTTTCAGATACTGCCAGTGACACCATCGAAGCATCAGATTTCGCCAGGGATCTGCGAAACAGGTTCAGGCAACTCCGTCCTATTTCACCAAAGCCTCACAGCACCCGAAAGACTTTTGTTTTTCGTGACCTTGAAAATTGTTCACATGTGTTTTTACGACACGATGCAGTTTGTAGGCCTCTACAATCTCCATATGATGGCCCCTTCAAAGTAATAAATCGTCATTAACCTTGTCAAGACCTTCGACATTGAAATCCGTGGCATGCGAACAACCGTTTCTATAGATCGGCTGAAACCTGCCTTCATTGCTGACACTGACGACTCCACAACAATGACCACACCAACAAATCCTACTGCACTACAACCACAAGTGACAGACCCTATTCACCAGAGCACATCACCTCCATCTGTGGTAACTTGCTCTGGACGACGTGTTCGTTTCAACAAAAAGTACTCTAGTTGAACACTCGTGGGGGAGCACTGAGGTTCTATGCCATTTTGTACATCAAAGACTCTAGGTATACTTTTAGTTAATCTTTTGTTTTTCGATTGTTATTCATAAACTTGTTTACTTGGCTGGTAATAAATAATTGTGTAGTATTACTACTGAATTTATTGAATGCATCCTGAGCCACAGTTGCTTTTCATTATTTTTAGATTACATTCAGAGATAAGATGTGTAACAATTATGACATCATATTCAAAGGAAGTATGCTGGTTACTATAAGTGACGATAACTTTCCCAATGAAATTCATGATGCTTATGATACAATTAATGTGATTCTTCCTCCTGATCCAGACATGTGATTCTTCCTCCTGATCCAGACAGTCTATGTGATGAAGATGAAGCACTACAGATATAGTAAATGTGAATGATGTTCCCGGCCCAGTTGAAGTACACTTCACTGCCTCTGAAAGGAGTGGCAAATGACGAATGGCTCTAGTTTGAAAAGCCAACCAAAAAAAGAAAACTTTGAGGTAGACCAACATAATAAAAGAAATGTACCTCCAAGTACACAAACATTGTAGAGAATGGCCATACTTCAAATGAAAAATGGGAAGAAATGAAAACAGGTTTGAAGAATTGCACACCACTTGAGATTCTGCAAAAAATGTGATGAAACACTCTTTCACAGATGTTTTGAACCTTACCACAGTTGAAAATAAGTTTTTAGCACACCAAATGTTTCAGTTAATAAATGGTTTGGCTTTAAATAATCTATAACTGCTTTAAGAAATCAAGTTTAATCATAAAATCCATGAACTTGACTGAAATGTATTTGTTTATCATTATGGCATGTTTTGATACTGTTAATGCCCAGCAGTCAATTTACAGACTGGGTGATTTTGGAACATTGGGTGAATACAAAGACAAACAAAATACATTGTTCACATACTGTATGTTAAACGAATACAACACATGTGTTTCTTAATTTTGGGGGGAAAATAAATAAATACGAACGCCAACGCCAACGCCACCGCCACCGCCGCCGCCGCCACCACCACCAATAACAACGATAATAACGATAATGATAACCATAATAACAATAACAACAATAATAATAATAACAACAACAACAAAGTTGAGCGTTAATGAGTTAACAGTATGCTTCTGGAAGCATTATGCCAGAAAATCAGATCTGATTAAAGATGAGAAATGAAGTCATCAAAGAAGATAGTGCCACCACGTACAGGGGGGTGAAGTCAGCGAGTGGCCTAATGCAGAAGGGGAAGGAGGTGTGGTAATTCAGCACACAAAGAATAGAGGAGAAGAAAAAGACAGCATACTATCATCTGAACACAGCAGCATCTTGGTCTTAAACAAAAGTGCCAGTTGGGAATGCAGAGGTAATCCAATTAAGAAGTACAATGTGATCAGATAGATTTAGAAGTACAGTATGTTTACTACAAAACTTGGCCAACAGCCCATCTCCTGGACATAAACTGCATGACTTGGCTGGCAGTTGCACGGCCCACTACCTGGTCACACATGCATGGACATCAAATCTCAAATCACATCAACAATTACCAGAATAAACACAAAACATGTCTTATCATAGTAGATGTTGGAAATGCGTCCATCTGAATTAATATATCTACGGCATCTTCTGAAGAAATTCTCATTCACACACATTAGTTCAGCTTCTGAAATAACGTTAATTTATCTCCTGATATTTTGTTTTAATTTTGTCTTGTACAACACACCAAAGAGATTTTCGAGGTGACCACTCTGGTCTTTCTCCAATTTCATCTAATTTCTGTCTAGGAAGCACACGTCTTTTTACCTTTCTTCTCCTATCACGAACTGAACCCGGTTCCCTGAATTTATTTACAGGCAAATATAAATGTTTCTTCTTAGAATGTCGACGGGCCCTTAAATCCCACACGCTCATTCTTTTCAGAACATGCACGCCGGGAAATTTAGTTTCAAGTTGCCTTACAACTTCCCTACAAGATGATGTAAGCACTTAAATATCGTATATTAACGCTCTTTGTTGTACTGCATACAGCATTTGATTAATTTTGAAAACACTTCTAAACACTCCTAATGTCATTCACCTGTGAACTGGACAAGAACAGCATGTAACACCTATCTAACAGAGGTAAGACTGATGCACATATGGCGATTAGCATGTGTGCACAGGGAAATGTAGTGAAGGTCACATGGGTCGTGCACCTGCTGGCCAAGTTTTGTAGTAAACACGCTGTAGAACAGGTTCTTAATAGCATCCAGGTAAAGCAAGACATCTTGGTTTTCTTAGATCTGTGAAGGGCTTAAGATCAGAGTGGGGTCTAAAGGTGAACAAAGAACAACCCAAAATTTTAATACATAAGAAAGAAGGAAAACCAAGTAAATATGAGTAATGCAACAAAGATAAAGGCTTTAACCCTCTGCCCCTCTTGTAGTATTTGCTCCTTTTGCTACAGCCAGGCCACTTCATTTGCAAACCTTTAAATTTAAAGGTCCAGGGGTGTGATGCTCGCTGCTTGTTAATGCATAAACAGCCTATATAATGTCAACAAACCAAATGTTCTACAAAATATCTCTGGATTTATGAGGTAACCATACACAAAAGTCTACTTAGAATATTATAAAAATGAGGTATAGGTTACGCGTTAGTTCTTGACTAATGACCTTCAGCAGAAATCCAGTGAGCTGGCCTACCCTTAATAAACAGGTCAGCAAATGTTTATGCTATGATAACAGACACCTCTGTTTTCCTCTGTCGCGTTTGTGTATACAGTCGACTGCAAAAGTTTTGTGCAGTATGGTTATATGAATGCAAGTGTTTTGACAAGCGCTGGTTAGTTATGTAGTAACGTGTTAGTTACTAACGTGACAATACTTCCTGCAGTGTCAAAAATGCAATGGGTAGTTGCTAGAAATGTAACATTTAAATTAAAAGATGTTGAAAACCTCTGCAGGCAAAGATTTGAGGAAATTGGACAAATAGAATGGGAAAAGGCATGCCGTCATGTCGAAGAAATTGAGCAACAATACTGGGATAAAGATCCATGGTGGAAGAAAGGATTGAGCAAATTATTATCCAAGATAATGGGATGGAAAGCAGCAACGAAGATAACGAAAATAACAGCAATTCAGATGAGGAAGAAGATGAGAGAGAAATGTCGGGAATAGAAGAAATGCAAGAAAGTTAAGTGGAAACAGTTATAGAGGTATAGTGTGTAATACGTGTGGCTGATATTACTGGAAGTGTGATAAATTGATTTTTAGTGTTGTACTACTTCAGCTCAGAAGCATATGCGTAAACGCACATCATCTCACTGCAGACTGTACCCCTCTCTCCCTCGATGCCAGAGTTTCTGCAAAAGGTGAGTAGTGACTCACATACAACCTTTCATATAAAATGTTCATTCGTCAAGAAGTAACACGCGACCTGTAACTCACCCTTTCAGCTATGAATGTACATATTGAATCATCCCTGAAGCAACAAAGATGTGTTTGAAGTACTCCAGTATTTATATGTATGTACACTGCCACTAGCACTACATTATTATTTAGAGGATTATTATTTCTCTTATGAATTCATTATATACTATTTTTCACTTGCACTCTCCCCACCCATTCACTCCCTTTCTTGGTGATATTAAAGTAAACATTTAATTTTGCATAAGGGAATGTTGCACTGTTGAAATTTGTACTGTGTTTGAAATTATTTAAATTATTTTGTTGTTTAACGACGCTGTCAATTGCCAGGATCACATCAGCGTCGCCGGTGTGCCGGAATTTTGTCCCGCAGGAGTTCTTTTACATGCCAGTAAATCTACTGACATGGAGCTGTCGTTTTTAACCTCTTGAGCGACAGCCATTTAAAAGCTCTGCAGGCCGAGAACGGATACCCAATATCCAGCGCAGGGCATTTAAATTGTTAAATGCGCTAAAAGTGCTTCCTAAATACACAGCTGTATTTTGCGTAAATTTTAAGTTATTTTAATGAAACAAAAACTGGTATAAAACTCATTATATGCAGTATACATGTACATCATCAGCAATGTTGAGTTGCATTTACAAATCATTGAAATGGCACTATTTGTTTCACTGTGGTAAAAAGTTAACTTTGCTTTGTCGAACGCATCTCGGAAAGAAACTGTAGTGGACCCATTGTATGTGTGAGCTATGCGTCACCAAGTCACAGCACAATGTGAAACAGAACACTACTGTATGCGTGGTTTATGAGTCATCAGAATAAAGCAGGTTTGCAATTTTTCCTTACACGTGTTTCGTAACTTGGATATAGCTTACAGGCTCCGTTTGTTTCTTTCTTGAAATGCATACGTATACTTTCCTGCTTGTAGCTGAAGTGAGAAGCTATTGAGTGTTACATCTCAGAGCTAAAACATGGCATGAACAAGCAGTGTTGCACAAAGGTTAGCGAGTGGTGGAAGTGTAAGGGCTTCTGAAATTACACACGATAATGTGGAGGACTTCTTGCTGTGTGACAGCGATTTGGATATCGATGGCGAATTTTCCGAATTTGAGGGGGGTGTGGAGGATATAGGTACAAGTAGCAGTGAGGAAGAACGTGACCAACTTCCTTCAGGTGTTCGTGAAGAGTCAGCATTGTGGAGTGCTGAAAACAATTCCAATACAAACAGGCACATCTTCAAGAGCACAGGGTCTGGTGTTCAATCCCAGGCTCAGCTGACTTCTGACAGCCAACCAATTGACATTTTTACAAAATTTTTTACTACCGACTTAGTGTCTGTCATTGTTTCAGAAACAAATGTATATGCGAGTAAGGTGAAGGAAGACCTGCTCTCTAAAGGTAAATTAGGGCCTAAGAGCAGAATTCAAAGGTGGACAGAAGTAACACTCAATGAGATTTACAGGCTAATTGGTCTAATTATACTTATGGGTGTTATTCGTAAACCTGCATTATACATGTATTGGTCCACAGATGACATGCTAGCTACTCCTTTTTTTGGAAAATGCATGTCAAATAACAGGTTTACGTCAATTTTGCGGTTCCTTCATTTCACCTGCACAGAGAATGTAAATGACAAACTCCACAAAATTAGGCCTGTTTTCGATTATATTATTTCAAAATTTAAAGAAAATTATGTGCCTGGTGAAAAGGTCACTGTTGATGAAAGCCTAATGCTTTGGAAGGGCCGCTTAGGTTGGAAGCAATACATCAAAACAAAAAGGGCTAGATTTGGCATAAAGAGTTTTGATGTTTGTGAAAGTAAAATGGCATATCTTTACAATAGCTGCATTTACACTGGTCAAGGGACTGACAATACTGGAGACAAAGATTTGGGCTTATCTGGCTCCATAGTAATGCACCTAATGGAACCTGTGTTTGATCAGGGTAGGACTGTGTACTTAGATAACTGGTACAGCTCTCCTAAATTATTCATGGCCTTACACAAAAGAAAGACTAATGCAATTGGAACAGTACGTTCAAATCGTATTGGTTTGCCAAAAGATGTGAATACGAAGGCTCCAAGGAGAGGGGAAATGGAGGTGCATCACTTCCACCTTTGACCTACCTTGCCTGGCAGGACAGGAGGGTAGTTACGGCATTATCCAATTGCAGCTCTAAGATTTTGATGATTGACACTGGAAAAACAGATGCCCATACCAAAATGTGCATTTTCAAGCCTGACGTTATCCAGGAATACAATATGCACATGGGCGGTGTCGATCTAGTAGATCAGATATTGCAAGCATATCCCTCTTTACGAAAAACAGTGAAATGGTATAAAAAGGTATTTTTGCACCAGCTGGATATAACCATATACAATTGTTTGGTAATTTGGAGAGCTCTAAACCCACACAAGACAATGACCTACCTGGACTTTCGAGTATCAATAGCTCGCAGCCTAATTGAACAATACCAGGTTGAGAGGCCTCTTCATACTGGGGGTAGAAAATCCAAAACCCCTGCACCCCTCAGACTTCAAGGAAAACATTATCCTAAAAGGATACCGTCAACAGCAAAGAAGTCCCGCCCATCTCGAAAGTGTTTCGTGTGCCGCAAGAAGGGAATCCGTAAGGAAACTGGGATGATCTGTGGCGAATGTGGAGATGTGCCCTTGTGTGTTTATCCCTGTTTTGAGGCATATCACTGCAGAAGGAACATATAAAGGTAAGCCAGTAAAGCATATAGAATTTAATTAAATGTTTCATAACGGGGGAAAATTAAAATAAGTTGAGTTAGATAGTGGATAAATAAGGGTTAAATGCACAAACGCACAGGACGTGTATACACGTCCATATCGCTCGTCCGTCATTTTAAATGGACGTGATTTCACGTCCATATCCCTCAAGAGGTTAAGCACACTTAAAAACCATCGGCCTGGGCCGGGTTTGAACCCGCGACCTTGGGATCAGTAGACCAGCGTCTAACCAACTGAGCCACCCAGACCGACTCTGTGTTTGAATGCCACGACCCGAATTAGTCTTGCATTTTTTGCTAAATATTGTGCAAATGTTTTCACATGAACCTGTATCTTCTCAGTAGAATGAAATAATGATGGGGATGGCAGGCTCCTATGCCACCCCATACAGTTTTGTGAAGTGAAACTGGCCTTTGAATCCTATCGTAGCTTCTTCCATTACAAGATCACAACCTGATTTGTAATAAGTTTGAAAATTTTTTACTATGTTCAGCACAGGTCGAACCTTGTACAAATACTCAAACTTTTGTTCCCTTGTTTCGGCCGCAATTCGTTGTTATTTAAGTGTAAATATTGTGATAGCTTCTCAAAATACTGGAATGTCATTGATTTTTCAGGACAAAAGCAAAAGTCTCCTATGAAGTAATCCCTGGTTTTGGGAAGATCCACCATTCCCATAGGAGTCATTCCACGTCAAATTGAACAAAATATGGCAAAAAATGACCTTGATCTCTCAGATTTTCTTGAAATTTTTTTTTGGTGTTTTGGAACAAAATATATTTGACCCGTGTTTCTTCGTTTTGTATAAAAAAAATGTATTTCGGCAGATATTAATTTTTGAAATGTCCCAAAAATCGCGCGCTCCTCACTCTTCGATCAATCATACCTCCGATTGTAATGAAGCAAATTACTTGATCTTTGGCTCAAATTAAAGATAAATTGCAGTATTTCGTGAGGTATTTATTAGAAAATTTTATTAATTATTATTGATATTATATTTTATACGATTAAAGTTTTTAAGTTAGATAATAACATAAACTCGACTATTTAAAAATCTGGAAAAAAAAAACAACTAAAAATACAATAAAGTTTATTCAATATTCTCAGAAAAAATCAGAATGGAGTCTCTAATAGTTCCGTTGTAATTAACTTTGCAAATCAGTGCAGCAAATTCGCGTGGCAGTGGTGGCGGCTACAGTATCCTCACACAATTGCCACCTTCCATTACGGCAACTGTCCACTGCTTAAGGTTCCATGAATGTTACAACAGTACGGTAAGGAGAACACTGCTAGCTGACATTATTATATGTACACTATTAGCATCTTCAAAATGTTTTTAAAATATGCATTTTTAGCTAATGTTTCCATACAACACACAGCTTTACCTCCTTCTTCAAAAGAAAATTGTTTCGCTAAAGCTTCAATTTATGACAAAGGAATGAAGGAGTGTAATTTTAAATCACAGCTGGACCCATCGTTCTTGGCCCCTGACCTTGACTGGAAGTCCTGTTGGCGAATCCATAGCTTTTGTCTGTTTCATCAGCTCATATTGTATAATTCTGCAAATGAAACCATGCACGGGGGGAGGGAGGGGGAAGGTAGTGATATCTGCATGTCTTGCTAATTCAAAGGTGCTTTTTAGTGCAGCGTGCAGTTGAAGACACAGACCTTTGCGATAAAGAGTGAATATAGTGAATTTGTGAGACATTGATCATAGCGTAAATCAATTATGCCACCTGTAAGTTCTAAATTAGGGACCAAAACATTACACAGTCAGAGTAGAGAAATTATTTCAAATGTATGGACGTACATGAAGGAAGAAGCTAAAAGCAAAGAACTGTTTACATCAGAAGATTTTTTTCAAAAAAATTCAAAAGCTCAAAAGCACGTATCAGATGCCACAGGAGTATTAGAAAGAAGGTACATCGGGGAGACATTTTTCTGCATGGACTGTACTGCCTTAGTAAGAATAAGTTATCTGACTAGCATAGCTGACGCGGCAATTTGCAGGCTGTGTGCAGTCATCTGGCTTGTTACTCGTCCGTGTGCGCTTGCAGGCCTCCAGAAAAAAAATTGTAGCAAATGCACTAATGCAAGCTCCATAGTTTTCAACATCTTATTTTATAGATAAAATGTCAGGGAATACGTGTGTATTTTTTTAGATTTTTAACACATCGATTTAAATTCTATTTTTGGTTTTACAAAATATACCATCAAAAAATCAGTCCAAAATTTATGTGTAATAATGACTGATTGAAAGTTGTTAAAAGTGTTCAAAATTTTTTTATGAATAATAGGCATAGAATAAGGAGACCCGTATTTTTAATTTCCGTATTTTCCTACGAAAAAGTTGTGTTTTAAGGGTGTTCGATTTGACGTGGATTGACCCATATAGGTCAGAACCCCTATATATGCCCTGATTTCCCTCTTAATAATTTCCTTCCACCCAGGATCTGGCACAGCCTTGCATATTTATTAGTCTCGGTCGCAATTAATTCATAGAATTCATTGTCCACGAACAGATTAAAATATTCAAGTTCGCCACTTCCGCTTCTAAATTATGGTAGACACCTATAGGGGAAACAAATGGTTGCACTTCTCCAAAAGTGAGCTGAGATGACCATTTGAAGTGTGATTCTGTTGCACTATCAGTTTTCTTGCATTTTTACAGAACAACAATATCACTCCTGGCTGTGCTACCATCACCCTCCTCACCGCCATGTTCTATATCACTGTTTTGCATGGATTTGGCAAACCACATGTCGGAGCTATAGTTTTGTAAGCTAATTCATCCTCAATCGAGGCAAGTATCTCCGTGTTTGTAACCAATTTCTGTTTTTTGTCACATCTCGAAGGGCCCGCACAACCTTCCACACAATCCATGGCTCACAATGGTCTGAAAATCTAATGCAAAGTGTTCATCGCAAGCCATAAATCTTACCCTCATCATAGTTTATGTTCACAACTGATGCCTGGTGTTTCCCAACATATGGGTTTCAGGAATGGTAAATGACCATTCAAAGCCTTAATACTATAGGGAGCACAAAATAAGAAGGCACATGAGTAGCTCCAATCCCTACTCAGCTATGGAGCGCTGTTGCCGGCTCATATCGCTATGCGAAAGAAAGAGACGGGAGATATGCACGTGAGCGTTACCGGTAGACAGCAGCCAGGACTGTGAAGGATTGTAAGATGCACATTTAAAACCTGTCAGAACAATTTCAATCTCTTTAAAATGAGACAATAGGCTCTAATCGGGTAATTTGCTTCAAATATAAATTCCTCATCTAAGCAGATAATTTTCATTTGCAATCTAATGTTTCAACGGAGTTCATATCTTTCAATAAATAGGTGATAAAACATTACAATGTTGAGTTTTTAAATATTTTATTATATCCGATTCTCTAGGAACGTTTTCGTGTAAATATTTTTGTTATCCGAGTGAAAATGATACTGACGATTTAAATAAATCTAAACGGATGTTGTAGTTGCGCAATTTGAGGCATTTTCTGATAGGTATTTCTCATATTTTTCTCAATTTTTCTAAGTGTCTATACAGAGTTTCTGCACATATGTTAATCAGTTTCTATATTAGGTATTCTAAGTGAAAATCTACATAATTTAGCAACAAATGCCTAAGCACAATTTCAAGCCACCTTTTACGAGTAATATTCCAATGTGGCGTTCCCGATTGTGTATTTTAGACATTTCAGCACTTAAAATGTTCCTTACGATGCAATTTGTAAGTTAACAGAGCGAAGCTCTGGAAATAGTTTCCCCAATGTCTGCCAACCAGAATTTGCAATGCAGTTATTAATATAAGGCAAGTATGTTAGGCTAACATCTCATCAAAGTTTATATTATATTACATATAGCAAAAGCGGAAACTCGCCATTGAACAAAATATTTTTTTAAACCAGCTGTGTGAAGACTATTTTTAGCAAACTTATTTTATACCTCAGTAAGAAACATCAATGTGCAGTGTTGATTAAAAATTGTGAACATTGTATCGCAAAGAGAATTTGCCATAAAATAGCTTAAAGTTTTGGTTTAAAACACGTAATCCAGGAATGACTTAACATACCGTATTTTATCGCATTAGGCCCCCCTCGCATATTTCCCTCCCCTATGATTTTTCACCACTAAAAAATATTTACCTATTAAACATCGCATAATTCCCTCTCCTGGTTCGTTCTTATTGGAGCGGCCTTCAAATGACTTGATAATGGACAACAATCGACGCAGCGCTTGCCACCGTATAGCCATTGTCATAACGTATCGTAAAATTGAAATGTGAAGTTACACACGAGTCTGTTTCTAAGTCAATTTCTTACAAGTCGTCATATTGTTAAAAAGAGTTTTAAAAAAAACTGGTATTTCTTGTGCCATTAATGGTTCTGACGACATGTTGTGGAATAGTGAAAATGAAGATGTGTTATCTGAGCCAGATATAAATGAAAAACGTGATGATAGTGACGGAAGTGAGACCGCAGAATAGTCAGAGAAAAGAAACAGTGAAACAATACATTGTGGGCCCAATGAAACCGTGGTATGTATGCAGTTGATTCACAAATTACTTTTACATAATACTACATGGTTTCCCTTCCTTTCTGAATTCCTAGAAGCACCACTCGCATAATTCCCTCCTCAGTGTTTTCAAGCAAATTATTTGAGAAAAAAAGTGGGGGAGGGGGGGGGGGGAGAGTTACGAGATAAAATACGGTATATGCACCAAGCTTTGAAGCCCAGTTCTTTATGCAGATTCAGCAGTACATCTTTCTGAAAGTCGCCCAGATTCAAAATCCATTTTTCTGTCTTATGGTGTTTCCCGGGGGACATAAACAAGGGCCGCCCGGATTCAGAAGTGGTTATTTTACCTTGTTGCACTACATGCAACAATTAATGTTCACTTACATTGCATGCTTTAGCTGTTAGCGCCCGGCTCTGTTTAAATACAATGTTCACACGCACTTCTACTGAGGACAATTTTTTTTTAAAGTGTAAACACTGAAAATAATAGCCCGTGCATCTGAATGCAATACTTTTCCTTTCGATTTACTCGTCTGTAAGCCGATAATGCCATGTTTCTTAGCAACAAAACGAGTTATATTAATTATAAGACACAGGTAACACTGTACATATACGTCAGACTTGGAACACGCATAAGAATAAACTAGATTCCATTTCCTTTCCTGCAGACATCTCACTCCTTGAGAAGAAAGATATTTGAGACGATAAATTGCAAGGCAAGTGTTGTTTGCTATCGCTGAGCGCAGCGTTTGTTTAATCACTCATATCTTGGGCTACAGGCCACCTAAAATTTTGCTTCTTGGACAGTCAGCTTCAACATTTCTAGCTCTTTGCAATGGAATTCTTTGTAATAATGAGCCATTGCCGGATTTGATGAGCGCAAAGAGAAAAGTGAAAAGCAAATATTGTGCTAGACTGCACGTTACCGAACTGGGCAACGTCGCCTCTCTAGGATTGTCTACTTGCTCTCACACACCTTCTTCTAGCTCCGCTTCATGTGCCTTCTTATTCCGTACGGCTTATAGAAGGATCAGTGAGGGAGATATCCAGAAATGGGGCTACATATGGAATGCAAGGTCTTCCAAGGATCTGGCAACATATTGTTGATCTGGCAGAAGACTAAATGAAGTTTGTAGTGTCAAAAGTAACCTAAACAAATTGTTTGCAATGTTATAGGAATGCTGCCATTAATTTTCAAATGCCCTGGTATTTGATTTCCAATGTCTGTTGAATCATACCATTGAATGGCATTAAAAATGCAGTTCCTTTCTTAAATTCATGAATTGAAAGTTTAGTCATCACTAGGGTTCGGATGTTTATGACATGTCATATTTTTGTCCTTATACCCATTCTCACCACAAATACAAATTAAGCATGAATTTGACATTTTTAATCCTAATTAGACAGTTTTTATTTTGCATATTAAGTCATATTTTTGTCATTTTTATGGTTTTGGTCATATTTTGATCATTCTGACATATTTCGCTTATGAATTCGAAATGAATATAATTATGCAATAAATGCCCTGAATGGTCAAGTTAACATTTTTTGATGAAAGAGTCACTGATATTTTGTTTAGCTGTAACTGGAATGTGAAGTGCAGGGACAATAACAGTGCAGGTAATATGCAGGTACCAAGATCACAATGCCGGCTAACCCTTTCCCATCCCTCCTTGTTGCTTTTCATTTCAGTTCACATTTAAAGTCGTATATGGAAGCATTACCATGCCGAACGTTAAATGTTCTGAAAGTGTAAAACTAAGAAATTTTGTTGTAGAGTTTGGAGAAAAACATTTCAGCACTGACAGGAAAATTCTTTACTGCAAAGCGTATGAAGTAAAAGTCATGTCTGCAAAACGATTTAATGTTCAGCAGCATTGTAATACAGTCAAATATGTGAACAGCATAAACAGACAATCAGTTCAAGAAACGAGATAGAGACTTTTGTACGAAGCAACAGTCTCTTCGACATCAAGAAAAGTGTCGGATTTCTTAAAGGACCTGTGTGAGATGATGGTGTCTGCCAAAATCCCTCTAAATAAGGTAAACAACAGACAGTTCACAAAGTTTATGGAAAAATACAAAAGTCACACAGTTCCAAGCGAATCTACACAGAGAAAAAATTATGTACCTGTATGTTATGAAAGTACGGTGCAAAAAATCAGAAACATTGTAGGCACACTATTTCCTGATCGCCCTGGTGACATATTTTTGCTCCATTGTGAAGCACTTGAAACAGCAAACCATTCTACAATTGCTGTACTTTTTGACAATGGTATGAAGCTGCTGTGGGATGGTGATGTAAAACGGGAACAAATTTTACTATTTGTCACTGATGCTGCGCCATACATGGTGAAAGCTGGCAAAAGCCTTAAAATGCTCTATCCAAAAATGGTGCATTTGACATCCCTTGCTCATGGTTTGCCCAGAGTGAAGGAGGAGGAAGTAAGAGTGCATTTTTATGATGTGGCTACATTGGTATCAAATGTGAAAAAGATATTTCTAAAATCTCCAAAGAGAGTGACAAAATTTCAACAACACAGACTTTCACCTTCACTTCCTCCCCAGCCAATACTGACACGATGGGGTACATGGCTTAGTGCAGCTGAATATTACTGCGAAAATTATGAAGCTATTGGGGAAATTATCAATGAATTTGACAACTGTGAGGCTTCTTCCATTAAAATTGTACAAAAATTATTCTCCAGCAGCTTGAAGGGAAATTTGGCCTACATCAAGTCAAATTATGAAGGCATCACAAGAGCAATTTCTCGTCTAGAGACAGGTTTGGAACTGCATGAAAGTTTGGAGCAAGTAAAAAGTGTAGAAAGTGAGCTAGCACAAGCAAACTGCTTGGGGTTGCTGTAAAGAACAAACTTTATAATGTGTTGAATGGAAATGTGGGATACCTAACACTGTGCAAAATTAAAGATATTCTAAGTGGCAGTGATGCTGTTCTGGAAGGAGATGAACCAAAGTTAAATTGTGATGACTTGACCTTTTTTAAATATGCACCTGTGACATCCTGTGACGTCCAAAGGAGCTTCTCAAGGTTTACGACAATCATAAGTGACAACAGGAGAAGATTTCTATTCAAGAATCTGAAAATGCACGTGGCTATATATTGCAATGCAGACAAAAATCTGAAAACTGGTATGTCATATTTATAAACATAATTAATTTAATATTTAAGTCATAATTAACAGGCAACTTAATTTTATAATTACCGCAAATGTTCATATTTTATAGGGAAGTGCATGGTCTACAAAATATTGTTTGGAGCTGATAAAACAAGCAAACAGAAGCAAATTCTTTAAATTTAGAAGTACATTGGAGATAAAACTGTAAATCACCTTTAATATCCTTAAAATGTGATTGGCTGATTGAATTCATGTACCAAATGTAATACTTTAGTGTCATTAAATGTTTTGAATTGGTATTTCATTTTAAGAAAATATGTTCTTTTTAGGTCATATTTTAGGATTTTTTGGTCATATTTAGTCATTTTTAAAGGCATATTTGCAGTCATATTTTCCATTCTTTTAGGTCATAAACCTCCTAACTCTAGTCATCAGGCTACTTCTTACTTTCTAGTGCAAGCCACTGCTGAGTAGAAAAATCTTGTATACTGATGTTGCTCATTGCTACACTGCAAAGTTGGATTACTTCCTATTATCACAATTATTCTGTCAATATCACCTATATTAAGAGTGTTCATGATAACCAAAGTGGAATGATGAGAGTTTTACAAGGCATTTCTTTAGGTTCATTTTCCAATTGGTCTTATTTCTTGATAAGTCAGCAGTAGGGCTTGGATTTTTATGAACTAAAGAATATTGAAAAATGGCCTTATAATGATGATTTTATAACAGTGCTCTCACTGTGCTTTCACGTCATGCTTACCTATGTTAAAATGCAAACATAATCTTGGTTCTACATCTTGAATAACATTTCATTCTTCTTTTCTCAGTTTGGGTGCTTTTAGCAGCTGTCACTACAAAATATGTTTCAGAACAGCAATTAACCCAATGTTCTACTGTAGACACTGGGTGTAACGCTCTTTTATGCTGAAACACACCCTATATCCTTTAAAATTGTAATCATATACAGCACCATGTATTCCTAATAACAGATCATAGGTTCCATGATATTCATGGGAAAGGGTAAAAGATAATGGTAGAGTTTCTTAAACTTCCCCTGGATAGTCTTCCAAGTTGTGGAAATGTAGAGCCCGTCTGGCTGTGAAACAACAATCTGATTGGTTGAGTGAGCTTTTAGATAATCATAACGAATGAAATTTCAAATCTTAGCACTTTCTCTTTAATCTCATATTTGTTTATTAACACAGTTTGAAAGATGTGAAATTGGTGAATTTGAAGATCTCCCATTCAAAGGCCACCAAATTAAACATTTTACAAATGGTGCACTGTCTACAACCATCAATATAAACAATCTTGTGTAAAACTGTTCCTCAGGATTGCTGCCTGAAGTCTACAACTATCAGGAAAATTATTCTTCTGCAAAACTGCTGCTCAAGATGGCTACTAGTAACACAAAGGATTGTGGGGTACAACTTAGTTCTGCCTCCTATATGCTCCTAGCTTTTTCTCTACGCTATCTGCCGTATGACCATAAATGCAACATTGATAAAACCCCATCAGGGCAAATTAGCCTGACCAATACAACTGAACTTAATTTAATTTAATTTACAGGCAAATAGTTGTAACAGACACACAAATTTCTGGGTAACAGTAGTGTTACATGGTCTACTAACACTGATTTGCAAATATTAAATGTATTTGTTCTTTTATTTAGTTTTGACAAGGTCAGAAAGTTTGTATGACTACACTGACAGCTTATAAGTGAAAGCGAAACTGCAAATCAGTAAGGTGTCTTTTCTGTACAGAACCTTTATTTTAATAGCTTTTATGTATTCTACTGTGGAAAAATAAATTTATTCTGGCTTACTTGGTTGCTGCTACCCTTTTTGTCTTCTTGTCATCCTCTAGTAACACAACAGCCTCTACAGGTTTCTCAGGTAATGCAGGTTCTTTCTTATGCACAGTGTACATGTGCACTTTAAGACTTGCTGGTAGCATCAACCTTCCACAAATTATACACGGTGTTCTTAGCTGAATGCGTTCCTGAGAATAATTAATAATTATTACTAACAATAATAATAATAATAATAATAATAATAATAATAATAATAATAATAATAATAATAATAATAATAATAATAATAATAATAATAATAATAATAAACAATGGTGGTGGTGGCAGTGGCAGTGGCGGTGGCGGTGGTGGTGGCAGCGGTAATGATAATTGTACAGATAAAGACTGATACTTTAATTAATATTTTCAGTAATTGCTACTTCAATTGAAATAAGTACAACAATATAATTAACAGCAGCATATCAAATGGTGGGACTCAGTGACTGTTCCGAAAATCACTTTTGTTTATTGTATTTGTTTTTGTACTCCAAACTCTGTTTTGTGATTTTTTATCCTGTTGTACTGCACAAATTAAAACAATTTCAGTTTCCTGTACTAGTATGTTGCAGAGGTATAGGAAGTTTTATCAACAAATGCAGAAGTTGAATAAATTTTGTTGCACAGAAGGTAGCAAAAACTGCAGTTTGAAGACTGGTTTTCATTCTTTGATAGAAAATACAACTAAGAAATATTACTTTGAGTATTTGACAGTGGAAAAAATGTTAAAGAAGGTATATCATAGTAGTCTCCTGCTCCTACTTCTCTGTCATGTTCTGCATCCCAACTGTGGTAGCAGATTTTTCAAATTTGTTAATACTTTCTCAAAACACTCTTACATGTCATAAGAGTATCCATGCCCTTTATGGAATGAAAAATTTATAAATATTTTGAATTAGATTTTATAATTCCAAATTATTTATTTACAAACAGTTTACTCTGTCATAATGTGAAGGTTATGAGAGGAAAGGTCTTCACTTCACCAAACATCATAAACAGGAGCTATTACTGCTGTCTGGATGGTAATCTTGAAGTTTTACATGTTGTGTTAATTGTTTTTAGTGATAAAAAGGCGAATACAACTTGGTTGGAAGCTCAGTACACTGAGTGGAAGTAAGTTGGCTTGGAGGTCAGAGAGGCTGCCAGTTGTTAGAGATGAGTAGTTGTCCCTGGGAGATGCATTATTAGTAATATGGCAAAGTAATAAGTAGAGCTGTATGTGAATCAAGGTGTAGTACTCAAGTTACATGATCTCTAATAGTTGGTATGGTCACTGGAGTTTTTGCTCTGTATGTTAAGTGTGAGCAAAAAATAAGGTTAAGCATGGTTATTCCAGAAATACCACATGAAATAACCAGTGTAACTGGATTACTGTGTGATCTGGTGGTGATAATTAAACTGGCAAAAGGTAATAGGGCAATATCTGTTAAACAGGTTTTCCAGTGACTGATGTAAGTGTAAGGTCCATTAATTAATTACCATTATTCTTCGCCATTTCCACCCGTCTGGTATACCCAGAAAATAGAAAATTATGTCTTGATCTGGTCTGTAAACCTTCTTTGTAATTTTGAAGAATAGCTGTTTAGTCCCATTAATTTATTCTCATGTTCCTGTATTCCTTTCGTGCAGGTCATAGAAAATATGGTATATATAATTAGTTAGAATGTGAAGTAGGTATGCTGACCAGAGCTAGTAAGAACTGTTGGTTCGAGTTAAACAGCTGAGGAAGTACGTGAATTCAGATAAGAGTTATTGTTAGTTGACAGTAAATAAGCTCCCCATGAGCACAGTTGTTCTCTCAGTCTTTTGATTCTGATGAAGGCCATGGAGTCTACAATGGCCGAAAGCTCAATGTTTATAAGTCTCACATGGCTGATCACCCGTGAAGCCTTGATTAATAACGCTCGCCGTGAAAGCTTTAAGTCTTATAGTAAATAAGCTGTTAAATATTTGAGTTTTTGTTTAGTCACTCTTATTTACACTCACCTTCATGTTTTTCAAATGTTGGAAAACTTTGAAATGCTTCTGTTTTTAATCTTTAAGCTTTTAAATGCTACGTAAAAATAGTTAACAAAGGAAGTTATTGGGATAATGATCACATTACTGAAAAGCCTGCTTCTCCTGAGTTAAAATATTAAACATAGAGAAACACAGCTAGTAAATATTTCTCAATTACATCAGTAAAATTAAAAACAGGTTTATCAATTATGTAATTGAAATTGGATGTTCACTTTTCGTGATTAATGCATCATCCAAAATATAATAAATAGTACGGGACAGCTCACACAATATAACAAAAGGTTTAAATGTTTCATTTAGCTGTAAAAATTCTTTTTGTTTATACCATGTTACATACTCATATTTCAAATATATATTATTGTTGCAATTCTTAATCATTGTTATTAATGATACCCAATGTGTCCCATTCTTCCTGGTATTCCATGATTACATTATCAAACCCTGGATCGTGATTGAGTGAACCTGAGCTATAAGTGTTGTGGTTGAGTTCCTGCATAGTAATCAGGGGAGTAGGAATATGCCACAAGACATGAAATTGTCAGCCCATGGCGATCACAAAAATATATAATGTAGCATATTTTACTCAAAAAACTGTATTTACTCTGCAGGCATCAGCTACTAGTCATTGACATTAGTGTTAACTGTTACAACAATGAGCATCGCTATGCAACTGTTAGTATTCCAAAGCAAGGAATATACAGAAAGAATCAGTAATCTCTAAATTAATTTAGAGTTTAACCAATCTAGTACCATACACCTTAAATATATTTTATCTTAAGCACTCATGTATACAGATGCCAAAAGCTTTATCTTCCACAAAGGAACCTTTTAAGTGACCAGAGAGCAATAAGGATCCATGTTCGTCCCAAAAATATGGCACTATACAGACTGCTCCATCAGTTTTCTAGTCTGTCATTAACTTTTATTTTACAGTTCACATTATTACTAATCCACCAACTTATGTTTACCAGCCATAAAATTATGGAATTTTGCAGTTTGCTAGCCTATTACACATTATCATTGTTCTTGCAAAACCCACAGAGTAATTATTTTACAAAAGGACATGCACTATGAAGTCAGAATTTTTTATGCTTCTATGGACACCACCAAACAAACTAGGACTATCTTTAGGCCTCACAATTAAGAAGTTTTGTAAACTTACTAAGAAAACAACATTTTAGGAGTGCCACACGCCATGTATGTGAACACATTGCTCTTTTTTATACCATGCAATATGTTATATATTGATCCCTTTCTGAATCTGTTTTACAGTCACAAAGGAAAGTGAGAATTACACTGTGATTCTTATTATTCGAATGGTACCTAAGATAAATATTGATCAACATGCCCTTGGTATCTTTTCTTTTTTTGTAGTGTTTAACACCTGCTTTTACTACATATAGCAATGCAGGCAGTGACACTGATGATACATGAAATGAAGATGGAGCACCAGTGGAATGAGATGGCAGGGAAAACCAGAGAAACCAGAGGAAACCTGCCCCAGCGCCGCTTTGTCCACCATGAATCCCACATGCAGCTGCCTGGGATCGAACCCAGGCCACATACCCTTTGTAGGAGCACTTGGAACACAACAGCATAAATTCTCCTTACTTAACCTCAGTTTACTACAAAACCGGAATACAAAAGTCTGTGCATCATGAAGGGTAAGTTTCCACCTTCTGGCAAACTAGATACAAAATGCAGCACATAAAATATTTTATCTTATTTATTTGTGTTAAACTAATACTTGAGTGTGGCAAGGCATTTCAGGCCCGGCTCTTTGCCCATTATACCCACCCAACATAATTACTTCTACACAGGCTTTATATATTTCTATGCCTATCACAAAGCATTATTAGCAAACACGAATTTCTGTTAACTACGATTCCCTTTGTAAAGACCAATTCCATTTTTTCTTAACTTTACTTAAAAACTGACATATGCTTTTGCCATCCTTTCTAGAAATCTCCCTTACCACTGTTTTTCTATATGCCTAAGCCCATTTCTGCTCCAGATATGTCTTCCTACACAAGTCTGTTCCTTGACATTCAAATATTATATGCTCCAGATCTTCCTTCCCCTCTCAAATAGGACACTGATTCTATGGAGTGCCCTTTCTTATCCCTCTTAATCTCCGAACAGCAATTCTTAACTGTGCTGTTCCTCCCTCTGCTTGTTACCTAGATTTTGGTTTATGCATTCTGGTTTCACTTTTATCTGCACTATCAATGAGAAGTGCCCATGCTGGAACTTAAATTAAGAACTTTAAATTATTAAAAAACATTCCATATTAATTGGTCATAAAACATAATCTATTACACTTTGTCCATTCTTATTTATAAAGCTGATTCTCCATTAATATCTTCACCATACTTCTCATTTAAAATACTTGGTGGATTCTGCTCACATAGGTTGATAAATTTGTCACTACCACTGTTTCTAATAATTGTATCCTTACTTCTCCTGCTCACTTGTCTTTTATCTGTTAATTCTTCATTCATCCAACAGTTCCTTGTCTCCACATCCTTTTCTCCTAATCTTATCTTGAAGTCCCCCATTAATATGAACTCTGTAAACATATACTTGCCCATTAACATTTTACAATCCTCTTCTAGCTGCTTAAATACGTTAGGATTGTAAAACTTCAAGGATATAGGCGAGTTGTAAGCTATCCCAAACAAATTAAGTGGAGTGGGTGGAGTTTAAGAGCCCATCGACAGCGAAGTCACTTGGGCCAAACAAATTAAACATCTAAATATTTGTAATTCAGTGTTACCCAACATGTATTTTGCTGTCTAGAGCATGTTTCTTTGATTCCTTCATTTCAAGATTTCCTTACACAACACCCTATTATCATATGTTCTCCCATTAGCTCTATCTTCTGTCCCTTTATACTCCCGGTCAGGCCGGTGAGACCCGTAAACCAACGACAGGTGTGGTCCTCCAGACATTCTGGGGGTTGTGAGAGAGCGATGTGACTGCCAAAACATAAAAATATGGTGCTCTCTAAAAAGCGGTTACTATTACTGCTATTGCTCTCTTCAATATCATCAGTGAAAAATATTGGAGAGCAAGAGGATTAATGACTTCATTGTCAGAAATCCAGCATTAGCTAACAACAACATATAAAATATTTTAATTTCAAGTTCTTCTTTTAACTATATTTCAGCAACTCTTAAATTATCTAGCTTGCTCTGTAAGTGGTTTAGACTTCCCATATACATTTTGCTTTTCGGCCCCTTGCAGTTCCAAAAGCCTAATCTCCTATTGTTTCGCGTTCCCTATTGTGAACCTGCTCTAAATCTAAACCCATCAAGGGTGTCTCTCTTTCTGAGCTAATGCCCCAATCTTGATGTTATATCTTTATCCAAAATCAAAATACTGCCATGCTCTGAAGATAGAATGCTATCAGATGTCTCTTTTCCCTCTCTCATGTCCACCGCCTCCCCACACTTTCCACACTGCTCCACAAACACTCCTTCCTGTTTTTGACTTGCATGATTCTTCTAACTCCTGTCCTTGACGTAGATGTTGAGTTTCATACTGTTTCTTCACCTGTGGCATGTGTTTCACCTCCAAATGCCCCCGATTGAACTTCCTGTTGATGTTGTCATTTTCTTGTTGTGTTCTCTGCTCCATATGTCCTTTATCCCTCCAGCCTTCTACTCAGAGTTCCTAATATATGATCATTTTCCAGCCACTCTTGCCTCCATCATTCTTTATATTACATTTTGCTTTCTCTCTTTTTCAGCTGGTCTCAATCCTTATCTATAAAATGCTGTTGTTTACTAATGATGTGTGTGTTTGGCAATAATGTCATTTGTCCTCTTGCACTCCAATATTTTTCACAGATATTGTCATGGTCAGCCACTGAAGCACAGGATTTGAGAGGTTTCGAACCAATTTCTTGGTTTGAATTGTACAGTGGCCAGTTTGGAGACATATATTCCAATTCTTTGCAGGTGTTTGGCCAAACAGTCATTATCTGTTGCCAATCTAGAATCAGCTAAAGATGATTTGCATGGTAGATAAATTAACTGCAGGTTTTGATGTAGGGAATTCCATTCTTTTCCCTTGAGATACTGTTACCAAATTTTGTTTGTTGAGGCCTATGTACACTGCTGCTCAAAAGTTTCTGGATACCCAGTGGAGGTAACACAATTCAGCATTTAACTTGAATAAGAGCCTCTGTTTGGAGATCTAAGGCAAGCATATCTTATCACAAGTTCTTAAAACATGTGTCAGCATTGTAAACAGACATTGACATCCATGATATTGCTATACATGCTACTTAAGCTCAGTCATTTGTGGCCAGGTGTAGTAAGAATAATTTTGCTAATACATTAAGCTGTATATTCTCAGCTGTTGTGAATTACTTTGCTCATCTAAGAGCGGTTCATAATAGTACAGTGATTCCTGTCTATAAAAGGGTGAGTAAGTGCATATTTCCAATTATTACACAATTATTACATAATTTATGGAATCAAGAGTCAAGCATTGAAGGTATTTTCAAAATTTGAACAATTTCATAGAATTTCACAAAATAAATGTGCGTAATTCCAGGATATGAGCTGTAAGTAGACATTAAGTATTGAAAACTGATCAGCACTGAGTACCCCTCAAAATGAAATTAATTCAATTTGACAAATATAAAAAAACCTCAAAATTCCCAGCGCAACAGTTACTGATGCCATACAGAGATTTAGGGAGAGTGGGTCAAATAGGGACAGAAAAAAAGTAGGAGGCCTACAGTTACAAATAAAAATGATAGCAACACTACAGTGCTAACAAGCAAGTGAAATAGAAAGCTGATAGCAGATAAAATTTGAGCTGAATTTAATTTAAGTCACGATAAGCAAATATCAGTTAGTACATTCAAGACAGGACTTAAAGCAGCCAATCTGTTAGAATACTGTGAGGAAATCTCTTCTCAGGAAGGTGAACAAGCAAGAACAATTTCAGTGGGTTTTGGAACACAAAAATTGGACTATTGATGACAGGAAAAGGGTGCTTTGGACTGATGAATCCAAATTTGAAGTTTTTGGAAACAGATGACAGACCTATATAAGATGATCACTAAGGCCCAGTTTAATTATGTAATTACATTAACATTAAGATAATAAATTTGTGACGTGTTGGCGTTCCATAACAAAAGCCTAAAAATGTAAATTTGAATGTAATATATGTACATATTTTGCTCGTAAGTACATATTATCGCACATTTTACTCTAAGTACATATTTTTACATATTTATTAATATTTACTTGCTTAGTTGCAACTTTATTCAGTTTAAAATATACTTGTATGCGCTAGAAGTGTGGGACTGTAAAAAATGCTTTGTGATGAATCTCACTGTCCGTTTGCTTCCGGTTGCACGTTCCTGTGTCACATGACATGCACTTTGCCACTGCATGTCCAAGTCACACAATCTCAACGATGTGCCGATTAGTCAGTGTGTGTAGACTGAACAGCAACTTTGTCTTGTGTCACTTCAGCATTCAACTTCAGGTTAAATATTGTACTAAAACATGCCGAAGGAGAAAACTTCACTATGTGTAAAATTAAAGCATTATACAGAAGAATTCAACAGTTTTCGCACAGATGCAGAGCTACTTTTTTGCCAGGTTTGTGAGAAAAACGTGCCTTGTTCTCAACATTTTCAAGTCCTGCAACGCTTGTCCAGATCATGTCATTGGGCTCATGCTTCGAAGACCACATCTCAAAAGCACCTGTTACTTACTGAACCTCAAGCTCAGAAACATCCAGGACCTCAGAAATCTCAGTTTGCATGTGATCTGTGCTGTGCTATTGTTCATGCTGATAACCCTATCTGGAAATTAAAAACTCCAGTGTTCTGTGCATTTCATGAAAAATACACAAATGAAGCTGTGCCAGATGAATCTACAATCATAAAGAAATATGTACCTGACTTATATATGGAAGCAATCAACTCAATTTGTCTGAAAATAGGTGAGAGTCCCATTTGGGTCTGCAGGTTTTATATCCTAAACTGTAACACCTCACATGCCTTGTGCATACACTCTATCGCACATCAGAACTGGTTCAATCTAAATTGCTTAATGTTGACACACTGATTTCAAATACAAAGGAAGTATTTACAGAGGCTTACAACAGAGTAGATAAATTCAAAGAACTTTTCCCTGAGCTTGCACTTCCTCCTCAACTAATTTTAACGAGATGGAGGAGCTGGGTTGATGCTGTGGGCTATTATGCGAAGAATTTTGACTCTGTGAAACAAGTACTCCAACATTTTGATTCCCAAGATGCAGTTTCTGTAGAAACAGCAAAGCAGTCATTTAGTGATACAAAGCTTAAAAATGATATTGCCTACATCCAGAATAATGTTTGGCATTTATCCATTGCCATTGAACCTTCAGACTCTGTTCCTGACGCCTGCACTAGGCTGAGGTGGGGGATCCAGGAGCCGGACAGTGCCCTATGTTCCACAAAGGAATAAATGGAACTCCGTCATTGACCTCTTGTGCAATGGCCATTTAAAACATCCATGAGCTGAGAACTGCTAGCATTTAAATTGTTAAATGCACTAAAAGTGCTTCATATATACACAGCTGTATTTTGTGTAAATATTAAGTTATTTTAATGAAACAAAAACTGGTATAAAACTCGTTATATGCAGTATACATGTACGTTATCAGCAAAGTTGACTTGCATTTACAAACCGTTGAAATGGCACTATTTTGTTTCACTGTGGTGAAAAGTTAACTTTGCTCTGTCGAACACATCTAATATAAGTTCTCTGAAAGAAACAGTAGTCGACCCATTGTATGTGTGGCTTATGCATCAGCAAAAACAAGGCATAATGTGACATAAAACACTTGTGTATGTGTGGTCTATGAGTCATCAGAATACATCATGTTTGCAACTTTTGCTTGCGCGTTTCATAACTTAGTAGACTCCGTTTCTTTCTTTCTTGAAATACATACGTATACTTTCCTGCTTGTAGCTGAAGTGAGAAGTGGTATAAAAAGGTATTTTTGCACCAACTGGATATAACCATATACAATTGTTTGGTAATTTGGAGAGCTCTAAACCCACACAGGACAATGACCTACCTGGACTTCCGACTATCAATAGCTCGCAGCCTAATTTAACAATACCACGTTGGGGGTAGAATATCCAGAACCCCTGCACCCCTCAGACTTCAAGGAAAACATTATCCTAAAAGGATACCACCAACAGCAAAGAAGTCCCGCCCATCTCGAAAGTGTTTGGTGTGCCGCAAGAAGGGAATTCGCGAATGTGGAGATGTACCCTTGTGTGTTTATCCCTGTTTTGAGGCATATCACTGCACAAGGAACATTTAAAGGTAAGCCAGTAAAGTATATAGACTTTACTTAAATGTGTCATAAAGGGAAAATTAAAATAAGTTGAGTTAGATAACGGATAAATAAGGGTTAAATGCACAAACACACAGGAAGTGTATACATGCCCATGATTTCATGTCCATATCGCTGAAGAGGTTAAATCTTTGGAGACATTCTCCATGAAACTCTCGGACAGCCTTGATGTTCATTCTGTAGTCACTTCCCTAGAAAGTGTGCAAGGATAAGCTCAATTCCAGTTTGCAGAAAAACCCAGGATTCAAGACAATCAGTGCTATTAACAGAGTGCTAAATGAAGGTGGTACCGGTGTCTTTGAAATCAAGTACACCCCAGAAGATTTATGCCAGTTTAAATAAGTACCCATTATAATTATTATTTATTTATGCCAACAAACTTACTGTTGGTGTTTTTAAACACACAAGCCGTGTGTGGGCAAAGTTTAAGTTCTACCTCTTAAACTTTGCCCACACACGGCTTGTGTGTTTAAAAACACCTTGTGGTTCAAATCCCAGTTGTGGCATTGAATTTTTAAGTTCCGGTTCTACCTCTTAAAGTACCCATTATTTCATGTGAAGTTGAACGACCATTTAGTCAGTACAAAGCCATCTTATATGACAACAGGAGAAGTTTTGTGTTTGAGAATTTGAAATACGTGTTTGTTCCTTATTGTTATGGGGACCGTAATTTGAAAAATTAACAGCTAAAGGAAAATTAAGTATTTGAGTTATGCTCATCTCCAGATTATTATATACACTTGTTCTAGTACTGGATCCAATATATGTATGTGCATTACTCATCTTTAGTGCATAGCTATTCGGGCCCTAATGATTATAATTATCATTAACTGAACAGATGCATCCAGACTGTATAATCCTGATTGTGAGACAGATAAGAGGGTCTATAATGGTACAGGACTGTTTTGCACTCAATGATGTAGGCAACCTACACAATATTAAGGGGATACTTGACTACTTGACAAAAATGGTTACCAGAACATTTTGAGCAGATATGCAGTTCCATCAAGTAAATGCCTGATAAGTTGCAGCTTCATATTTCAGCAGGATAATGACCCAAAACTTAAAAAGCGTGAAATACTTGGAGTATCAGCAGAGGGTAGGAGAACAGAAAATTATGGAGTGGCCAGCTCAGTCTCCACATCTTAACCCCATTTAGTTACTTTGGGATGAACTGGCTTTATAGGCCAAGAAAACTCGCCCTATATCTCAAAATGCACTTTGAAATGCACTACAAGCCACTTAGAATGACATTCCAGCTTCTACAATTAAAAAACTTATAGAGAGAATGCCAAGAGTAGTGAAGAAAGTGATTTCGTAAAAGGACGTTTTTTAAATGAGAAAAAAGTTTAAAATGCTTCCTCTATGTTTATCAAACTTTAAACAATATTTTCGGTATTTTGTGATCATACTGTTATAATCACATTAAACTTTGCTGAAGCAATAAACCATGCCAAAAATGTTGCTTCTTTATGTTCATTTTCCTATTCTTTTTATTAAATTAATTCTGTATTAACTCACTACCCTGAGTGTCTGTAGAGCAGCAGTGCAAGCAGATTGATAAATCTTTTTACACTCTCAAATTTATAGAATATGGTATAGAAGTTTCCTAAGACATATACTTATTGCAATGACTTCTCATCAAAACTTGTTTCATATCCAAGAGATATATAAAGTGAAAAGAGACAGCATGTAACACCAGCTCTAGCACCTTGTATTTATGAACATATTACAGCCTTTCAGTATCTTAACTTTCCCTAAAAAGAAAATTAACTGTGATGTGAATTGTACCACAATTGACTTTCTTCCACTCCTCCATTCTACCCAATGCGGCCCCACTATCTCCCAACCTTTGTGCTCCACTCCAAGGTTTTGAATCAAAATTTGCTTCACCTTTTCCACTGGTCAAACTCCCCTTCTTTTTTGTATTTCTATAAAGAACAGG
The DNA here is from genome assembly GCA_030765045.1 of Tenodera sinensis. Lineage (NCBI taxonomy): Eukaryota > Metazoa > Arthropoda > Insecta > Mantodea > Mantidae > Tenodera > Tenodera sinensis. The sequence goes on along the minus strand of CM060964.1, from coordinate 125,047,125 downwards.
TTAAATCATCGTCTCCTCTCATCTAATCTTTACATCTCATATTTCACTTCCTCATTCACTACTCTCATTATTTTCATTTCTTCTCTCATGTCATCTTTTATTACCCTGGCCACATTCAGGTTATCACTTACTCATTCCATCCATAAATCCAATTTTGTCTGTGATTTTCCAACAATATCTCCTGGTCCCAGGTTTAATTCTACTCCTCCTATCATTAACAGTATCACAACATTCCCTACCAGAGTATAGCTTATCACCTTTTTCAAAATTTTGCCTACATAAAGGGTTCATTCCCATTGCTACTTATACCACTCTTCCTTTAACTGCTGGAGCTCACACCATTTTCTTGCCCTGCTTGCTTAACACTCCAACCACATAAAATATAGTATCAAATTGTGTACAAAAATGAATACAAGCACTAGATTTAATGGTTAGAGCATAGTGTTGGCCACTGAGTATTAATTTGTAGTATTCATATAAATCCTCCTAAAAAGATATAATATAAAAAAATTTTAAAAAAAGGAGTTCTCAAATTAGTATGTTTATTGTTAAATGGTTTTACTAAAATGCTGATACTCAAATAAATATGCAATTATTCCAACAGATAAAGCACAATACTAACTGCAGGTAAATTGCTATTTAGCAATCGCTAAGTGCACATGCTGGACTGCCAATGGGGGGTGGGGGTAATTTATTAGACCTGAGCGATAAGACACCACAAAGCTATCTGTCATTTTATAGTGACATACCTCTCATTTTGTGTTATTTTTCCCCCATTCATTTGTAACCAAGATCCATGAAGTTTATAGTGGTGGATGGTTTAAATGTCCCCTGTTAAGCTCATCTCAGCCCATATTACACTATGTACCTATTAGGTATAAATTATTTGCCTTTTTTATGTTTAGTGGCCCACAGGGGGCTTTGTGATAAAGCAAATCAACAATCATGACTTGTCAGGGCACTCAGAATTTATGTGGATAGCTTTATGCAAATGCAAACAACAAATAAATTTCTCAATATCGCTATTTGTATCATTGCTCTTATTACTGAATTTGTTTAAAATATTTGTAACTAAAATTGTGTACTGTAACATGCAAGGTAATGTAAAGGAAAAAATGCAGAAACAAAGAAAACCAAACTAAGGAAAGTGATTCAGAACTATGGTGCTCTACACTAGTTTAAAATAATTGTCAATTTTTCTTCTCTTCTTTTTTTTATTTTTTCACACTGTGATATACTACTTGATTACCTATAGTAATAACAGAAGTGTTGTCATCATTTGCTTTTTGGTCATGTAACAATCACCAGTCTACAATATGTGCAAAATTAAATCAACACAATACAAGACAAGTAACAATAGAATAAATTGTTGCTTTGCAAATGTAGAAATATATTTTAAATCCATAATCTGTGGGTTGCATAACTACGAATAACTTGGGTCAGCTGATTCACTCTGACTAATAATTATTAGTTTATAGCCTCTATATATAAATATTTAGTATACTACTTCAAGTATAATTGTAATTATGCTTTAAACGCTGGCTAAAAGTAAAGTATCTATAAGGCATACAGTATTAGAAGGCATATGAGGCGGAGCTCAAGAGGGCTCGCCTTGAGCAGCTGACCTATCATAATCGTGCAGCGTTGCCTAGTTTGGAATGCACAGCACAAGCATGAGTAACAGAGACTTCTCTTTTTCATGTGCCCAAAATTATTACTGGAAATTTGACATTCTAATATGCCTTGGTGTATGCGGCAAGAATTTTTAAAGCAGCCTGTACAAAGGCCATTTTTCTATGACGTATGGTTCTCGAGTTATCGCTTCGAGAATAAACAATTGACCCCCATGTTTATGCTTATGTATGCAACTTCCAATCTTGCCTGTGTGTTTAATTCCTTTTCATTATGCAGTTACAGAGTAACACATTATGAAGTGTCATTAGGAACTGCGTATATTTAGTTAATAAATTAACTGACCACGGATCACTGCAGGCGCGCACAAATTCTTTAGTTCGGTTCAAGACCAGTCCGTAATGCAAACTGTGACAGTAAGCAGAAAATTCACATGTTTACATTGTGCTAAGTGAAGTGTTAACAATGTCACTTTCAGAGCCTGCTACCAGTGGCGCAGGTACTAAGGGTAAAGTACTCAGCTCTCAGGCCAGAAATATTATTTTTAAAGTGTACAGTTTTTTTAAGGAATTGGCATCTTAGGAGGTGCGTGACCAGATCAATTTTTTACAAAGCCGGGATTTCGCAGCCGGAGCATGCAATGTGAGTGTGCATACTGTGTCACGTATTGTGAAACAGGGCAAAACTTCTAGCCCAGAAATTGGTGAACCTTTATTTAAATCTCCAGGAAAGCATGCCAGAAAACAAACAACCGTTTCCAATTTAGATGATTTTGAAAAAGATGTACTTCACCACACAATATATGAAATGTATGACAATGGTGAATACCCCATCATTAAAATGCTGGTTCATGTTATGAGGGAAAAAATAGACTATATGGGTTCCTCCACTTCAGTGGAATTAATACTTAACAATTTGGGTTTCAAATACAGAAAAACATGGCCATAAATTCTTACTCGAAAGAAGTGATATAGTTGCCGCAAGAATACAGTTTTTAAGAACTATGCACATGCTTAGGGTATCTGGAGATTCGCACCCCATTTTTTTATACTGATGAGACGTGGGTAAATCAGAACCATTGCAAACAAAACATATGGTAAGATTTGATGGGAAGAGGTGGTCTCAAGATACCTGTAGGGAAAGGGAACAGACTTGTAATTTGCCATACAGGTTCTCACAAACAGGATTCATTTCTGAAAGCAAGTGGGTTTTCCGTTCCAGACCAGGGAATAAAAATGTTGACTACCATATGAAATGAATGCAGATTCCTACACAAATTGGTTCACAAACAAATACATAAATTTTTTAGAAGAGGGGTCCATCATCATTATAGATAATGCAAGCTACCATTCTAAACTCTTAGATAAACCTTGATCTACTTATTGCAAAAAACAAGATATTCAGGACTGGCTGGCACATAATACAATAACATTCCATCCTTCTGAAACTAAAGCAGAATTATTACAAAAAGTAAATCAACATAAAACCCAAGAAAAGAGGTACCAGCTAGATCAAATTGCATTAGAAAATGGGCACCAAATTATTTATCTACCTCCTTATAACTGCCAATACAACCCTATAGAATTAATTTGGGCTAAGGTAACGGGGGAAGTTGCTAAAGAACACATCACTTTACGTCTCGCGGATGTTGAAAGGCTTATGCATGCTGAACTTGACAGAGTTACAAAAGAAGACTGGGCTAGTCATGTTGCACACTGTGAGAAATTGCAAGATGAATTCCATAAGGAAGTGGCTCGAGATAATACAGTACAGAATTTAGTTATAAATCCTCGAGAAACTGATTCCGAATTAAGTGAAGATGAGGAAGAAGAAGACGAGGAGGATGATGAGCTAGCACTCCTTTATAATAAGTTGCTTTCAAAAATCCACGTACGATATTTACAGTAAATAAGTACATTAATATTGAGTGTTATTGTTTATAATGTTATCATCATTATACTTTGCTGCGTAAGTTTACATTCTGACAATTTGTGACACGACAAATGTTACTTTCCTTGTTCCCTCCCCATAACATCTGTTCTCTGGCACATCATTTGGCAGCAGCACAGCCACTATGTGCATGCATTGGTTCAGCTCATGTGCCTTCTAAAACCGTGCGCCGTATAAGAGCAGAGTGTAAGATAAAAATTAATGCAACTTTTTGAAGTTAATTAGAAAAGAAAGAAACCAACAGATTTTCAAGATCGTGATGTTTATCATGGTTTTATTTCTGTGCTTTGCTATATATTAAGTAGATAGTTCTTAAATTGAAATAAAAGTGAAACAAACCTCACACGATTTCTGACAGCACTGTAGATGACTTATGAAACCAACTGCACTTTTCTTTGAAACACCACATGTATCACATATTAGCTTCTTCACTGTCAGATGCACTTTTGAGAGAATCCTCATTAGAAGCTTCTCATCTTCCAAGTCCTAAAAAAAAGTCTAAATTAATACAATATATACATTACCAGTGAAGTAGAATGGGTTCTCGGAAAAGCAGTCTAACCATCATTTTATCACAGTCAAGAAAAAGTCAACCTCTGCGAACGTTGGTAAATCAAATCTCCAATAAGATTCTAACCTACATAAGAATAAAATAACATTAGCCATCTTACGCAGTTTTGCATCTGTGCACCTCCTGTCTAAAGTGCCCAGTGAGCCTAATTTTGCTCTAACAAAACAAAATGGCATGCTTTCAATAAACTGTCACAAAATTATTAGCTTTGTATCTCATCATACACATTATCTTATGGTAGGTCAAACTCAGAGAGGATGTATTGCAGTGTCTGCACTAGATCAAAGCATGTAAATTATTCCTTTTTTTTCCCCATCAATGGTTAGTCTGCTTTTGCATGCACCTATTCCTAAACCTATGCACTTCTATAAATATTTTCATTTCCATTTTCTGGACTGTAAGTCTCTTAATGCTGGTTTTATCATAAATTACATGTTCACCCTCTAATGACATGATCTCAAGAACCTCTAAGTTCAATCATAAAAATGCCATGAAACTATAAACAATATAACTATAACTTCAAGAGAAAATATTTTAAATACACTTATTATAGCTACATATTTACATAGAACTTCATTTTGATACGCTTTCAGAAAATAGCATGGATATCTAATATACTTGCAAAAGGTGCATGTTCAAAGGCATAATAAGTGCTACAGAATCATGCAAAAAATAAAACAATTACTGTATAAGCTTATATTCCTAATTCTATACGGGTAGAAAACTTGCTTTAAGCATTATAGACTTATAAGTAAGTTAGGATATTTCTTGAGTTTGTTCTACAGCATATGTCCATAGTAAATTTATCTACAGATAAGTTTTGGACAAACAGTGTACAAAGAGAAATTCAAGACATTTTAAAGACATCCCTTTTTTATCAGGACTAATTCAATTATTTTTTGTTGTTTAACGATGCTGTCAATTGCCGGGATCACATCAGCATCGCCAGTGTGCCGGAATTTTGTCCCGCAGGAGTTCTTTTACATGCCAGTAAATCAACTGACATGGAGCTGTCGTTTTTAAGCACACTTAAAAACCATCGACCTGGGCCGGATTTGAACCCGCGACCTTGGGATCAGTAAGCCAGCATCTAACCAACTGAGCCACCCAGACCGACTTTTATCAGGAAATTACGCTTTCAGCAATGAGATATAAATGTTATTTCCAGACCTATAGATACAATGGATGAATTAAAAAGATATTATAATGCACTTATATGAAATCAATCTAAACACACTTAATTAGTTCACTCAATTATTGTTCATGCAATACATGTGCAATGGGCTTGTACTCACATCATCAGATGTCAGAGCAATTTCAGAGTAGATTCATTAATAGTCTGGGGTGTTCTATCACAACCTGCCAATGAAACTAAGGATGGGATTGTCTGATTCTGGTATACAGAAATTCATCATCCAATTTTTATTTTTTAATACACTATTTCTCCGTAACTTCCAGTTCTTTTGGCTTCTGGGCTGATTTCAATTTTTATACATGGTTTTGAGTCCAAAAGTGCCATGCAAATGCTAATTTTTCTATTTATTTTTATATGACACAGTTCATTGCTCTTTTAAACAGGTGCCTGTATTTCTTTTAGTTCTTCTAATGTTTATGTTATCACAATTTTCACATTGGATTTGGCAAACTCCCAAATTCTTCTCCATAGATATGCGATCAGATTTGCTTGATTTTATTTAATTTCCTGACGTATATTTTGTTTGGTTCAAGAGTGAAAAAGTTTTTAAATACCACTTGAAATTGGTGAATGTGAATTTACTGACGTTCATCTTTTCTATTCTATTGATTAATGTTTTGATATGTTTAATGTGCTTTTATATCCCAAATTTCTATATTTTAAAGTCTATAACATCTTGTGTTCTGTACTACTGGGTATTCAGTTTCAATTGTTCCTTCAAGGTTGAGCACAATGTCACCATGTCCAGCAAGCATTTAGTTTCAACAGGTTGAAGGAATCAGGTATCTAGAGCACCTGAGTCGTCGTAGGGGAACTTAGTTTGGCTATCCAGGCATACGCTTTGCATTCACAAAGCTTTCCATAGAGCATGCAACAATAGTAACTTCTAGTGGTTTATAGGAAGTCTTTCTGACAGCAAATTTGAGAACTGAAAGACATGTACCTATATATTAGTGCAGTGGGTTGGTCGTCTATACAGTTTTAAAAACGAAGTACACACCTATCTGGGGAAAAAACAAAATAGCTATACGAATAAAATGCACAACAAATGTGAATACATATGTAACATCTGTGTGCATACTGCCATGATGAAGTACCTTAAAATAATTAAATAAATATATTTCACCCAGGACATTTAGCAAGATACTTGGTTATGCATGATGACAGCAGGAACTAGACGTGTTGCAAGTGATGGCTATAGACTGCATATTAAAAAGCCATTATTTACTTACTGCAGCAAAGTTCTTGTAAGCAAACACAAAAAAATTCAAATCTTTCAAAACCAAAGTCTGAGACTAATTACAGGTGCTATCAAAACCATACCAATACCAGCTATGGGAATACTAACCAAGCGATATCCCATTGAATATGAAATAGAAAAAAAAACAGCTCTTATTCAACACGAAAAGTTGATCAGACTCCCATTTACACATGGGAGAGAAATTTTACACATACACTAAAGACTCAGGAGATCTTTCTTTCCAAAATTCAAGACCTCAAGAAGAATGTAGAGCTTCCTAATTCAAAGGAGAACTTCATATATTAAGTGAATGCAACACAAACATTAGACATCACATATTATTTACACATGACAAAAGAAATTAAGAAAAGTGATATTCCAAGTAGTGTTCTAAAATTAATGGCATTAGAGACAATCCATATTAGATTTCCAGAACATGAATGGCTCCATATTTATACTGATGGATCATTGATATCAAACCCAGATGGAGCAGGGGCTGGAGTCATGTGGCACCTCTTTTCCTATTACAGATCTTCAGATTATGGAACTACAAATTTCAATGGAGAAATTGAAGCAAATTCGAATGGCCCTCCAAAATCTTTTGTATAAAATCTCATAGTTTCATCCAGCAGTTGGTTTCTCAGATTCCAGGGCAGCAATTATAGCAATTACTTCCAAGTTGTCACCAAAAAAATCAAACCATTATAGAATATTGGAAAATCCTTACCCACCTAACAGCACTTCAGAAACACCTAGTCTTCCAATGAATACCAGCTCACTGTGGACTGAGTGGTAATGACAAAGCTGATTTTCTTGTAAAACAGGGTACCAGCAGTGTACAGAAATCTATAGTTAATCTACCATTTTGTGCAGCTAAAAGATTAGTCAACTCTGAATTCAAAAAAATTATTGCAAAATATAACTATGAAAAATCAAAAATAAAAGATGGGAACTACGAAACATTCAAACAGTAATTCCTGAGTATCCTCAAAAAATGGGAGTTGCAACCTTCAGGTAGATTACGGGACATGATTGTCTGGCAAAACATTTGAACAGAATTGGGATATATTCTTCACCACTCTGTCCCCTATGTGATCTGCAAGAGGAAATGGACCAAGATCACCTTCAAATATGCCCGGCCAATTCGAGTGCCCCATCCATTGGTGAAAATATTGGAGAGCAAGAGGACTAATGACTTCATTGTCAGAAATCCAGCATTAGTCAACAACAACAACAACAACATATTTTTGTGGCATGCTGTTCCCTCATGGTTGTCAACAGAAAGGTGTAAACAGATAGCAGCGCCTCCAGCGCAAGTTATCTTGCTAAATGTCCCAGGCAATATACACACCCATTTTTTTCTTTTGTTTGTTAATGACACTGTCAATTGGCAGGATCATAAGCGCCACTGGTATGCTGGAATTTTGCCCTGTAGGAGTTCTTTTACATGCCAATAAATCTACTGACGTGGATACCAGTAAATTTAATGGCATGTAAAATAATCATGGTTATCTTTTAGCATTTATCTTGAGGATTCTGTCCCTTGGAATTCTGGATACCTGTCCAGAAAATCATCAATGCAGCAGTTCATCTCATACTGATATCCCCTTCATTCAGCATTCTGGTTTGAAAATATCATTCCAACAAGTTGGCATGGTGCTGTACTGTCAGGTTCATATTGCCCTCTAGCAGCAAAAATATGCTGGATTGTATACAAAGATCAGCAGACTTCATTTCCATTATCACGAGGATGGGTTTCAAAGGATGCTCTCATGGTATGGTCTAATAAATTATGCAAAGAATTGCTAAGGGACAGCTCCAACTGAAAAATACTCTAACATATTACAAAAAAACTGAAGCTACTGACAGTGAAGTAATACAAATCTTAAGTTCTAACAATTTTTAGAGACTATAAGCTTCACTGATCTTAATATCTGCATAAAGTTCTTGAATTCGAATGCAGACTGCAATTTCACATTAAACTCAAATGTACCTTCAGTGTGAATCTTGCTTATACTGGTCGACATCGTAACAACCCAATTCAAATTTCTGTGTTATCAACCTATGAAAAAACAAATTATGCTAGGAGTCAGACAGCGGTATTTCATAATTCATCCTTATCTTTCAAAATGAAAATCTTTTCCCAAAGCATTAAATCTATGGGTCCATTTAATTGTTTTAATAATTTAACCTCTGGATTTATTTCATGATTAAATGACCAGAAATGATCTGCATTGGAATTCAAGAATTTTATGCACATATTAAGATAAGTGAAGCTTTATAGTCTCTCAGAATTGTTCAAACTTTAGATACTCTAACATGCTTACCTGACACCAGCCACTGATTCTGCTGTTGATATTGGTGGAAATATCACAACCATATATCATTAGATGGTGTCATGCACACATGCATTTCTAGATAATCTTAGCTTCGCTTCAAAAAATGAAGTTACAGATTGCAAGTGAAGGCACACTTAAAAAACATCACGGTATATACCTTTGTATTCCTTATTGTATTTTGCTTTGTTTATGTGGATGTTATGAATATGTATATCATGCCCCTGAAAGCTTCTTTATGTGCCTTGGAGTTCTGTGTGCCTTGGTGCAGCAATTCCTGTGCATGGATTTTCTATGAAGTCCAAATCCAATGTTGTCTATTTTTTATTACCTTAAGATCCAGAAATATTTTGAGTTATAAGTTTCTGTTTCCACTGTGAATTACATTTCGCATCATGTAAATTAATTTTGTGAAACTGAAGTTAGGTTCACCTGGCATGAAAAAAGTATTATATTTTAAGATTTCAATAGACACTTTGTATGGTTGTTTCATACACAAGAATTAATTATTGAATATCACTAATTTGTATACCTTTTAAGCTGCACCTATACTAAGTTCAGTCTTAGGTTTGTCTGCATCAAAACAAACCCATGTGACCAGTGCACCGTGGTACAACAGGGTAGCAATGCATGCAGGGAAGTAGTCCCATCCTAGTAATCTGAGTTTTAGAATGAAGTTATCGTTAAATGATGTAATATTCTACACAAATACCTAAGAGGTTAATTAACGCTGATGTATACTGATAAACAGAGCTACAAGTTCCAACATGCAACTCGTGTGAATTACCTGATATCCGAGTATTGTTTACAGCCAGCAGTTTCTATTTAGAATCATGGCGGACGGCTGCGGTGAATTTGCTCTTGCGTCTTCGTCGACTTATGCAAAGCATAACGCGGGAAAACCATTGACTAGTGGTGAAAAAACAATAGTGTTTAACGTGTATTATAAGTTGTGTGAGAAATATCCAACTTTTCCCATCAAAGAAGTAGCGAAATTAACTTCTGAGTTCACCGGTGTTTCGAGTACCAGTATAAACAGTGCTCGCAAAGAAAAGTAATAATTATGACATGTGCATCGTTTATTTTGTTGTGACTATCCATCTTATAGTCTCTAGTTACATGTTAGTCACTCTTTAAATTTACGGAATAAGGGATTGTATCCTTTCTGTTACGTATTGCATGCACTCACCACGTGGTTGTGACAGTATTTCTGGCGCGAATGGCGGAGGGATACATTATAACTGTGAACTGGCCACCTGCTGTAAGTTTCGCGTGGATCAACCTTAGAATGAATAGATAGTAGCTCTTAAGAGGTAGTTTGAGACCATTAATATCCACAATGGAATTATGCCAGCAGAGATTACACACCTTTTGGCTGCCCTACAGGAGCAAGCAGCTGAAACCTTTAGCACCTTCCTCACTAAAGGCCCAGACATCCTGGAGGGGTGCTATGGAAACATTGCTTGGCCACCAATTACTGGGCCCAGGTAAAGGCAAGAGTGCAACAAATGGACGACACCTTATAAGTATTCGCCATGGGCTCTGATAGATTTACCACTTGAGTTTGTTTTGGAGAGGCAGCTGAAGTATTTATCAGCCGGAGAAGAGACTGGGAGGTGAAACAGCAGCTTCTTTTTTCTGAACATTCTAACACTGATGACCTGGCAGCTGCTCTCCACATTGAAGCGGCAAAGATAATGGCTGAAAGAGCCACCCATAAGCTGAACAGAGCTGTAATGGCTATGACTGACGAAAGCTGGCACCAACAGTAACAGCTTAATTCTCACAGAGGGAGATGTGTGCTGGAGTTATGGAGAAACCAGACACACTAAAGGTGGATTGTGAGCCCACCTTGGCTGAGGATCAGGATAATTACTAAGGTCTGCCGTGAAGAGGCGCACAATGTCACTTCTTCATTTTCCCCTCGTTTTATGTTGCTCACAGGATATTCAGGTAACACAAGGATGGATTCTGGACCATCCCCACAAGGTGCAAGTAGACATGTGAGTTTCACTATCATCGGACTCGATATAGTGCAGGAGTTACCAAAGAGGATCCTGGTAAGGCACCATGAACTACGAACCACCTTGGGTGAAACCTTCCATGAAAGAAGACGCTTACCAGGAGTTGACCCTTGGCAGGAACAGGCTACAACTAAAGGTTTTCATTGTAAAAATCATCAAGATCATCCTGGGTTTGGATGCCCTTTGATTCTTCAATACTAAGGTAGATACCAGGTGCTACATACTGCACCTGGACCACAAGGTCCTACTAAACCACCCAGGGAAGTTATGACAGTGAACCTCCTACTTGTAGAGCCAGAGGTGGTTCCAGTGTGAGCTGAGAGGATGGTGACGATGCAGGCACAGAAACCCCTTAACAAAGAACATGATTCTGGACAGAGCACGCCGAGCTTTACATTGCTAGGGCGCTGCTTTCAGCTTGACAGATGATCGAAGAGAGAGTTCTTAATGCCTCTGATCGTAACCAGGGACTGCTTGGTGGGACTATCTGGTAATTGGGACCCAGTAACCTGTACTATGCCTTCAGCCAGAGATACTGGAGACCGATGGATCACCAAGAAGTTCAACAGTTGTCTGGATTACTTTACCCAGGCAGTAGCGACAGCTGAGAATCTCTTATGAAGCAAGAAGTAGCTCCTTGACTTACTGGCAAAATTTCATGACATTTTCAGCCTGTCAGAGATAATCATGGTCATATTGAGTGATGGATCGCATCATCACCAGCAATTCTTGGCCAATTAGGCAGCTACCTTGCTGAGTTCCACTAGCAAAACTGGAACGAAATAAACATAAGGATAGTGGACATGTACACCAGAGGCGTGATACAAGAATACAATTGTCTGAGGTCCTTGCCTATAGGCACTAGCGTAAAATAACAATGGAGATTTATGCTTCTGCGTTGACTAGCTACTGAAAGTTGGACGATGTTTATTAGGAAGGCTGCTTTATGCTGTGCATATTGACAACACTCTGGGCACCTTAGCTGAGGGTCATGTTTTTCAACTGGACGTGAAGTGGGATAACTGGCAAGTTGTGTTTTTATTTTATTGATGGACACTCTTTAACTGCTATGGTTCATATCATCCCATTTGATATTGGGCATGAAAGGCTACTTAATTGTGCTCACAGGCCTCTTTATCATGCTTCAAGTTCTTTTATGTGGTGTAAAGCTACAACATGGGACCATCAACTTTACTTCCCTACCAAAGAGAGCCATGCTAAGGATTTTTATACCCAAAAAACAGCCATCGCCATCAGCCGGGTTTGAAATCACAATCCCGGTAACTAGAGCCTGGGTCACTGGCAAGTGCACTTCATCCCAATGATAAGAAGACTGAGCTTTTTGCTGGACATGGACTGTAGCAGTTCACAGTAATGGCTTTAGGATTCTGCACTAGCCCCACAATGTTACATTGACTCATGGAGTCTGTGAAAAGAGGCCCCTCCAAGAATGCCTGCCTAAAGTCATTGTTATATACGATATTTGAGGAGCAATTGAACAACCTGAGGAAGTCATTCGAAAGGCTTCACCAGGCTGAACATAAGCTAAACCCCAAGTAAAATTGTAGGTCTACATGCCTCAGTTGGCTAGACACTGGCCTACTGATCCCAAGGTTGTGGGTTCAAATCCGGCCCTGACCGATGGTTTCTAAGTGTGCTTAAAAATAACAGCTCCATGTCAGTAGATTTCCTGGCATGTAAAAGAACTCTTGTGGAATGGAATTCTGGCACACCAGTGACGCTGATGTGATCCTGGCAATTGACAGCATCGTCAATCAACAAAATAGTCTAATTTCCAAGTAAAATTAGTTGTTGAGAAAGAAAGTGTGCTACTTGGGATACATCGTAAGCTCTGCAGCCCAAGGTGTTACTCAGTCCAAGGAATAAACAACAATTACGATGGTTCCAATATCTCTGCACATACTGTGGAAATTTATAGCCGGGTACACAAACATGCCAAACCATTGACAAAACCTACAGAGGAACGACAAGCCTTCCAGTGATCCCAACAATCTGAGGCAGCCATCCAGACCCTGAAGAACGCCCTTTTCACAATACCGGAAAACCCATCCTCGTTAAAAAGTTCTATGTCAATACCAATGTCAATGAGGTTGACATCAGGGTATTCTGTTACAAGAGCAGGATGGAGATGAGATTATTGGCCTACTTCAGTAGAACTTTGTCAAAGACCGAATGAAAATATTGGGTGACGCAACAAGAGCTGCTGGCTGGCATAGACAGTTTGAAGTAGTTCTACAAGTATCTTTATGGGCAGGAGTTTCACCTTCGGATGAATCTTCAGCTATAACTTGGCTGTTGGGCTTTAGCAACTCAGGATAGATGGCTCGTTGTGTCCAACAGCTGCACGAGTACAATTTTACCTTAGAGCAAGTGGCAAACAGACATCATTCTCATGCAGATGCCTTTTCCCAAGGTCCACATCAGAAAAACTGTAACCACTATGTGAAGGTTGAGGCGAAGGAGAGAGTTACAGCTTAGCACCCAGTCACAGTACAACCTGCAGTTGTGTGGGACGAAGAGACCTTGAAGAGGGAGCAGCTGGAGGTTCAAGATATAGGGCTGATGTTGATGGATACAGAATCTGGCAGATGACTTGCGTGGGTGGATATCACTCCCAGGTGCCCAATCACAGTGGGACACCTTCGTGGTCAGGTATGGTGTCTTAAAGAGGATGTGGGAGCCCACGAATGGGAAAACCAAGATTCGACAGCCAGTGCTACAGAAGAGTAAGTTAAAGGAAGTTCTTGAGGAGACCTATGCCGGTATTACCGCAGTCCAACTGGGTGTGAGACCTTGGGGAAGCTAAGTTGCTGATTCTATTAGTTACATCTTCGAAGCAACGGAGAGGCAGCATCAGCATTTGCATGGCCAGTCATTGGCCTCTGACATGCAGCGGGCACCTAATGCAGCAGAGGAGCATTGGAGTGCCATTAGAAAGAATTGTCATCGACATGGCAAGCCCTTCCACAGACACGGGAAGTTGCTAGCTGTTATTGGCTAATGCACTATTTCATCAAGTGTCTGGAGGTTTACTCTGTTCCCCCGTTACGATTTGATTGTGAGGAAATTCTTCTGCTGGTTTGACTTTCTCCAGGAGTTACTTAATGACCAGGAGACTAATTTCAAACCCAACCTTTAGAGAGAGTCACTCCAGCTAATCAGGATACACAACCACACGCTATTCATTCATAACTGGACAGAATAGTGGAGTGCAAAATCAAGACGGTCAAAAAGCACTTCCAGAAAATAGTATCCAGCCATCAATGAGATTGGGATGTTTATGTGGCATTATTCCTCCTGTCCTGCTGAGCATCTGTACATGAGTCCACTGCACAGCGGGCCAGATGACAGTCAAAATGAGACAAAAGTACTTTTATGGAACAATTGGTCTCAATAATGGGTAAAGTTAATATATTAACAGCTATGAAACATATATCCGTGCATACATGTAATATAGTTTTTTTATTTAGTTGTCTTATCTCAAATAAATGGAAGCATTTTATGAACAAACGTAACCCATATAAAGTGTCTAAATGCTGCTGTTCATCATTCATGCTTGCTTCCTCTTCTTCTTCTCCTTGCAAATCAGTTCTTTCACTCAAATAAAGCTTCATTACAAAGAGGAGTCTTTAGTTTTTCATACAGCTTTCATAAATTTGAAATTAAAGGATCCAATGAAACCAGCAAATTGTTCAGCAGATCACTCATTGTATCATGGTGAGAACTATTTCTTGTACGATGCTGTCAGAATCATCTTTGTTAGATGCCTCTTGTGTCTCCTCAGACAGTTGACCAACGGATATCATTGCTAAATTTATGACCTGAGATCCATGAATTAGCACTTTGTGGACACTAGCCGATAGGTAAAACCAGGTGAAAAAGCGGTGCAGTTCCAAGCACATATACACGTAAGTCAAATGCGCTACAATTTATCTCCATTCCAGAAGAAATCACTAAAACACTTGTCTCATACATGAATTTGATGTGCTTAGGTCTACAATATTTTGTTGATGATGGTCGCAAATTTTGTCAGTACAGTTCACCATGTAAAAAAGTGGAACAAAGAAGACCAAAAAAATTTCTGCATCAGATAAGTAACTTTCATCAATATATATCTGATTAAATTCTTGATGATCTGTACTACCATCACACCCCCATTTGCTGAATAACTTTAGGTCACCCTGTTGAAAAAAATAGCTGAGACTGATTCTAAACTTTGAATAATCTGTCCAAGTGTATGATCTAGCAATTTTTGTAAATTTCTTTCAGCACTAATTTCTGTGACATTAATGTATTCTTTCTTGGGTAACACATGAGCTTAGCCTCCTGTACTTTATTATATGCTGGGTATAAGTCAGCATTTCTATTCTTTACTCCGAGCCTTAATACTGAATTTGACATCTATTATAAATGCTAATGCTTCATTGCTATTGTTTTTATTTATATTTTCAGAAGGAATGTTTTTAAATGAAGACAATAATTTGGTGGCTTTGGTGGGACTGCTTAGTGCAGCTTCAAGTATTTTCGCTGCATCAGCTTTCCTAGACCCTTTTAGACTTAACTGAGTGGAAAAAGGTTCCTCAGTACAGTAAAATCTCGATTTAACAAGCCCGTGTTCAACAAACTTCCAATTTAACAGACTAGATTTGGCGATGATTAAATTATGGCATTTTGCTGCTTGTCTGATCGAGAAGGCTAGTTCACGTGTCTTCGGCTACATTCGTGAAAGTAAATGTCACACGCTCAAGGGCTCACATTACTCCTGACTCTTAGCTTCAGTCTGAATTGGGCATTCTCTGGTGTAATACACTGATGAAGGCAGGGAATAATTACACAACTTCGAAGAGTGGCTGTACATGGATGAGGGTGACCCAGGTTACCAGATTCTGAGTCATGAAGAGATCACTGCAAGTGTTCTACAAGAGGATGAAAATGAAGATGACAGTGATGATGAATCTTTGAAGTGTGTACCTAAATTATCTGTAATGAGAGACCACATGGATGATGTGATTTCTTACGTGGAAAGATCTTCACACCCAAAGTGCTAGCCTATTATGAACATTTCAAACAATTTTGCTACTTAATCATAAGTGGGAAGCAAATGGGTATTGACACTTTTTTCAAACCCATAACTTCACAGGAAACGACTTCTAACCAAGAGTAAATCATGTAAAGTAAATGGTATGTACCAATAAAACAGTTTCAATTGTTTTTGCTTCATTTTCATTCATTTTGCGATTTAACAGACTTTCAATTTTCCGGACAACTCCTGGCCCCTTTAGGTCTGCTAAACCGAGAGTTTACTGTACTAGTTGATCGATTTCGACTTTATGCTACTTTCTGAAAAAGGTTTTTTTTGTTTTTGTTCCAAGGTCAGCTGAGGGATTAGGCTTACTGGTATTTGGTTCATTGTAACATAATGTGATATTGAAATTCTTAAACAATAACTGTACTTCAGTTCAAAATTGTCCTTAAATCTGTAGGATTTGTGCCATCCTGAGCTGAAGTTGGTGTAAAATTACTCCAATTTTGTTTCTAATTGTGAAAAAAGCCTCTTCACTATGATAGCTGGAAGTATCTGTTTTAGAAATTATAAAGTCGTAACCAGACTTGTTACCTTGGTTATTAGCCACGAATACCTCATACAGGTCTCGACGTGTAAAGCACTGACCACCTGCAATGTGAAGTCAGAGTGCACTGTTAGACAAAATATACTCTGCATTCCAAAGTCGCAAAAGGATGTAGATGAAACTTTGAGGATATGTTATGCAAGATATATTTATTCATACAGTGCATAAAACAATGTGAAGGGTCATGAAGGAAAAAGGTTATGTCTATTAGAACAAAAAAATCTATTATGTTATCTCTATTATTTGTGTCACATCTAACTCAACATATCCATTATTTGATATTTATTTTGTTCTAATCTTATACATTTAAATTGGGCCCTAGCCCTTTTATCTTGGACAGCTCTTTGCAACACATACAATTGCATTTATCACTGGACGAGTTTTAAAACATTCTCATATTATTATCATCATCATTATTATTTAAACAATTGCATTTATCTGTTCTTTACTTATAGTCTTTCTCTTTCATTTCTATTTGTATTAAATCCCCTTTTTTTTTAACTCCCCTGTACTCCATTTCACGTACACTTCCTTGGTTTCACTTTTACAAACGCGTAGTTCAACTGACTTAACCTAGCTTCCCTCCTTCTTTAACTCCTAACTAACACCTTCAAAACCATTTGCTCTGTCTCGTCACACAGTGAGGTGTTCCTGTTGCTTGTTTGTTCTTGTTTTTCCTCACATGATAGCCACCTTTCTGATCTCCTCCCTTTTCACGGCCATACTTAACAACCGTTTCTTTGCCTTCCCGCTTACACACATCCACTGCTATGTGATCTTTTTCACTCGTATTTTTCTAATTTTCTTTGGAATTGCACCCTTACACTCACTTTTCCATACCCTAATAAACTCACTTATTAATTCACTCCTTTCAAGCTTTTCTTCTTCCTTCTTTTTTTTTCTTCTTCTTCTTCTCCTCCTTCCCATCACTTCCTATCTCAGCTGGAGCTTCACTCAAGGTCGTTTCTCCCACCCGTGCAGTACTGCACAACACACATGTTGCTAGTACATTTTGAAGAGTTTGCATTTCCTGATCGCTCACCTCCTCAGTTAGTGTTGTATTCTGTTGATCCAAGCTCTTTGTGCCAATTTTGTTTTCCTGGCTCATTGTCTTCTTTTTGTCCATCTCATCATTTTTTCGCTCTGATGTCCCTTCTGTCACTTTTCCATTGATCAATAGCTGTAAATTTCTAATGTATGCCACTTTTCCTTGCTTATGTGCCGATCTTCTTTGTTCTATTAATCTGCTCAGTATTTCTCTTTGCTTATAAGTTAAATCCCTGTTGATGTAGATGTCCGTCCCTCTCAGTTTTTTGGTTTGTTTTATTACATCCGAGACCAAATGCATACTAATGAATTTCACTAAGATATTTCTTCTTCCTCTTCTATTGCCGAATCTGAAAGCTTCACAAATTTCGTTGCATCTTACTTCCATCCCTAACCTTCATCCTAAAAGTTCTTGTATCTCTCTTCTTGCATCCCTTCCTGTTCTTTCCTCAATTCCCATAATTACTAGGTTGTACCGTCTGTTCTTATCTTCCATTTCTTCCACTCTTCTTCTAATGTTCATCAGCTCGTTCTTAACTTCCTCCACATTTCTGTTAAACTCTTCTTCTCTATCAACCATTTCTGTACCTGTGTTTCTTACTAATAATCTTTCCAATTCAATCAATTCTCTCATCACATTATCAGTTGTTTCCCTGGCTGTCGTGTTCCTTGCTCCCTTCTTCCTCTCACTTATGAGCGCTGTCACAAGACACTACCGTCTCCTTCCGCTGCTGACTTAGAACTCAACATATCCATTATCAAATTCTATAAAACATTAAACACTTATTAAATAGCTGAGACTCACTATCTGAAGTGTTCATTCTTGTAGTTGTATCACTGGATTAAACATTACCACAGCACTATAAACAAGGACACACTGCAGCTCTGCCTCAATTTCGGCTGGGTAATGGACTTCTTATCTAACCTATACAAAGCCACTCTTCAGAGGTTACAAAAAATGGCTAAGAAACAATTTATTGATGATTTTCTATGTTTTAACATCTCTACTTTCACCTCCAAGTTTCAAATTCCTAATTTTTAACACTTCATTTTTGGACCTTTGTCCATTTTGACTGCCATCTGGCCCACTGTGCATTGGCATGACACAGTTCAACACAGCATTTGGATGAAAACTACGGTTACATTGTCATGTTGTTCAGCATCCCTACAGATGCTGACCAGCTGGCAACGGATTATGTCGGGGCCATAACTGACAAGCTGGAAGACATTTCCATCTCGCAAGGCAGTACCTGATACTGGCAAGTGACCAACTGAAAGCATGCTATAACCATCTGGCAAAAAGTGGCAGATTACACTATGTGGCTCTATTGTCCCACAAAAACTAAAACGGTTGCCGAAGTTGCAGCATTTCTGGGATGCGCCATATAAGAGACATCAATGGTGCGTTTTTTTTTTAATAGTGTTTAATGTCCGCTTTTACTACATATGGCACCGCAGGCGGTAACGAGCGCATTAGCCCATTAGCACATGCTCACTGGCTGCCTCTGTATACAAGGGACCATGCTAGTAACAGAGAATGTGGTTGCTGTGATGTACCGTGAGTGCTGTCAATGAGCAATAAAGAGGAGGTTTTGACATCTAGTGAGCATCTGCAGGAAAAAAGACAAGTCCTCTGTTCCACACACCTATGAATGAAGTAGAAGGGTGAAGAGGTTGCTACATCCCTAATTCATAGCATCACTACACACAAAAGTAAAGTGACAGTGAAAACTGAACTAAGTCATTGTACATGAAAATTAGTATATAAGCTGATTGTCAATATTAGCTCCACAAAACCCTACACATCAGTATAAGATCATTAGTTATTCTCACAGACTCAACATATACCATGCTCCCTGTTCTGTTTGCGTATCAGCTTTTGGACTTGCTAATAGGTAATTCAGGCCTATAATAATTAATGTGCAGTATGCTGCCTGTTTAGCTTGCACTTAAGCTTCTGGGCTTGATAATACCTAATTCAGGCCTATTACAGAGAACTACACTAAAGTGTTTGTATATCAGTGATACTTGACTGTAACTTTGATATGAAGTTCTGCACAATTTGTCCAAAATTCCTTTTACTGAATGTACACACTTTTGTTAGCACTAAAATAAAGGAGGTGCAAATGGCAATTATGCATATCCTTGCTTATAAAAAAAGCTAAATGAGATTCATATCAGCAGATACATAGATATTTGTACCTGTATGAATGCTTATTGCATCTTACTTGTTCTACAACAGTTAATTTTGCTTTGTTTTTTAAAATAATATTACTAACTAAATTATCATGTGTAACTTACTTTAACTGCTTTTTTACAATTAGTATATCTTATGTCAACTATGAAAATTACTTCTTACTATAGGTTCTTCGCCTTCAGTCCAACCCAAACCCATATGTTTCTCACGGTTGTGCCTTGGAAAATATTTTCTCATCATTACTTCACTGCATTTTCCACACTCAACCTATAACAGAAGAATAAAAGAATACACTGAAATTCAGTTTTAGAGAAGGTATGAATTCGCTTCTCCAGAAAATAGAACTACAAATGACATTTGTGCTATTCATATAATTGTAATTTACCAAAATGAATTGTTGAAACAGTTACTGCTTCCAGTATCTCAAAGCAAATATGAAAGATACATCACGTACAAATTCACAGTCAATGCATTTAGATATTTTGAATTCTTGATATATATAGGTATTGTATGTTACAAACACATGTTAAAGAAAATGTCAGGATTACTATTTTATTTGTACTACTATTTGCTGTTCCGATATACCTCAAAATATGTACTTATTTGTTATTGAGGATGAAATAAATTAAAATTGAATTTTTTTAGAGTAAACTATACAAGGAGTGACATTTCAAAATGTCATCAGTCCACTTACACGCACAAATTAGTTTGAAGTGTATTTATACTCCGAAAGATGGGCTGCATAAGCCAGGCAGTTTGATTGTTTGATTCGAAACAATTCTTAACCCTTTAAAATAAGTTCAAGTTTTGGGCTTTGGTTCTAAACATGACCACTCCAGCATTGAAACTGGCTTAAACCACAAAAAGTCCAGCTTATTATGTTCACTAATATATGTTGCACCTAAAGTCAAATAAAAATTGGTAAAGCTGAGAAAGCAAACATTCCAAATTTTCAAAAACTGTTTTTGCTTAAATAACAGGTTTGTTGTGGCCAACATATTGTCACATGTGACAGGCTTGTTTCTAGCTTCGTGTTTTTATGCTAACATCTAAGTCATGTAAATTATGGACATGAAAGAAGGTGTACAGGCAGGGGACCACTCTTCTGGATCTGGGAAGTGGCAAAGGAGCATAGCGAAAAGAAAAGTGGAACAGCTGAAAAGGTAACTATTTTAAAAGATAACTTTGTGATGAGACTTCTCGTGAAAGGCTCTTATTACAATTATTGCCACTAGCTACATATTGCTGCTTTAATCTGTGGGTCAAATCTCACTTCAGCACTGTAATTGTTTTAGGTATTGTCATAGAGACTCTGAAATTTTGGACTTTTAACTGTTTTGTGTACATCATGAGGGAAGATTTAAATGCTACACCATTCCTGCCAACCATCTTAATCAGGAATAGCATGAAGGTCCATAGCCATGTCAACAAATGTCAGAACAAAATTCTCGTATCACTTATGGCAAAGTCCAGCCACAAACAACAGTGTTCTAAGAAACTAAGTGAAAAACTGAATACTCAAGTTACAAAGTTTCATACGAACTGGATAATATTTCAAAAAGTTATGTTTCCTCAATAAAAAGAGGTGCAGCAGCAAACTAGACATCTGACCAAAATGCAGTCAGTTTGATACATAATACAAAATCAGGAAAAAAAAAAGGCTTAGTCTTCTGAAATAATGCTTTAGTAATAGCTGGAAATAGGATGAAACACTGAAATTTTATGTTAATATACTTAAGAGAGAAGATGGTATAACCAGCACTGTAGAAGAGTGAGTTGAGGATAAAACTTTCATGGCGAATGTTACTAATAATTGATTCTTGGGTGATCAGCCGCGACAAATTTATAAAATTCAAGCTTTCGAGGTGATGAAGACCATGGAGAATCAATTGGTCGAAAGCTTGAATTTTATAAATTTGATGCAGCTGATCACCCGAGAATCAAATATTATTTCAGGATGAAATATGTGATTGCTTCCAGGAGGAATCAGGATATCAAATGCCCTGAAGAGGAGTAAGAGGCATACGAGTAATCTAGTATGACAATGGTATAGCTACCATATGGAAAGCATCCCATAAATTAAAAGCTCTTTGGCATGATGTCACATTGTCAAGGAGAAAGAGTGACTTTCAAGAGTGAATGCAAGAGGTGTAAGGATGTTTGAGTGCAAAGAATGGAAAAGGAAGTGTAATTGGTGAATTTGTGTAAGTTAAAGGAAATAAAACAAGAGAGAAAAAGGAATACTGTGAAACTAGTGTCAGGAGTGGGATGAAACCACGACAGAGGAAGAAATGATGAAACAACTACTGGCTAGCATAGCAGAAATAAAGACAGTGTTTTCTGGAATGCAGCAGATGGAGACAAAAATGAATTCCAGAATGCAACGGATGGAGACAAATGGAATCCAGAATGTAAAACTTGATAACAGAAATGTCCAATATGAAGTTATAGCTGTCAGCAAAGATCGACGGGCAATTGATTGACATGAAGGAAGCCGAAAGAGATTTCGGCCAATGCATTAACATCCCGGAGGACATTGGGTAACATTTTAGCGCCCTGGAAGACAGTGTCGACAGCAACACCATGCAACTGAACACCAAACTGGAACAAATACTTGGCCAAAACTATGAGAACTTGAAGATCGAGATACCAGGACACAACACAATATCCGTGCATGTCAAGTCACCCAGGTACAACGGCACATCGACCTTTAAGTTCTTCCACCGACAATTCACCACCGTCCCCATCCACAACCAATAGTCCACACAAGAGGAAGCTGCATAGCTGACAGCTAGCCTCAAGGGATGGGTGGCAAAAATACTAAACATGATTCCGATGTCAGTGGCATCCCAAAACATCTGAGAGGCTCTTGTAAACTAGTTCGGAAACTGTCTGACTGCAGTCCATCGCACCAGCTCAAGTCCAGGCTACAACAACCAAGGGAGATGCTGCAGGAGTTCACCCGTGAAAATCAAGAACTAGTGAATAACGCTCTGGTGAACCTCCCGGCTGTGTACGTGTACCAACAAATTATTTACTCCAAAGATGGGGTGCACGATGTCAAGATACGTCAGCATCTAATATTCGGCAAATATCAGACCACCCATGATGCGCTCATGACCACGAAGATGACCACACATACAATGGAGGCTGTCAAGGTAATGACTGCCCTCATGCGGAAGATGTGGAGCATTTGGTTTGTGTGGGATGGCAGCACAACCTCAGGACATCGACAATCTACTAATCTACAGTGAACTGTCATCTCTGATTTACACTCTAGTGACCACTTTTCATGTCTTATTAATCTCTTAACACAAGATACATGTCCCACACTTATGCTTAGATGGCACTTTGGTCATATCAACTGGAACTTTTACACCCAGTGGCAGTGCTTACAATAAGCAGGACTCTGTGAATAATTTAGCACATCTCACAGAGACCATTCTTTCTGCTGCTGAGCAATCTATTCCCTGGTTGACTTCCCAACCCTGTCAATTTCTGTTCCTTGGTGGACAGATGAATGCCGAAATGCCATTTGTGCTTAAAGATATGCTCTTAGGGTTTTCCATCGTTATCCTACATTGGGTAAACTAGTCCGATACAAGTAGATACGTGTAAGATCTAGGCAAGTCATTGAGTGAGAGTGTAAAGTTTAAGAGCCCATCAAAAACTAGTTCATTAGGGACACCAAGTCATTCAGGATAGCAAAAAGACATAATGAAACAAGCTTCTAGCTTCATTTAATTGACATACATCTTCCTCGGTTGTATGGGATAAGCAAAGGGGTGTGGCTGGAAAATATATTCCTATGCCTATTGCCAGTCTTAAAACTGCTACACGAGATGTAGATTCATTTGATGTGGCCAACACCTTTGGCAATGCTTTCACTCAGGTTTCTCGTTCAGATAACTACTCCCCTGAATTCCTTCTAATTAAGACTAAGGTAAAATCTCAAGGTTTTGCATTTCGTTCTAGAAATGTAGAAAATTACAATCGCCTTTTCACCATGGCAGAGTTAGAACACTCCCTTTCACCTTTGTGACTATCAGCACCAAGACCAGACGGTATTCACGTACAAATACTACAACTCTCTGCTGAAGGAAAGGCATTGCTGCTTGAAGTCTATAATCATGGGTTCCAGAAAAATGGCAGGAGGCCACCATCATATGTATTTTGAAATCTGGAAAGCACCATCATCTTCCCTCCAGCTACCGCCCTATTTGTCTCACCAGTTGTGTTTGCAAAGTATGGAACACATGATCTAAGAAAAGTTGCGTGATGGTTAGAAAGTCGCAACCTACTAATATCCAGTATGATTTTCTACGATGTCGTTCAACTGTGAACCGTCTTGTGTTGATATCGACACAGATCATGAACAGATTTATGAAGAACTATTAAACTGTTGGTATATTTTTTGACCTCAAAAAGACTTATGGTACATTCTAAAGTAAGAACAAATTAGCAACCAAAAACTTCACTAATCTTCGTAATGTTGTAAGTTATTTTTTCAACCACTGACTCGAGTTTCAAGTTGTCTCCAACTCATTCTCAAAGCTATTCAAAACCAATATAGCTTTGAGAATGAGTTGGAGACAACTTGAAACTCGAGGCAATGGTTGAAGAAATAACTTACAACATTACTAAGATAAGTGAAGTTTTTAGTTTCTAATTTGTTCTTACTTTAGAATCTTATTGCTTCACTGTTAATAGCTTCAATTTTCCTTAATTAATTTATGGTACATGTTGGCGAGCAGTGATACTAAATTCCCTGTACACCTGGAATGTATGTGAATATCGCCACATTTAAAATGAACCACATTTTCCAAGCAAGGAAACGCTCAAATTTTTGTAACACTTTTGTTTAGAAGGACGGAGTACCTCACGGATTGGTACTAAGTGTTACACTGTTTGCTTTAGCAATTAATTCTATCAGGAAATGTATTTGTACTACGGTTTCATCATTCCCATTCCTAGACTTTGCCGTCTACTGTGCCTCTCAGCGCACACCATTTTTTCGAATGGTGCCTGCAGCAATGTTTATACAACCTTAGAGAACGGAGCTCAAAAAACAGCTTTGCTTTCTCTACTGAGAATTCAGTCTGCATTAATTTCTGGCACCACAGGAGATGATAATCACCTTCGCTCTGATTTGGTCCAGGTTTACTTCCATTTGCAGATGAGACACGTTTCCTGGGGTTGATCTTTGATAAAAAGCTTGGCTGGTCATCGCATATAGCACAGCTAAAAGCATGACACGACCGTTCCCTCAATACCTCGAGGATACTAAATGGCAAATCGTGGGAAGCAGATCAGATAGTTTTTCTGCAAATGTACCACACATTGCTCCAGTCCAAAATAGACTATGGGTGCATTTTTTATCCTTCAGCATGACGGTTTCTCTTGAAAAGATTAGACACAGTCCATAATCTGGGAATTTGCATGGCAATAGCTTTTCCAACAAGCCCAGCTGTAAGCATTTACGCCGAATCAGCAAGAACCTCCTATGCAATATCGGCACAAGGTCCTCATAGGAAATTATGGTTCTGCACTTAAATGTATCTCTATGCAGCCAATGATTGTTTCCTTTTTGAACACCATGCCAAACAAATGATGTTGAAAGAGTTTCGTTAGTACAAAGCCTGGGGGTTTTCATTTCTTGGAGCATAAGAAGCTTGCTATTGAAATACCTAACATGTTTCTGAAGAGAAAGAGGTTCTACCCCCCATGGTTGCATGCCATGTCCCATGTAGCTCTTTGAATGAGCATATATCGGAAGTCCACAATGCCTATGTCTAGTATACACATTGCTTTTTAGAATTTTTATCCAGCTACACTCTGATCGATGTTTGATCTACAGCAATGAATCTAAGAGTGGCAATGGTTTTAGATGTGCTTATGTTTATGGAACCAAACCACATACATTCAGTTTTCATAGTAGAACTTTCATTTATAATGCAGATCTGCATGCGATATACAGCTATATATACATAATCGGGTGTGGCTTGCGATCCCGGGATCCTACTATGTACCATAATAGGATCCTGGGGAGTAATACAGTGCTGCATACTATATACCGACCATTGTGTATGCACACCTTCACAAATTGGGGAAACTGCCACATTTTGAGTAATTCTCTAAGTGCACTTCAGAGCATTAGTGAGCTGTACTACTACCATCCTATTGTATGGCATATCCAGGATACCCTCCATGTTTTACAGGCTTCTGGCATTAACATGGTGTGTGCATGTATTCCTGGTCACGTAGGGTTACCAGGAAATGATATGGTAGATTTGACAGCAAAGGTGGCAATCACAGAACCCAGTATTACCATCTCTTGTATTACTTCAGAAGAAGGCTTTAAGTGTGGAGAGGAGTGTTGTTGTGCTGGCACAAAGAGTGGTCAGTTCTCCGCGGTAATAAGCTTAGAGTAGTGAAAGAAATTCCAGGTAACCTTTCATGTATCTTGTCTCAAAGAGATGATCTTTGCTTGGTTACGCATTGACCACTGCACTTTTACGCACAGTTACCTTTTTAAGGAGGATCCCACTCCTCTTTGTCCGCTGTGTGACAAACTTTTGTCTGTCTGTTGTGCTGTTAGTGTGTTTCCCTAGTGCACCTTCGAGATTCTCTACAAATGCCTGTCAGACTTGCAGAGGCCCTGGAGGATGATAAGTAGTTGAAGGAATTTTTATATTGTTAGCAATGATAAACATTTTTTTTTAATTATGAACCCAAGGATCTAAAATTCCAAATCCTTGGGTTCAGTATTTAAAAAAAAAAAAAGGAAGAAAAAATGGGTTCAATATTTAGTCTTTTTTAATAATGAACCCAAAGATTTGGAATTTTAGATATCGAAATTTCATACCTTTTCGCACTTTTTATGGCTTGGTTTTAACTTTGGCTTTTGCCTCTTTGTTCGGCAAATTAATATTTGCTTTTTTACTGGCAGTTTTATGTTATATTGAAATTTATCTCTCACTTTTGCCATAATTCACTTTATAAAAGCACTGATCACCAAGTATTGAGTGCCCTTAAAACTATATCATACTTGATCCTTCTCAGTCAGGATATTTTTCTGACCACAATTCTGTCATGTTTCATGGCCACGTGTATCACACCATTGCTTGTGGACCCATTGAACAGTCCACTGCTAAACACCAACAAATACAGCAACTTCACGCACCATATGGCCATGGACACACCCAAACATGATTGCCCCTTTTTGCTACTTTGTTACATCCTTACATTTACCAATGTTTACGTATTCTGTCTGCTTGAAACATAAATATCCCACTGATCACTACTACCTTATGCTCACGTAGAGGCAGATTGCGTGCGGCTGAGCATGTAACTCGAATCGCTGCGCCATCGGCAAAGACTTAATGATTAATCCGTGTGTGCGCACAAGCATGACTACTTTTTTGTCCGGTGAGCTTACTCATTGGGCTGTACAGAGCACCATCTGGAGATAAAAAGATATTTTTGAGAGCACAGAAAAATTGTTACACTCATTACAAGAAAACAAGGTTACAATTCTAATAAAAGATATAAATATCAACATATTAAGTGATAGCATGAACAAACACACACAAATGGAAATACCTAGATAGGTATAACTTAAAAATTGATAGAGGAGAACCCACTAGAATTACAAAGCCATCTACAACTAGCATAGGCAATGTTTCTTTCTTTCTTTCTTTCTTTTTTTTTTTTTTTGTCAACTTAGAAGAAACTAAATGGAAATTAACCGTAATAAAAGCAAGAATAGGAGACCACTTTGAAGAGGTTGCAGAAGTAAATGTAAATAAAGTTGTAATTCCAAACACATTTGAATACAAAAAGTCAATAAATTACAAAAAAATTACGAAATTAAGGTTTTTGCAACAACAAAACTGGGAAGAGGTTTATGAAGGGGAAACTGTACATAAAAAGTATGATACCTTCATCAAATACTTTACAAAAGGGAATGAATAATATGATCACTGTAAAACAAATTTAAAATAAAGAAGGGCAATAAGGCCATATATTCTGAGTGGATGACAAAGGGGATACAGATGTCAAGCATGAAATTTGTCATTTTAATAAAACATACAAAAAATGAATGACCAATCTATAGAGTATATAAAAAAAATATTATATTTTTAGAAAGATAATAGAAAACGCACAAATAAAATACAACAGGGAACTTATAAAGGAATCTGATGATAAAACCAAAACATGCAATATTGTTAATGCAATCCATGAACAAGGTAAGAACAAAAATACAGAAAATATAGTGATACAAAACAATGACAAAGAAATAAAAGATACAAGGGAATTTTCAAAATTCTCAATGAGCATTATTTAAATATAGCAACACTATTAAACTTAAGAAAACAATCAACAAACAAAAATACTAACTTAGTAAAACAAGCAGCCTAATTAAATAGCATGGCAGTTTCAGAAGAGACGGAAGAAAATGTAATAAATGAATAAGTTAAAATCAAAGAAGTCAAGTGGCTTGGATGATGTTTCAAATGAATTACTAGAACAGATTAAATATGAAGGCTAAAATTCTAACACAATTACAAAAACATCACTAATGCAGGAACTTTTGCCAGATTCATTACAAAAAGTGGTTGTCAGACCAACATTTAAACAAAAGTGAAATAACAAAGAGGTAGAAACTATAGGCCAATTACCCTGTGCTCCACCTTCTCAAAATTAATGGAACGATTAATTTTCTAGCTGTTTTAAATATAAGTAAACAACTAAAGATTATATTGCAATGACAACACATTTTTTGAAAAGCGGAAATCCACAATAAAAGAAATACAAAAGGCTAATAATACAATACCAAAGGCTCAAAATGCCTGTGAATCCATAATCACTGTCTTCATAGATTTATCAAGTGTGCAACTGTATGAATGTAAAAATACTCATTGACGAATTAGAAACATAGAGAATTAGAGGCTTGGTGCAAAATTGTTACTGACTTACTTAGAAAACCAAACACAATGCATAGAAACAAAATGCAAATGGGAGAATAGGAAAAATAAAATCAGATTTTAAAATTGTACACCAAGGAGTCTTGCAAGGCTCAAAATTAGGACCTTTTCTATTTTTAATATATATATATATATATATATATATATATATATATATATATATATATATATATTGTTGTTAGCTAATGCTGGATTTCTGACAATGAAGTCATTAATCCTCTTGCTCTCCAATATTTTTCACATATGATATTGAAGAGAGCAATAGCAGTAATAGTAACCGCTTTTTTTTAAGAGAGCACCATATTTTTATGTTTTGGCAGTCACATCGCTCTCTCACAACCCCCAGAATGTCTGGAGGACCACACCTGTCGTTGGTTTACAGGTCTCACCGGCCTGACCGGGAGAGTTATCAAAATAAATTCTCTGACCATATCCTCTGATTACCAATCAGAGGACGTATTACATGCCATGACAGGTCAGCATGTTAGGAGTTAAGATTTTATAGAGAAATTAGAGAAATGGAGAGGTTGGAAAAATAAAGACTCCCTAGCCCTCGGGAACCCTAATAGCATCGGGGTCAGAAGAGAACAAGAGATGACCAAGTTAAGGTCAGATAGGAAAGTTACAGTGAGGAGCAAAACACCAGTAAGTGGAAGTAATGTTCTGCTCAGCTTGGGTACCTTGTGGTCGCTATTCACATATCCCCTAGAAGGAGACCCCTGAGTCTATATATATATATATATATATAATATTTAAACTGATACAAAAAGAGGGAGGCATACCAATTGGGTATGCTGATCACATGACCATAATAATTGGGGGGCAGACAGCTAAAGAGGTGGAAAATATGACAAACATAACTTTAGCAACCATAAAGCAATATTACTGTAACCTAGATATGGCAAAAGATATAAAAAAGACAATATTGATTAATTTTAAGAATCAGATATTAAGAGGTAGAACTGGAACTTAAAAATTCAATGCCACAACTGGGATTTGAACCACAGACCTTCCGCTTGCCGGGCGGACGCTCTAACCACTGAGCTATTGTGACAAACTGCCAGAATGGCATTAAATTCTCAAGCCAGTTCGTATTTCTCCCAGTTGTGGCATTGAATTTTTAAGTTCTAGTTCTACCTCTTAAACTTTGCCCACACACGGCTTGTGTGTTTAAAAACACCAACAGTAAGTTTGTTGGCATAAATAAATAATAATCAGATATTAAATTAACCATAGAAGACAAAAGCGCAGTAGAGCTATGGTTATCCGAGCCCCAACTAATCGAGTTCCGGGTTAAACTAGGTACCATTTTATGAGGTGTACCGTGCAAAGTATGTAGTGTAAAAATAGAAATGGTGCACAAAGAAATGTAGGGTAGCGAGTTCCATTAAACAGGACAGTTTATGGACATCTTGAAGAAATTTTTTTTTAACTGGAACTTGGACAAATTGTATGTATGTAGGTCCTTTTTTTTTTTTTCTTTTCATTTTGTATTCTTATTTGTATGTACCTCATTTTTTCATTTGATAGTCCAGTAGACATCTTATCCCAAATCTTTGACCTCTTTTCATTCATTTTACCACTTTACGATACGTTTCCCTCTTGAGTTTTTATAAAGTCTATTCAAGGTACTTCCGGTCCTCCTTACTTCAGATAATCAAGGTTCTACTGTATATCTAAAATAAATTGTATAAACTTTCTCTGCATTATAATTGATAAAAATCTAAACTGGAAATTCCACAGAGTACACATTACTAAACAAATAAATGAAGCGATCTATATAATGATACAAATCAGCTATGGTGTTACGCTATGGGGGAATATTACCCACAGAAAAATGGGAAATGTACTTTAAAAATAATATGTGTCCTGTGTAACGATCCAGCAGAAATGAATGAAGACCACTTGAAGACCTGTGAAGCATTAAGATCAGAAGAAACTACAGTTCAAAAGTATTGGAAAGCACGAATGCTAATGGCTTCATTGCCAGATGCAAGGCACTAGAAAACAACAACAACAACTTTAAACTGCAGTAAAAGCACATCAGGATAGTAGGTAAAATAAACAATAGATAAATGTATAGAAGTTTGTTTAAAAACCTAAATATTTTAACATTCCATGCATATATATGTATGAAAGTATAATAAATACTATACACAAAAGAGACAAAAAGAATTGTAATACACTATACACACTTAAGTTTGAGAAATAATGATTAATACAGTACAACACTAAGAGAAACACTGAATAATCATGCAGCAGAAATCATAGGAAGGGAATTATTTAAGAAGCTACCAAATAAATAAAAAACATAACCCAAATAAAACAAATTATAAAAACATAAAAAGTACTTCTAAAGTAAGAACAAATTAGAAACTAAAAACTTCACTTATCTTAGTAATATTGCAAGTTGTTGATACAAAGCTGACTAAAGTTTTGAGTTGACTCCAACTCATTCTCAAAGCTATACAAACAAATAATACAATAAGTGAAGTTTTTATTTTCTAATTTATTCTTACTTTAGAATCTTGTTGCTTCACTGTTAATAGCTTCAATTTCCTTAAATAAAAAGTACTTAATTGAGAATGCACTCTATACTGTAGGGGAATTGAAATTTGGAAAGATACCTTATTTTTGTATCGTGTAAATAAGTAAATGGGTCAAATAATTTAAATGTAATGCGGAATTGAAATACAAAAAGATATATAATATGAAAAATGTGCAATACTTTGTGTATCATATAAATATGTATATAGCTTATATACTGACATGATTCAATAGAGAGAGAGAGTGTGTGTGTGTGCTGTGTGTGTGTGTGTGTGTGTGTGTGTGTGTGTGTGTGCGCGTGCATGCGTGTGTGTGTGCTGTGTGTGTGCTGTGTGTGTGTGTGTGTGTGTGTGTGTGTGTGTGCTGTGTGTGTGTGTGTGTGCTGTGTGTGTGTGGTGTGTGCTGTTTGTGTGGTGTGTGTGCTGTGTTTGCTGTGTGTGTGGTTTGTGTGCTGTGTTTGCTGTGTGTGTGGTTTGTGTGCTGTGTTTGCTGTGTGTGTGGTTTGTGTGCTGTGCGTGGTTTGTGTGCTGTGTGTGGTTTGTGTGCTGTGTGTTGTGTGTGTGTGTGTTGTGTGTGTCTGTGTGTGTGTGTGTGTTTGGTATGTGTGCTGTTTGTGTGGTGTGTGTGCTGTATGTGGTGTTTGTGTGTGTCCTGTGTATGCTGTGTGTTGTGTGGGTTGTGTATGCTGTGTGCTGTGTATGCTGTGTATGCTGTGTGTGTTGTGTATGCTATGTGTGTTGTGTGTGCTGTGTATGCAGTGTGCTGTGTGTGTTGTGTGTGCTGTGTGTGCTGTGTGTGCTGTGTGTGTTGTGTGTGCTGTGTATGCTGTGTGTGTTGGGTGTATGCTGTGTGTGTGCTGTGGGTATTGTGTGTGCTGTGTATGCTGTGTGTGTTGGGTGTATGCTGTGTGTGCTGTGTATGATGTGTGTGCTGTGTGTGTGCTGTGTGTGTTGTGTGTGCTGTGTATGCTGTGTGTTGGGTGTATGCTGTGTGTGCTGTGTATGCTGTGTGTGTGCTGTGGGTATTGTGTGTGCTGTGTGTGCTGTATATGCTGTGTATGCTGTGTGTATTGTGTGTGTTGGGTGTATGCTGTGTGTATTGTGTGTGTTGGGTGTATGCTGTGTGTGCTGTGTATGCTGTGTGTATTGTGTGTGCTGTGTGTTTTGTGTGTACTGTGTGTGTTGTGTGTGCTGTGTGTTTTGTGTGTACTGTGTGTGTTGTGTGTGCTGTGTGTGTGGTTTGTGTCCTGTGTATGCTGTGTTTGTGGTTTATGTCCTGTGTATGCGGTTTGTATGATGTGTGTGTTGTGTGTGCGGTTAGTGTTGTGTGGGTTGTGTGTGCTGTTAGTGTTGTGTGTGCTGTTAGTGTTGTATGTACTGTGTGTGTTGTGTGGTTTGTGTGTGCTGTTAGTGTTGTGTGTGCTGTGTATGCCGAGTGGGTTGTGTGTGCTGTGTATGTTGTGTGTGTTGTTAGTGTTGTGTGTGCTGTGTATGCTGTGTGGGTTGTATGTGCTGTTAGTGTTTAGTGTGCTGTGAATGCTGTGTGTATTGTGTGTGCTGTTAAGTGTTGTGTGTGCTGTGTATGCTGTGTGTGTTGTGTGTGCTGTGTGTGTTGTGTATGCTGTGTGTTGTGTGTGCTGTGTATGCTGTGTGGGTTGTGTGCTGTGGATGCTGTGTGTGTTGTGTGTGCTGAGTATGCCGTGTGTGCTGTGTGTGTTGTGTATACTGTGTGCTGGGTGTGTGGGTGGGCTGGTGTGTGCTGTGGATGCTGTGTGTGTTGTGTGTGCTGTGGATGCTGTGTGTGTTGTGTGTGCTGAGTATGCCGTGTGTGCTGTGTGTGTTGTGTATACTGTGTGCTGGGTGTGTGGGTGGGCTGGTGTGTGTTGGTGGGTGTGTGTGCTGTGTGTGTGGGTGGGTTGGTGTGGGTTGGTGGGTGTGTGTGCGTGCTTCCTTGCATGTGTGTCTGCCTGTATGTGCGCACGTCTGTATAATCACATTTTCACTGTTTTATTTAAATTCTTGGCTTAAAATGTTCATGTTATATGGAATCACTCATGAACCAATTTTAAATCTCAGGTAAACTCAGATACTAGATATACTATAGAGTGCTAAGCCAGCAGTAAGGGAGTAAGGTTGTGTTCTATGAGGTGCTCCTGTGTGTGAAGCAAGAAGAGACTAAGTAACGATGTGAGTGATCATTGCAATAATTGCAGCAAGAATTGTTGAATTTAGGAAAGTAAAATATGTGAATTAAAAAGTAAGATTTGGGCTAAATATGACATACTGGTTATAGGAAGGTTCATAACTGTTATGCTGGTGATTGAAGGAAACGAGTTAAATTCTGGTGATACAAACATCAAAGAAATGCTAGAAAACCTAACTGAGAGAATCATTAAAATAAAAGGCATGGAACAATGATTAGCTGAATAACTGAATAGAATGGCAAAGAACATCAAAAGGAATCAAAAAGACATCATAAATGAAGTGCAGTAAGTTATAAGGGAAGTTGTCACAGTTAAGGAAAGGGTGGAAAGTTTGGAATTAAGTGAGAGTAGATTCCACTGAGTGTTCACAGGAGTCAAGGAAAAAAGGGACAAATGGCCTGCAGAAGAAATAATGACATAAAGCTGTGAATGGATGTGTAATGATGGGAAATTATTGAAGCTTAATGAATTGGGAGACAAGTTGGAAAGAGAGCAACCGTAGTGATGCTGGCAATATCCCAACTAGTATATGAAATACTTAAAAGAGCTAGGAAATTACAGGGAACAGATGTTTTCATTAAAAACAATATGGTGCCATATAAGAGAGTTCTACAAAGAAACTTAGTGCAAAAAAAATGAAAGAACAGGAAAAGGGGTATACATGAGAAGCTTTAAGGTGTGGATCAATGGAGGAGTATTTCATGTGGACAATAAGAATCTGAGGAACACTCAACCTGTCAGGGAGCAAATTACTTAGCAGACTATAGGAATTAATTTTGCAGACATGCTGGATTATGAAATAAGGAGTGAAGAAATAATAAAGCAGGTAAAATTAATGAGCAAAAATAAAGTAGCTGGAATAGATGGTACTCCAACAGAGTTCTTAAAGAAATGAGGTACTGAAATACAAAGATAAGGTTTTAGTGGACTTATTCAATACAATCTAAGTGAAGGGTTACATACCGCAAAAGTGGAGGAAAGCAATTATTCATCCAATATACAAAGACAGGGATAGTGTTTACGAACTAAACAATTACCATGGTATTATAATGCTGTCAAAAGTAGGTAAAATGTTTTCAGGTATTATGGCACGTAGGCTATAAAATTGAAAAATGTAAGTTCTCTTGGAATTTCAGATGGATTTTCACACAGGGAGGGGAATGGTTGATAATCTATGTATTATAAATCTATGTATTACAAAATACTGCTATGAAAAAATTTTAAAAATTATTTTGTTGTTTAATGACACTGAATTGCCAGGATCACATCAGCATTGCTGGTATGCCAGAATTTCATCCCACAGTTCTTTTACATGCCAGTAGATCTACTGACATGGAGCTGTCATTTTTAAGCACACTTAAAAACCATCGGTCTGAGCCAGATTTGAACCCGCAACCTTGGGATCAGTAGGTCAGCATCTAACCAACTGAGCCACGCAAACCGATTTATACTGGTAGGTAAATACTTAAAAGGATAAGAGAGGAAAGTTCCATACAGCTTTTGTAGATCTAGAGAAAGCATATGATAAAATTGAAGTACACCTTGGCACAAACTACTGAATAAAGGAGTGAGTAAACAAATGGTAAACACCAGTGGGGTAGCATGAAATAGAAAAATGGGAACACTATAACTAGGGCACTTTTTTCGCATTAACGATAAAGGCGACAGACATTATATAAAAGCTATTTTCCATTATCTTTCCAAATTATGTGATGTTAAACAATAAATTAATATTATTGTTTTAGCAAATTTTAGTAATGAGTGAAGATTGAAGCAAAATTGGCTTATTTTGGAAAAAAAAAAAAAAAAAAAAAAAAAACAGCGCAATTCAGAGATTTTGAATATAAAAATTAGTTCTCACTTATTTTTAGGTTCATTCCTGTGAATTGTTAAATTACAGAAAAAGAATAAACTAAAAATCTCACTTACAAAAATACTGAAGTAATGGCTGATGATTAAGAATGGTTTAACATATTTGGAAGCTGACCATTCTGTCATTAGTAAAATGATGGCCTGGATAGATTAAAATTCTTGGCAACTGATTCTTTTTTATCTGACCATAGTGAGCGTGAAGAGATTGCCCTGTGTTAGGAAGTAGAAAAGGGTAGGGAATTCTCGGAAAACTAAATGCTTTGGACTTAGGCCTTAATACACAACATCTTTCATTCTGAACTGTAGTATGTTAAAATATGTATTTAATATACATTTTAACATACTACAGTACACAACATCTTTCATTCTGAACGGTAGTATGTTAAAATATGTATTTAATATACATTTTAACATACTACAGTTCAGAATGAAAGATGTTGTGTATTAAGGCCTAAGTCCAAAGCATTTAGTTTTCCGAGAATTCCCTACCCTTTTCTACTTCCTAACAAAGGGAAATCTCTTCTCTTATGTTAAATACATTTAATAAAAATATACAACTATCAAAAAACATAGTGAGAGATATGCATATTATGTAGAATACCAGCTATACAGTGCGAAAAAACGAAAAACTCGTTTCCCAAAATTTGAGGAAGTGAATGACAGAAAACATCTTAGCTGGTGTGGTATGAAACTCATTCTTAACATGTAAA
Organism: Tenodera sinensis; assembly: GCA_030765045.1. Classification (NCBI taxonomy): domain Eukaryota; kingdom Metazoa; phylum Arthropoda; class Insecta; order Mantodea; family Mantidae; genus Tenodera; species Tenodera sinensis. Next base: position 125,010,963 of record CM060964.1, on the reverse strand, counting down.
TATCACACACACTTTGAGTTAATGTACAACAATCTTGTTCGCAAAGAAACACAATTGATAGTTTAATTTAAAAGGTGAGCTAATTAATAACACTGAACAACACTTACAAAATATTTTTCCGGGACGCGTTTTAGAAGGTTAACTTTCCTCCATTATCAACCGGACAATAAATGGGTTTCCATGGTGTTTCATGGTGCGGATGGTGATGCTTCTTCTGGTAACGGTTCAATGAACTTACTGAAAATGTCACTCTGAGGAATGTCGAAATTAAATACTCATTTTCTATTTTTTAAAATAAAGATTTGTTCCCATGTGGACAGTTTTTGTTTTCCGGTTATGTGTTTGAGAAGTTTCGGTTCTAGCTTTATGTCATGATTTTTTGTCCAAAAGTGAAATGCAACTGCTGATTTTTCTAATTGTTTACTCTTAATGTTTCTAACGTGTTCCTTGGATCTGATTTCTAAATTTCTTTTGGTTTTTCCTATGTATATTTCAATCACTGCATTCAATTTGGTATATGCCAGATTTTTTGATAGATGGAATAGCATCTTTGATGTTTGAAAGTAGTAGGTTTCTTATGGAAAAATGGTTTACTGGTGCTAGTTGAATGTTGTATTCCTTGAACACTTTTTTAAATTTATCAAAGGCCCATGGATGATATGTGAATTTTTTGAATATCATTTCTGTTTCTGCTGCTGTGAGAGTTGTAGTTTCTTTTAATAAATTTTTCTTTTCTACTCATTTTACCTTTTTATCTACTAATTCTTTGGGGAAGCCATTTTTTGTGCTATTTCAATTATTTTGTAATATTCTGTTTTATATTCTTCTGCTGAAAGAGGGATGTTCACCAATCTTATGTGTTAAACTATTGAAAATTGCTTGTTTGTGGCTTCTTGGATTGTGACTGTTAGCTTTTATGTAGTTGTCTGTCTGCGTTGGTTTTCTGTGAATACCGAATTTTATTTTATCCTTGTTTTTGATTAATTTTAGATCTAAAAATGGTAATTTATTATCTTTTTCTACTTCCACTGTGAAATTTATACTTTTGTCCTGTATGTTCAGAAGTTTTAATGCATCACTCATGTGTCTTTTTGGAACTATTGCAAATATGTCATCTACGTATCACTGCGAGAATTTGAACATCCACGGGAAACCTTTTGTGAACCGAAACTTCTCAAACACATAACCGGAAAACAAGAACTGTCCACATGAGAACAAATCTTTATTTTAAAAAATAGAAACCGAGGATTTAATTTCGACATTCCTCAGAGTGACATTTTCAGTAAGTTCATTGAACCGTTACCAGAAGAAGCATCACCATCCGCACCATCAAACACCATGGAAACCCAGTTATTGTCCGGTTGATAATGGAGGAAAGTTAACCTTCGAAACGCGTCCCGGAAAAATATTTTGTAAGTGTTGTTCAGGGTTATTAAGTAGCTCACCTTTTAAATTAAATTAATTACAACAACACTGTTTTTAAACTTCTATGAAAGGAAGACAATTGATAGTACCTCAACAATACTCTGGACCACGCTTTAACATGTGGCTAAAATGCTAGCATATACAGACGGGTATGTGAGGGGCTTGCCAAGGTGAGAGGGGCAAGCAGGAGATAGGTGAGGGTTTTGCAGAGAGACCGTCCTAGCCATATCACATGCACACAGTGAAACGCAGACTTCGTCTCAGCATACAGCGCTGTATTAGAATGGAACGGATTGACTTGTAAATTTTGTGTTTGGTATTTTAGCTAAATATAGCTGCTCAACAGTATGATCTGCGAAAAAATCAGTGCTAAATGATTTTATACAATCATTGTCTGCACTAAAACTATTACAAAGCAAAATAAATATAAAACAATTAAACACAGAAAAATGAGGGGAACGTTCAGCATACTAGCATCCCCCAAAGCTACGCCCCTGGTAAACACACAGAGCTTTATTTAATGAGAATTCCTTTATAAGGGTGGAGACAGGGGTGGTAACAAGAGGAATTTAGTGGGAGAAAGGCCTCAGAGAAGGATGTAAGCTAAGTCTGGTTCTATTTAATTTATATATGGACGATGTATTATATATTAGAAACAGGGAAGAATAACAATGTTATGCCAATAATAAATACTATGCAGATACTTGGACTATCATATTTCATCATATAATCACATTTTTTATGCCTTTTTTTTAAAAAAGTAAAAATGCACAATGCAACCATTATATCAAGAATAAATTATTCAAAATTGACTGTGTTAACTCTCAGGCACTAGTGTACAGTTACGGGAGTAACAACAAGTCTGTATGTATTCATGCATGGCCATGTTATGCTGTTGGAAGTTAAAAAGAAAGGTGAGGGGAAGGAGGGAAACAAAAGTATCGTGTCATACTGAAACTGCAATACAAACAACTACTCGAAGAAAAAGTAAATAAAAATCATATTTTATTTACAAAAGCATTTATGATACTGTTGAAACGTGTGCTTTTAAATGGAGCTGATATCAGATTGCTCACTAGGAAATGCAACATCCATTATTGTGCAAACCTTCAATATATAATAGCACCTCGGTATCAATTTCTAGGAATTTTCAGGTCTTAGGACAACAAAAAGAGTGCCTTGAATAGCTTGTAGATTTCAGTTGCACTTCTATTTTGTGCCAATCTCTTAGAAGCTTTTCGCTCACTGAAAACTCTCTTTCTACAGCTTGATAACCATTGTGTTTTGCAAAAGTCATCACTCTTAGTTAAAATGTGCTGTACAATTTCTGTTTCCCTATATTAGTGTTTCAAAAAATAAGCACTCATTAGAATAGCTATAGAAACAAACAGCTGTACACAACTGAGGAATAAGATGGTTATTGACTTGGTGCATGCTAATCATGTGTAAAACAGTTTGCACCCCTCGCTGTTCCATTCATTTATTGCTTAGTCACGTCTCCTAATTCCCATACTTTAGGTGTTTGAACCAATCAAATTCATTTATGAGCTAGCCATGATACATTGCTGTGAAATGCTTAAGTTTTTAAATGTTTGTCTACAAATTAAGGTGCGACCATTATGCAATGGTAACAATTATATGATGAAATATGGTACTTTTTGTAGACGATTTGGTGGCAAGGGCAATTACAGCTAATGGCTAGAAGTAATTCTTGAAGGAAGTTGACAAATGCTTTATGGAGTGATACTTAAAAGTGAACCAATATGAAAGCCAGATAGTTGTGTTTAAGAAACACAAGTTGTGTTTAATAAATATGAAAAAATGGGAGAATGAAAATAAAGAATATAGGGTAGTGAGGAAACCTAAGTAATCGGGAGTTAAAAAAGACAGTGCTAACAACTGGGAAAAACAAGAAATTTGCTTTGACAAAAGGAAAAGGAGCTTTATCAGCCTTTTCCCCTCCTCCTGTGGCACAACAGCCCATCAGGGACAAGGTCTACTGCCCAACCAGTGTCCCCCACCTCTGCCCACCACAGGTGTCATGGGTGGGGTGCAGTACTGGAGGTGAGACGTGGACAGCACCTCAATTCTTCCCAGCCAGTTATGCAGTCTTCTCGACTATTTATCAGCTATTAGAAGCTGCAAATAGAGATTGCCCAATATAAATATCAAATAGCTAAAAAAGTATATAATATAGTGGTTGAAGCAAAAATGTTTTATATCATATAAGTATGGGAATTAGAAGGGGGATGGGAAGCTATTGATGAGATGCATAAAATGTGCAGAGAAATACTCAGGTTACCTATGTAACTGTTAGGTAGCACAGACAGAAATGGGCAAAGTGGCAAATAAGGGAAAGGGTACTAAAATTTTGGTATAGAATCTTGAACTTGGAAGAAAGAAATTTGTTAAAATAGTGTCTAGAACATCAGGAGAGACATTTAAAGAACAATGGATGGGTAAACTGTCTTAGGAAAAATTTGGAAAGTAATGGGTTAGTAGGGATATGGAGGAGAAGAGAAAATAACGTGATTAATTTTTCAAAATTGGCAAGAAACAGATTTGAGGATATAGAAACACAAAAAACATTTAGTGGGATAGCTGACAAGAGATCATTAGTGTTCTATAAACCAAGTCACTTGGGGAAAGCAAAAATACAGACATGACAAATAAAGAGCAACATGAAGGTACTGCATGGGTAGGAAGAGAAGTATGGAGATTCAAAGATTTAAGGAAGGGGTGGTGGGAATGAAGATCTTGAAACATCTAATATTTAAAAGTAAAGGGACTGAAATTTAGAGAAAAGCGCACTTCAATAAGAAATGGTTTAAAATAGATAAAAATATTGCTATAATATCCAAATGTTTTATAAGGAAGGTAAAAAGGTAGGGCAATTTTCAAGCAAAGTGAAGAGTAAATGTACATGGACTGTAAATAAAGTCTCAAACAACAAACTACAGACTAGAATTAAGAAATTATGAGTCATTGTACTTTAAATCATGAGTAAGACTGGTAAAGAGCCAGAGCTGAACAAGTCATATTCACCTGTATATAACTTGGAATAAATACATAAATTAATATAAAAAACATTTTATAACTTCACATTTTGCAACCTAGCTTTCAAAACATGGAGAACTAAATCAAACTCGCTTATAATTTTAGGGAGAAAGCAAATTTGTTTCATTTGGTAAGTCTTATTGTGTGTAAAATATCTGACATTTTAAATGGACTGAAAATGTGTGTACTAATGCCAGCATTTACTTAATGAACACAACACAATACGTAAGTTCTGCTAGAAATATATTACTCAAATAAGAATTTTCATATGCTTGGATTTTAAATGGCAACCAGACATATTTCACTACTGGACTGAAATGATATAAAAGGCTATCTAGGTACATACCGTTGCTACAGCTTCAGGAGACATATCAGACTCTATGTATTGATCTTCCTTTTTCACCATAGCCAGTCTTGCAGCACGAGACATTTTCATCAAAGTTTTGGTTCCTTTTGTAAGTATACCTTTACCCCTTGCCCTCCCCTTCCCTCCACCCCTCCGCTTCCGCTTCCCCTTCCCCTTCCCTCCACCCTGCCTACTATCTACTCCATCTCCTTTTCTTTCTACCTCTCCTCCTCCTCGTCCTCGTCCTCGTCCTCTGCCTCTGCCTCTGCCCCTGCCTCTGCCCCTGCTGCCCCCTCCACGCATTCCCCCACCTCCACGCATTCTCCCACCTCGACGCATTCCCCTTTCCCTGCTGCTTCCAGAATCATCACTTTCAGAATCATCACTGTCACTCAAACATTCTTGTTCTTGCTCTACTTCATTGGTAAAATCTTCATCTTTTTCTTCCATTGTATTCTTTTGAACCACATCATCAAGTTCTTGTTCCATTCTTAGCTTTTGTTGGCCATGATCTTCATTGTCGGCCTGATCTGCATTTTTAAATTTCCCTGCATTTTCCAATACTCCACTCTGTTCATTGGAGTTTTCACTACTTTCACAGGAAAATAACATAGGGCTTGGCGGTACGTTCCTGTCCTCTACAATCCTGGATCTACGTTGATATTTCCTCTTTGGTTCTTCAAATACATCATCCCTTTTCTTTCTACGTTTTCTCTTACCCCTGCCAAGCTCTGGACTCAAAAGATCTATAGTGCCTGTGTCACATGCTCCTCCACTTTCTTCTTGGGAAATAGGGCTGACTGTTCTGGAAGTTTCATCATTTATCTTTGCATTCCTTCTTGGTCTTCCCCTTCTCTTTGACCGATTATTTCCTTGGAGCATTTCTTTGGTTTGCTTTTTGGTCCCATCTATTAAGCTTTCTTCTGATTCACAGCCATTTTTAAATGAACTATAGGAAATGTCAGTAACTTCAGCACCCTTTTTAACAAGTTCAGAGACCCATATCCTTGATTTTCCCTCTTGTTTCCCCTGAGAGGACAAATATGTGTTTACAGATGTGCAGGTGGACTGAGTTAAAGGCACTTGATTTGTAGTTGCAGTACTATCATCCAATGTATCTGCAAGAGGAAGAAAATGTGCATTGCAAAAGTATGGCAGTTATAATACAACTATTATTTTGAAACCTTTATGACAGAAACTGCATTTTATTTTGATCATATTTTATATTCATTAACCAACATCTTAAAGGAACAAAAGACTGTAAATATCCAACAGAAAAATAAAAATATGTATTAATAAAATTTTTCCTTTCTGTTCCTTTTCTTTTAATATTCAGTTGCACTAATATAGAACTGTGATATTTTTTCCTAAAACTAAATGAAGTTCTTACTACAATTACTTATAATGGCCAAGGTATGATGCTGGAGCATATTATTTCTCCTTTAGGAGCAGAGGTACAGAGAAACTTTGAGAGTCAAGAATAGAATAGCGGTGATATTAAGTGGTCAGTAGTGTAGTAAGCTTTTTAGTCATGTCAGCAAAGTTGTTTCTTTTTGCTATTTATTTACTACGGTGATGAGCTTAGCATAAATCATATTAACACATTTGTTTTCCAGCAAAGCATTTTTAAAAATTTATGATGGTATTAGCATATCATTCACTTTGGTATTTATGACACAGCAGCATTACCACAAATGGCATCGTTATGGATTCAAGTTTTCCACATGCTGCATTGCCTTGAATCACACTTAACATTGTGCTGTTGTCCCAAAATCCTTAATGATGAACAGCCTATTCCAAATAGAAAAAAACGTTTTTTGGAATAAGTAGTAGTGAAGGTTTCTGCTTATTGACTTTGCACCAGGAATGTACTAGGGTGGTTTGAAAAGTTCTTGGAACAGAACAGACAGAAAGTACCACTGAAACTTTTTATTTTTCAATGTAATCTCTTTGTAAATGAATGCACTTGGCCCAGAGATGTTCCAATGCTTTGATCACATTTCAAAATTGAAATTCCTCCAGACCTGCAAAATAGCTGTCAACTCCGGCTATCAATTCTTTGTTCGAAGTGAATCTTCGTCCACCAAGGAAATTTTTCAGCTTCGGGAAGAGATGGAAGTCCGACGGAGGCATATCAGGTGTATAAGGCAGGTGTTGCAACAATTCATACCGTACTTGGTGTAATTTTGCCATGTGTGGGCATGCATTGTCTTGATGGAAGATGACTTTCTTTGTTGCTAAACCTGGCCTTTTTTAACGTATCTTTTGTTGTAATTGGTCCAGGAGGTTAGCACAGTGTTCTCCAATAATTTTTTGCCCAGCAGGGAGATTAACAAACAGAATCCCCTTCAAATCCCAGAACACTGATTATATGACCTTTCCTGCCAAAAGATTTATCTTTGCTTTCTTTGGTGGTAGAGAATCAGCATGTTTCTACTGCTTTGACTGTTGTTTTGTCTCTGGGATATAGAGGTAGACCCAAGTTTCATCTGTGATCACTAACCGGCTCATATAATCTTGTTCATTTCTCCTAAAATGGGCCAAGCATTGTTCCGCTATTTTCATGTGCTTTTGATTCAGTATCAGGTCGCGGCACCCATTTTGCAAATAATTTTTTCGTATCTATTTCTTCAGCTAAAATGCAATATACACTTTAAAATGACATCTTGAAAGCTTGTGCAATTTGTCACACTTTCAACTGACGATCCCCCATGACTATTTTTTGCACTTTTGTAATGATTTCGTGGGTAGTGGCACATCTTGGACGATCATCTAAGCTCTCCCGACCAAATTTAAACTCATTTGTCCACTTGCCAACAGTTGAATGTAAAGGAGCAGAGCCACCCCCCCAGTGTATTCTGGAAATCAGCATGAATGTCCTCTGCTTTCACACCTTTCTTTACGTAAAGTACTTAATCACTGTTCTAAACTCAACTATTTCCATCTTCGCAAATCACTATGTGGAAACAGCAAGAGCCAACTCACCACCACGACACTCTTCCAAGAGCACTGGCATGACACATGTTTACAGGCAACAGTAGAATGAATATCACATGAACAACTCGTTGTGGTAGCACTGACCTGTCATGGCGATTCCAAGAACTTTTCAAACCACCGTTGTACTATATTTTACAACAGTGAATACTGCATGAAAGATCAACTAATTCTCACGCATACTTACATAAATGGTATGAGAATTAAATCAGTCATGTGCTTCCCTTGCTGTTCAGAGCACATGACAACTATCAGCTCACTTCACAGTTTTGAAAAACAATATTTCAGCAACCCTTCTACATTAATGCACAATTTTTTTTTTCATTAATGTGCAAACACTGCATATCAACTTCAGTGCACCTGCAGAAAATGTGTTCTTATTGTGTCTCTATTAAGTTGTAGACTAGAACTAAAAATGATTTCAGTGTTAGGTGCTAGGCTTACAGATGTAACCTTAATCAGTGAAACTTGGTTTCTGTGTTTGCTATAGTGGAACACGTTAAGGCGTGTTAGTACAAATCAACAGTGGTGGGCTAAAATTGGTTTGAATCCCATTTAATGTTTTTTCCCCCTCTTTTTCCCTTTTCTTTCTTAACAGGAACATTATTATTCATATAATCTCTGTGAAATATTAAACTTTACAAACTAATGGAATCTATACCGCTTTTAGGCATTTTTATTTTGCATAGCATTGTAACTTTTCCCATTGGCTTGTGAATTCTGGAATATGATTGCAATTTTACAACTGAATGCTTTATGAGATATTAATTGCAGTTGCTGAAAATAAAGCAGTGAACACACCTACCTTAATTGTCAATCATTCCTCCCAAAATTAATATTTCCCTTTAAGTATTCATGTTCAAAGGCATCTCTATAATTTTCATAGAATGTTACCATGTTCAGATATATGAGATAATAGTGTAAAATATGGTTTTAATGGTCATAAAAATGCATTGTTACATGATCTGGATGCCGGTGAATGATGTAATTAATGATATATTAAACAGAACACAATGCAGTTATAGATTACTTCAATATGAAGCAAACGTTTGCAGCTAACAGCGTTGCCAAGTTGTTTATTTCAAGCACTATATAATGTTTCCATGTCCCCATTAATGCAATTTTCAGCAGTGTGCCTTCAAACTGATTCTCCATTCTTGATAAAAAGCTACAGAGAATTAAACACATTTGCTAATTTTGCATTTCAGAAAATAAACAGTGAAAGGTGAGGATCGAAACCCCAGCAGCTAGAAGTTCCGAATTCCACGGACAGTGACATAACTCTTGACCAATCCTCACTTGGGCACTTGAGGGAAAACACTGCCAAACCTGTTAGCCACATCAAATGAATCAATAAAAGCTCCACAGCCCCAGTAGCTGTTTTAACACCAGCAATTGACATGTGGGTCCATTTTCTGGCAATGTGCTTTAACTTATCCCATAAATCCTAGGAGGGTGTATGTCAGTTAGAGGAAGCTACAAACTTGTTCCATGTCTTTTTACTATCCTTAATTATTTGTCTAGACTTGGCACGCATTTCCTTGAATTGGATTAGTTCATCTAAAGTAGGGTGATGGAAAACCGCAAGAGCATGCCTTTGAAGAACAATGGCATTCTGGCATTTGTCCATCCACTAAGAACAGAAAATTGATGGGGATTCTTGTTAATTCAACGCTTTTTCTTGGTCCCTTGAATTTTGTATTAACGCAATACGAAAAAATCACATGTAATTTGAATTCCATTTTCCTTAATTCAAATTTTTTGTCTAGAAATGTCAGTCAAAAATTAATCATAAAGCAGGAATTTAATACAACTTCGTCCATGTGTTTCTGCAAAAGAGGTCATTGCTCCAGGATCGTTTGTTTTGTCGGAATGCAGTTCGAACGCAGTTTGGGGGTTGGAATAGCTTTCCTAGATGCCAACCTTGAGTTTCTACACCTGCTCCCATATCCCTTTGTTTAAAACACATGCACTTTTAGTTGTCGCTTCAGCTTCCTACTGTTCAGTGAGTTGCAAATCAATGCCACTGTCTCTTAGTAAACCGCATGTCCAGTACAAGACTAACTTTTATGGAAAAAGTCGCTGCCATTTGAGAAGTTCAAGAGTTTTAAGAAAAAATACGAAATCACGAAAGAATAGGGGATACCACTGAACACTTTGTCAACTTATGTATCTGAAGAATAAGCAGAAAATTTTAAGCAGTACCTCAAGAGAAAATGGGAAGAGTCGAAAAAGAGCGAGAGAACCTGAAACTCCTGATATATGAGTCATTCCATGTCAAATCGCACAAAATTTGACCTTCATGTCTCCGATTTCATTAATATTAAATGTACGGTTCTACAAATTAAAAAATGATACACCTATTTTTTTGTTTTTTTTTGTAAATTAATTATTTTGGTAAATATAAAGCATTAAATTTTCGGATATTTCTCGCACACCGTTCTACATAAACATAAATATCTCTGGTATTAAATAAGGAAAATTGAAGCTATTAACAGTGAAGCAACAAGATTCTAAAGTAAGAACAAATTAGAAACTAAAAACTTCACTTATCTTAGTAATGTTGCACGTTCTTTTTGCACAAACTTGAAACCCTGGGTCAGTTTGTGCAAAAAGAACGTGCAACATTACTAAGATAAGTGAAGTTTTTAGTTTCTAATTTGTTCTTACTTTAGAATCTCTGGTATTATTTTTCAGATAAATATGACCTGTAGCTCATTTTGAACGTTTAAATGTGTACTTTATTTATACGTTAAATAAAAAACCATTAGTTTGATATTTCCTATTTTTACAAGGCCATTAACATTATAAACATCATTAACAATACTTACTCTAAACTAAAAATTTCCAGGAAAATTTTTAAAACGTAGCTTGATGACGCCATGTAATCCTAGAAAAAGTTCAGAATGGGATTCTAAATACATGCAGAGAAATTAAATAACTTAGCAAGCCGTGCAGACTGGAGTAACGCTGCATCCACGGCTAGAAGGTATACACACTGCATGCAGCTGATTGCAAGTCATGTGTTGTACTTCCATCAAGGTAAAACTCTTAGCATAAACACTGAAATGGGTCATTTCACATCAAATCGAACATTTTTGAAACTTGACATACTATTTTCTCCAATTTTTTTAATCTTATCAATAGATGAGATTAAATAATCTGTATGTTTTCTTTTTGGTGTGACACGTTTATTTTGCGCTTAATTAATATTATTTTTACGGTATATTCGCATACTGTATTATATAAAAATCATTATGCCGAATACTATTTGAAGTTTAGAATTTTCGTGGTTGCAGCAGTCTGAAGTAAAAAAATTGCAGTTTTGCATGCCATTGTTTTAGGTTCACTCAAAATATAAAATTAGGCCCCTTTTAGGGGGTAGTATTTTTAAAATATATTTTAATTACTAAACGCTTAATAAAATTCAGAAATCTTTTGTAAGGTCTAAATGTTTTCTGGACTTGGGTACGGGGTTGCTAAACTTTCCCTTTCTTTGGCCACCTCTTTGGATATTCGTATCATGTGAGTTGAGACACCAAAATGTTTCATTTTATTGTACAACCAACTGTCAAAAATCGTCAGTATTTGTATTTTAAGATTTTTGTCATCCGTTTCATGGAAAGAATCTATTAATTTTTGTATTATTTTACAATTATTTGAAGTTTCATATGAAGCAGAGTCTGCAGCATGAAATATTTTCTGCTTCATTGCCTGTGGTATTTTCTGCAACTTCTCTCTAGGGTAGCGTTTTTGCGACAGTTTTCTTTTCTTTTTTGGAAATTCTCCTATTGCAGCCAAACTGTCGTTCAGTTTATCTGTTACATCTGTTTGGACCATACTTACTGCGTCACTAGAGGATGAGGAGCTATCACTATCATGTTCTTCTACCAAATTTTCACTGGCACTAGGCACACATAACTCGGTGGTGGTTTGTTCCTTTGGAAGTTTTGAAATTTTCATGTGGCAACTATCACAAAATTTCAAATCGCGAGATAAGTTTAAGTCTTCTAATTTAAGTTTAATCAGCATTGCTGACGTCACTGGTCTCAGCTTTTTATTACGAACTCCGTGATTAATTTGAATGGGTTAAAACAGTAGCCGTAACTCCGTTGCACCAAATCAGCCAAGATTATACACAAGCACAATCAACACCATAGCTCACACTAAAGGTCAACTAGCGATAAAATTATATTATGCAAACAATAAACACCGGATGTACAATGACACCTTGCCCATGTGTTCACAGCACTTTCTTCAGTCGATACAAGTGACTCACCACGCACACGTCATTAGTAAAGTATTTATATCACATCTTATTCAAATCCCATTCTGAAACGAGCTTAGTTCAATGCACAATACTTCTGACTATAATTATATTTTCTCAGTTTTTAAAAGTAAGCTTTTAGTAATTAAAATATATTTTAAAAATACTAACCCCTAAAAGGGGCCTATTTTATATTTTGAGTGAACCTAAAACAATGGCATGTATAACTTCAATTTTTTTTACTTCAGACTGCTGCAACCACGAAAATTCTAAACTTCAAATAATATTCGGTATAATGATTTTTATATAATACAGTATGCGAATATACCGTAAAAATAATATTAATAAAGTGCAAAATAAACGTGTCACACCAAAAAGAAAACATACAGATTATTTAATCTCATCTATTGATAAGATTAAAAAAATTGGAGAAAATAGTATGTCAAGTTTCAAAAATGTTCGATTTGACGTGAAATGACCCATTTCAGTGTTTATGCTAAGAGTTTGACCTTGACGGAAGTACAATGCATGACTCGCAATCAGCTGCACACGGTGTGTATACCTTCTAGCCGTGGATGCAGTGTTACTCCAGTCTGCACAGCTTGCTAAGTTATTTAATTTCTCTGCATGTATTTAGAATTCCATTCTGAACTTTTTCTAGGATTACATGGCATCATCAAGCTACGTTTCAAAAATTTTCCCGGAAATTTTTAGTTTAGAGTAAGTACTGTTAATGATGTTTATAATGTTAATGGCCTTGTAAAAACAGGAAATATCAAACTAATTGTTTTTTATTTGACGTATAAATAAAGTACACATTTCAATGTTCAAAATGAGCTACAGGTCATATTTATCTGAAAAATAATACCAGAGATATTTATGTTTATGTAGAACGGTGTGCGAGAAATATCCGAAAATTTAATGCCTTATATTTACCAAAATAATCAATTTATAAACAAAAAAATAGGGGTATCATTTTTTCATTCGCAGAACACGTACATTTAATATTAATGAAATCGGAGACATGAAGGTCAAATTTTGTGCGATTTGACATGGAATGACTCATATATGTGTGTACCTGTATTGCTTAAATGTCTATTTTACATGTAACTTTTGTGATTCAAATTTTTCTCTTGTCCCTTGAACTTTGGAGTATTTCGTAATTAACGGCACTGTCAACTGCCAGGATCACCCCAATGCCACTGGTGTGCCGGAATTTTGTCCTGCAGTTCTTTTAAATGCCAGTAGATCTACTGACATGGGGGCAGTGTTTAAGCACATTTAAAAAACATCAATCTGGGCCACATTTGAACCCACAACCTTGGATCAATAGACCAGCAACCAACCAACCAACTGAGCCATCCAGACCGACACATGTCTCTTGTGTTAAGGGACTAATAACACACGGAAAGTAGTCACCAAAGTGTAAATCAAAGATGATATACCACTGTAAGGAAAGTACCAACTGTGGTGAACAAACTCCTAGATCAAGGAGTGAGATGCTATTGTAGCCTCTCCAGTGTTAAGAGAGCTCGATTATGATTGCCCATGCACAAGCCCAAGTTGAGCCCACAGATGGGTGATACTCATTGAAGTATCCCACCAACAGAAAGCGTGTTGGTAGCTGGGAATGTAAATCTTTCAAATCAGACTGAGAGGTCATCAGATGCTATTGTAGGCTCTCCAGTGTTAGGAGAGCTCGATTATGATTGCCCATGCAGAAGCCCGAGCTGAGCCCACAGATGGGTGATGCTCATTGAAGTCTCCCACCAACAGAAAGCGTGTTGGTAGCTGGGAAACTAAATCTTCCAAATCAGAGCGAGAGGTCATCAGATGCATATGGCAAATGGTAAATCGGATGGATGGCACTACAATCCTTACGGTTACTATCTGGATGTCAGACTGTAAGGGTGGTTGGTTGTAGGTTTAAGGGTGCTCAACTTCATGGTCATTAGTGCCCTTAAAAAACAGTTCATGGCAATAGACAGATATAAACTTCAATAAAAAATAAAATTACTACTAAAGAAGGAAAATATATAAATATACAAAACAGTGGCAAAAGCGAAAATCAAAACTAAGTTATAAATATATCAAAAGAGTACAAAAAAATTAGGTATATAAACCTTCAAATTCTCAAACTCATGTTGCACTCTGCTAAAAACTTAAAAATTCTTTTGACCGCTACTTTGTCATCCGCCAAGACCTCTGTAAGCCTGGCAGGCAGCTTCACAGATTCTCAAAGGTGCACTAGAGAGGAACACTCTAGCAGCATGTGACGGACTGACAAAAGGTTGTTGCATAGCGGAGAAGGATCCCTGTTAAATAGGTAAACGTGCAAAAAATTATAGTGCCCAATTCGCAACCGAGCCAAGCTAACCTCCTTGCAACGAGATATGCAACAGGAAGTTACCCAGTTTATTGGAAGTTCTTTCACTTCTCTAAGCTTATTACTGCTGAGAGCTGACCACTCTTCATGCCAGCACACAGCACCACTCTCTGCACTTCAAGTCTAAAGTCTTCCGAAGTAATACTGGGTTCTGTAGTTGCCGCCTTTGCTGCCAAATCTGCCATTTCATTCCCCAGTAAACCTATGTGACCAGGAATCCATGCACACACCATGTTAGTACCAGAAGCATGTAAAACATGGAGGGCAGCCTAGATACATTGTAGAATAGGCTGGGGGTTGTACAGCTCACGAAGGCTCTGAAGTGCACTAAAGGAATCACTAAAAATCAGGTGGTCACCTAAATTACAACGGCGCACGTACGAAACGGCTCTGTAAATTGCATACAGCTCTGCAGTAAAAATGGAAGTGCTATTAGGAAAACTGAATGCATGTGGTTCAGTTCCATAAACATAAGCACATCCAACACCGCTGATGCTCTTGGATCCATTAGTGTAAATATAACGTCAGGGTAGCCTGACAAAAATTCTAAGAAACGTGTGCGGATACTTCAAATAGGCATCGTGGACTTCCTGTGTACGGTTATCCCAAGATCTACATGGGCTGTGCCAGATACCCAAGGGGGTAGAGCTTCTCGCCTTTGGTAAACATCTTTGGAATTTGAATTCAAAGCTTCCTTAGAAGCTCTTGGATATGAAAACCTGCTGGTTTAGGACTAAGTGTGCTTTTCCTATATCGTTCTCTTAGCGTGGTGGTGAAAAAAGGAAGCGAACGTTGGGTGCTTAGGCATACATCTAAGTGCACAACCATAATTTGTCAAGAGAATCTCACACCGATATTGCAGAGGAGGTTCTGCGGACTCTGCATAAAGGCTCACGACTGGACTTGTTGGAAAAACCCCTAATGCCACGCAGATGCCCCTATTATGGACAGTGTCTAATCTTTTCAGCACAGATGGTCATGCTGAGGAATAAGCAATACACCCATAGTCTAGTTTGGATCAGACCAGTGCACAATACATTTGCAAAAAAATAGTTTGGTGCACTCCCCATGATTTGCCAATTAGTACTTGCATGATACTCAGAGAATGGTCACACCATGCTCATAGCTGTGCTATATGCGATGACCAATTAAGCTATCTATCCAAGATCAACTCCAGGAAACGCGTTTCATCTGCAAAGGGAAGTAAATCTGGACCGAAATGGAAATGGAGCGAAGGTGGTAATTGTCTCTTATGGCACCAGAAATTAATGCAGATTGACTTCTCAGTTGAGAAATGGAAGCCGCTTTTTTCAGCTCCATTATTTAAGGTTGTCCAAATATTGCTGCAGGTGCTGTTGTAAGAATGCTGTGCGCTGAGAAGTACAATACACGGCAAAGTCGTCCATGAACAGGCATGACGAAATGCCAGGTAGATCACATTTCAAGATAGAGTTAATTGCTATAGCAAAAAGCGTGACACTTAGTACCGAACCCCTAGATACTCCCTCCTCCTGGACAAAAGAATTCAAAAAAACTGAGCCACCCTCACTCGGAAAAGGCTGTCTTTCATAAACTCCTGGATGAACAGCGGTAGGCATCCACGTATGTTCCAGGTATACAGGGAACATAGAATCCCTGCTCACCAGCACGTATCATAAGCCTTCTCGAGATCAAAAAATATGCCAACAGTTTGACAGTTCTTCATAAATCCATCCATTATCTGTGTCGATAATGACACAAGATGGTCCACAGTTGAACGGCATAATCGAAAACCACACTAGATGTTAGTAGGTTATAACTTTCTGACCACCATACCAATTGTCCATTGATCATACGTTCCATCACCTTGCAAACGCCACTGGTTAGGGAAATAGGGTGATAGCTGGAGGGAAGATGATGGTCCTTTCCAGCCTTCAAGATGGGAATAACAATGGCCTCCCACCAATTTTCTGGCACTATACTGAAAACCCAAGCATGATTATAGACCTCGAGCAGGAATGCCTTACCTTCAGGAGAGAGCTGTTGTAACATTTGTGCATGAATACCATGTGATCCTGGTGCTGATAGTCGCAAAGATGAAAGAGAATGTTCTAACTCCACCATGGTGAAAAGGCGATTGTAATCTTCTACGTTTCTAGAACAAAACGCGAAGCCTTGAGATTCCACCTGAGTTTTAATTGGAAGGAATTCAGAAGAGTAGTTATCCGAGCTAGACACTTAAGCAAAAGCACTGCCAAACGTATTGGCAACATCAAATGAATCAACAACAGCTCCTG
The DNA here is from genome assembly GCA_030765045.1 of Tenodera sinensis. Classification (NCBI taxonomy): domain Eukaryota; kingdom Metazoa; phylum Arthropoda; class Insecta; order Mantodea; family Mantidae; genus Tenodera; species Tenodera sinensis. The sequence continues at coordinate 124,994,212 of CM060964.1, read as the reverse complement.
TGGCTGTTTTCAGTCCCACTATGGGTATATGGGTCGATTTAACTGCAACATGCCTTAAACTACCCCACACAACCGAGGAGGGTGTATGCTGGTTAAATGAAGCTCAAATTTGCTCCACGATGTCTTTTTGTTATCCATAATGACTTGTCTGGACCTGGCATGCATTTTCTTGTACTGGATTAGATTATACAATGTAGGGTGACGGAAAGCCCTAAGAGCACGCCTTTGAGCACGAATGGCATTCCAACATTCATCCATCAACCAAAGGACAGGAAATCAATGGGGGTGGGAAGTCGACTACTGAATAGATTGCTCAGCAGCAGTAAGAATTCTCTCGGTGAGATGCTGCACCAAATCAGTCACTGAGTTGCGCTCGTTGTATGTAAACACAGTCAACTGGGTGTAAAGGATCCAGTTGGCATGGTTCAAACATCATCTAGGCTTATATGTGGAGGATGTATCTTGTGTTAAGAGACTAATAAGACATGGAAAGTGGTCACTACAGTGTAAATCAGAGATGACATTCCATTGTAGGGAGACTGCTAACTGAGGTAAACAAACTGCAAGATCAAGGTGAGATAAACAATTGAAAGAGTCAGAAAGAAATGTAGGCTCTCCAGTGTTGAGGAGAGCTAGGTTGTAAATGTCCAAGAAGTCAGCAACGAGTGTGCCTCTTGCACAAGTGTGACTTGAACCCCAGAGCAGGTGGTGCACATTGAAGTCTCCCACCAACAGAAACAGTCTTGGTAACTGGGAAACTAGATCTTCTAAATCAATGTGCGAGAGATCATGGGACGGAGATAAATTTAAGTTACAAATGGTGAAATAGATGTTTGGCAGTAGTCTTTATGATGACTGATTGTATATCAGACCATAAGGGTAGAGATTCCATGTATACATTATCCCTGACAAGTATCATAGCGCCTCCATGTGCCAGAACACCCTCTTCTGGTGTAACATCACACCGTATTGGGGTGTACTGTCTTAGATGGAAAGCATCTTGTAGACGCAGCTTAGTCTCTTGCAAACGTGTGACCAAAGGTTCGTTCTTATTGAGCAAAAGCTCAAGTTCTGGTCGTTGCATTCTAATACCATGTATGTTCTATTGTAGGATCGCCATGTTAATATCTGTATGGGACAGGTACTCCAAGGTAACTCTGGATCACTTTGGAGTACGCGGTTGGTGGATTAATTTAGCCCTTTTCTTCTGGCTCGGGCTGACATGCTTGTCCAAGGCTCTTTTCCACCGGGGTTCTCCCAGTGTGGGCAGATTCCTTCAGCTCCATGTCCTCTGCTGAGGATGTATGTGTTCCCATAGCGAACTTGGGTTTGAGTGTCTCAAACCGGTTGCTAACAGGGACTGGCGAAGATGAAAGATGTCGGTCCGAGTCCTCCCCAGAGGATTCCCCAGAAGAGGATCTTCAAGGAGATGTTCATGGAGTCTTATATCCCTTTGATGTACTGGGATCAGACATACTATTTTCCTTGAGGAAGTCATTCTTTGTATAACTTTTATTAAACTCGATCGGTGAGGCATCATATAGTAAGGCCACAGATTTCATGACTATATAACTTCTGATGCGCATATTAGTGCCCCCATGCACAAGAACCTTCTCTTTTTGGTGTACTGGGCTGTACCCTCTTATCCGAAGAAGGTCTTGCTAATGCAGCTTAATCTCTTGTAAACATAAGAGCAAAGCTTCATTCTTAGTGGGCAAAAGTTCAAGCTCCGGTCGGTGTTTATGGGATAAGTACACAAATGTAACTGTTCATTACTTTGAAGGTGGCAGTGGTTGATTCAATCTGCCCCTTTCTTTGGTGTTGGACTACCATCTTTTACTGGAGGTTTATCCTGCCTCTTTTTCACTGGTGTTCTTTCAGTGAGGGTAGGATCTTCTTGCTCCATCTCCTCCACAGAGGATCATTTCCCAATAGAGAATTTCGGTTCGATAACCTTGAACCAACTGGAAACAGAGATCAGTAAAGATGAAAGTTGTCAATCTATGTCCATTCCAGGAGATTCCTCAAAAGAGTATGTTCGAGAAGATGAACATGGACTTTCCTTTTCCTTGGATTTCCTGGCAGCAGACTCGTTATTTGTTTTGAAGAGGTCAGATCTAGCATAATTTATCTTAAAGTTTTTCGGTGAAGCATCATGTATAACTGACTTACCAATCTTATTCATTGAGGTTGACACTTTTGGTGGTGATCTTGCTGAGGTGTTCATTACAACTACCGACTTTATAGAGGTTGATGCAGATTTAAATGCTGATTTTGAAGGCTTTGGATGTGAATTAGCTATGAGAATCGTGTCTGAAGATGTAGCCCTGTTTGGTTCGCTAGTGTGAATTGTGATTTCCAGGCATGGTACTGGTTTAGCTATAGGTCAGCTCCAGGTACCGGACTTTGGAATAGAGGGTTGGTACATAACCAAGAGTTTCCAGGCTTCCAAGAAGGACTCTCCTTAGCCCGGATCTCCTGGATTCTTTCCTCCAAATGGGGCATTCTTGAAAACTTGCTGCAGTTAACACAACTGTGAGTTGATGTACACGCATCGTCACGCATGATGCCTCCACAGTTGACACAGGTAGCTTTACCATTACAGAAATCTCTAGTGTGACCAAAGTGCTGACATTTATAATATCGAAGCGGGTTCAATATATATGGTCTAACTTCAATGGCAAAATATGCTGCCTTAATTCTTTGCGGGAGACCTACCCAATCAAAAGTAAGGGACAAGGTACAGGTGGGTAGGCATTCACTTCATTCTTTCCGCTGAACCTGATACACAGATGTCATCTTCTCGGTTCTCCTGAATCCACTCATACTCATTGGACATACCATCCAATGCAAAGGCGTTTACAACACTGCACAAGGAGTTAAAGGTCCTCTGAATCTCTACTCATACTGGATAACTTGCCAACAAGTTGGCTTTTAGTATTCTGGCTGCCGGGGATGCTGAATTAGCTTTGACCAGGAGCATGCTATTTTGCTATCTAGTACAAGACTTGGCAGGGAATGCTATTTTCTCAAGACGCTTTGAGATTGTAAATGGATTCACTGGCATAGATTTCTTAGCTTCCTTTCGTCTATTAATAATAAATAGCAAGGACCACAAGACTCGGCTACTTCTTTTCCAATACTCTTAATGGTTTTGGTATGTCTTTACCATAGAAATAAATGATAAATTTCATCCCCAGTGCTCCTTACCCACACGGAGCCCAACAAAGGGTCATCCAATTGGAATAACAGACTACACGAGGATATAGCAGGCTTGCCATCCCACTCATCCTGGAGTTTGGTGAAATAACTAGTCCTGGCTGGTTGACTACGGATGGATTAGCCCTAGCCTCCCATTTAGGCTTAGTAGAATCAAATCGGTGTACTGGCAATGCATACCCTCCCTGAATTCAAAAACAACCAGGCCCAGGATCAGACACACATCCCTCAACAAACCAGGACATTCCTTTCCATTGACACGGGTTTCCAGGCATGGCCTACACAGGGGTGGACGCTCAGACCGACTCCCTGACCACAAGGAGGAGCCCACACCAAGGGAGTCAGGGTGCTTTGGGATCCCGAGAGTGCCATTTCCCATACCTATCGTAGTAGGCCCCTGGGGGCCTTCAAAGGCCATTTTGAGTAACTATCTATTCTTTGTATTTACTATACTATAGTCAATAAATGGTATGAAAAGGTTTTGGATACTGTAATTCTTTTTGTGCTACCGATCTTTATAGTTGTAAAAATTGAAACTTAGTATTTACTTATGACGATCCTTAACTGCTATGGTTCTGCGCGTTCCATTGTATATTGGGTGTGATGACGAAGACGACTATGATGATAATTAAAGAAAATTATTTTGTTGCTTAAGGATGTTGTCAATTGCCAGGATCATATCAGCGACACCAGAATTTCGTAACGAAGGAGTTCGGTTGGTTGGTTTGTGGGTTTAAGGGCGCTCAACTTCTAGGTCATCAGCGCCCTTAAAAAATTCATGTCAATAGCCAGATATAAATTTGAATCAAAAATAAAATTACTAGCAACAAAGAAAATATACGCATAAACCTAAAAAAGTGGCAATAGCCAGATATAAAACAAGGTAATAAATATGTCAAAAAGCATAAAAAATATCTAAAACTTTAAATTCTCAAATTGATATTACACTTCGCTAAAACCTTAAAAACTCTATCAACTGCTGTTTTGTCATTCGCTAAGACCTCTGCAAGTCTGGCAGGCAGCTGCAGAGAATCTCGAAAGTGCACTAGAGAGGAACACTCTAGCAGAACATGACAGACTGACAAAAGGTTATCACACAGCGGACATAGAGGGGCAAGGTCCCTTTTATATAGGTGACCATGCGAAAAATTGCTGTGGCCTATTCTTAACCCAGCCAAACTAACCTCCACGCGACGAGATATGCGACAGGAGGTTACCCAGTTTATCAGGAGTTCTTTCACTTCTTTAAGCTTATTACCGTAGAGAGCTGACCACTCTTCATGCTAGGACGATAGCACCGCTCTCCGCACTTCAAGCCTAAAGTCTTCCTAAGTAACATGTGAGATGGTAATACTGGGTTCTAAGTTGCCGTCTTTGCTGCCAAATCTGCCATTTCATCAGGAGTTCGGTGGTGGTGGTGGTGGTGGCGGCGGCGGCAGTGGCGGTGGTGGCAGCGGTGGTGGTGGAGGTGGCAGTGGAGGTGGCGGCGGTGGAGGAGGTGGTGGTGATGGTGGTGATGACAATGATGATATAGCTGTAAAGGTGCTCATCTACTTGGTCATTAGCACCCGTATAAAATGGATCATGACAAAAGCCAAAGATGCCTATCAATATAAAACAAAAATACTATTAATACAGCAAATATACATAAATATATCAAACAAAGAAGCAAAGCCAGAATTGAAACAAAGTTATAAAAAGCTTGAAAAGTATGAACTTTCAACATCTAAAGTTCTAAATCCTCAGGTTCAAGTTTACCAACACTAAAAGCTTAAAAGCTCTTTCGACCACTTGTTTATCATCTGCCAGAACCTCTGCAAATCTGAAAGGCAGTTGCAGAGTCTTGAAGGTGCACTAGGGAAAAACACTAACGGCATGTGGTGGACCGACAGAAGTTTGTCGCACAGCGGACAAAGAGGGGCAGGGCCCCCTTACAAAGGTAACCATACATAAAATTACAAGAGCCAATGTGTAACCGAGCCAAGACCATCTCCTCATGATGAGATACGCGAGAGGAGGTTACCCAGTTTACCAAAACTTCTTTCACTGCTCTAAGCTTATTACTGTGGAGAGCTGCCAGCAGGACAACAGCACTCTGTGCACCTAAAGCCTGAAGTATTCCCAAGCAATACAAGAGATGGTAATACTGGATTCTAATAGTTGCCACCTTTGTTGCCAAATCCGCCATTTCATTTCCCAGCAAACCTACACAACCAGGAATCCATGCATACACCACATTATCGCCTGAAGCGTGTACACATGGAGGCTACTCTGGATATGCTGTGCAATAGGATGGTAGTTGTACAGCTCACAAAGGCTCTGAAGTTCACTAAAAGAATCACTCAAAATTAAGCAGCCACCCAATTTTTGATGGTGCACATATAAAAACAGCTTGATGTATAGCATACAGTTCTGCATTGTTTTGAAAACCATGTGGTTCAGTTCCATAAGCATAGGCACATCCAACACTGTTGGTGCTCTTAGATTCATCCATATAGATCATATATTGGTCAGCGTAGACTGATAAAAATTCTAAGAAACAAGTGCAGGTACTAGATGCAGAAATTGTGGACTTCCAGTATACGGTCATCGCAAGATCTACATGGGACATCACACTCAACCAAGGGGTTAGAGCCTTTCCCACTTGAGAAACATGCCATTTAGTACCTGCAAGATATTCAAGGAACAGTCACATTGTGTTTTCAGTTGCACTATATCTGATGACCACCTAAGCTTCCTGTCCAAGATCAACCCCAGGAAATGCATCTGATCTGGAATGGTAATAAATCTGAACTGAAATAGAATGAAGGTAGTAATTGTGTCCTATGGCACCAGAAATTAACGCAGATTGAATACTCAGTTGAGAAAGGAAAGCTGTTTTTTGAGCTCCATTCTTGAAGGTTGTCTAAACATTGCTGCAGGCACCATTCCAAACATGGTGTGCCCTGAGAAGTACAATAGACAGCAAGGACTACAAATAGGCATGACGAAACTCCAGGAGAAACACATTTCCAGATGGAATTAATCGCTAGAATCTGTTTAGTCAAAGTGTGTACAGTTGATCCACAAAGGAAATGTGCGCTACCCGCAACTAATGCCTGTCATAAATCCATCTCCACTCTTTAAAAATGCAAACCTCTATCTCTGTCCTTGAAGACCAATAGCAACCCTGATTTTAAGGATGTGACAGTTACATTTTAACTTCACGTGGAGTCTCAGTTACCAAAATTCTGAATTCAAGTTCTTTTCTGTTTCATTAGCTGCAATGGTACATATTATGACATTGAAGCTCTGCAGAAAGGACTGAAGAGCTATGGCCCACATTGTAAAATGATAAGGGTTTCTCAAAGGAGGCGGTTGAACTGTACACGCATTGACTAGACTCTACAGCAGGAGTCGTTAACTGGATTGCACACTGATTCTGATCAGGTAGTCGATAGCTAAGTAAGGAATAATGTGCAGTTGTGTTGTGTCGAGATAAGTAGACCTTTCAGAGTACTGTGCAGTGGGGGCTGGGCGTTCAGGATTATGGCTGATGAGGGAAAACACAAAAGACCAGCAACCCCTAACACTTTATCCCTATGGGAAGAGTCATATCTTTTTGGAGAATATGGAGGGATGCCAACATGCTTAGTTTGTGGGAGGGTACTAAATAGTAGAAAAAATGTTAACTTACACTGTCATTACACCACATGTCATGCAAATGATTATGGTCAATGTGAGGGAAAGAAACGAACTACAACTATCCAACAATTAAAGGAAGCTCTTTTGACATGATGTGAAGACCATCATATTATGAATCTGTCTTATGCCTAAACTACAAGATTGCCTTACAGATAGCAAGGAAATGTAAACCATTTGTAGATGGACTGTTTATAAAAGACTGCTTAAATACAGCTGAAGAGCTTTGTGCTGATCAGGTTCCAGAGTTTGAAGCCATCAGTCTGCCATCAATCACAGTTAGAAGGCACATCCAAGAAATGAGGATGTCAGAAATCAGCTGGTATCTCAAAAAGCTTTATTTTATACCCTTTGGCAGCTGATGAGAGCACCGATATCTCTGACACTCCCCATTTAGACCTACATAAGAGTAGATAAAGACTTAAAATCACAGAGGAAGTGTTAGATGTAGTTCCCATGAAAAATACATCAGGATTGGACATCTTGAAGTGTGTGGACGAAACTATGCAAAAGATGGGTTTACCATGGAGTAAACTGAGTTCTGTGGCAAAAGATGGCACTCCTGCAATGGTTGGATGGCAGCATGGTCTTGTAGCACATATTAAAGATAAATGAAAGAGTCAAACACGACACATGAAATAATTGCTATTCATTGCATCAACCAACACAACTTATGTGCCAAAAGTGTCACTCTTTATAATATAAGGGAGGAGGTTGTTAAAGCTACAAACATTATAAGATCAAGAGGACTGAAACATTGTCAATTCAAATAATTTATAGAAGACTTAGGCAGCGAACATGGGGACATACCATATCACTGGCAAGTACAATGGCTCAGCCATGGTAAAGCACTGGAGAGATTCTTTGAATTTAGAGATGAAGTTAGATTGTTTATGGAAATGCAAACAGAACCACTGCATGCATTTGAAAATGACAAGTGGATCTGTGCCTTAGCCTTCCTGACAGATGTTACTGCACATTTAAATGAACTAAATATTTCTATGCAATGAAAAGGTCAACTTATCACCAATCCCTATGGAAAGATTACTGCGTTTAAATGCAAGTTATCTTTATGGGAGCATCAGTTGCTTTCCAAGGACACTACACACCTTCCAAAGTTAACTTTGGCAGTTCAAAGTGCAAACCAATAAACATTTGAAACATTTGCTCAAGTGCTGAAGGACCTGCTTACAGAAATTGTATCTAGTTTCCAAGGTATGGAACAACTTGAAACTGAGTTTCATATATTTACTACTTCATTTTCTGTTTATAATACTGTGTGTGCTGAATACCAAATGGAAATTATTGATTTGCAACATAACAGAGAATTGAAAGATAACTTTCAAAATAAACTGAACATTAGTGTGTTCTATCATAAATTTCCACAACAAAGATTTTCCTGTGAGTGAGCAGTTATTTTCCCTTTATAAGTTAACCAAGACCTGTCATAGAAGCCAGCTTTCTGACAAGAATTTACAATGTGTCCTCAGATTGTGTTCTACACGATCAGTGATGCCTAACATTGGCCAGTAAGTCAGGGGAAAAAGGATTAAAACATCCAGAAAAATGTATGCTAATGATTGACGAAAGCAGTTTGAAACTACAGAATTGATTTGAAAGTACAATTTGCTTATGTTCTAATAATTATTTCTGTATTATATAATTTGCATCACAATTAATAAAATATACACCAGTAGTTTGTATGCTCTTGTACTTTTATTAATACAGACGAGTGAGCAACTTACAGACCACCACTGCCTATACCCAACTCCTATACCCCACCCCTTCTTCTACCGCTCACCTGCTGTCCAAGTGACAACAGCGGGTAACGGGTAGATTCTGCCAGTTCGAATGAGTAGTGGGATGCCAAGAAGTGCTCTACAGCAAACAGTGTAACACTTTGTATCAATCTATGAGGTACTCCGTCCTCCTGAACAAAAAGGTTAGAAAAAGCTGAGCCGATCCTTTTTTGGAAAACACGGTCCTATATAAACTTCTGAATGAACAGTGATAGGGGTCCACATATATTACAGATGCTCACAGAGCGTAGTATCCCTACATACCAACATGTGTCATAACCTTCTCGAGGTCAAGAAATATGCCAATGGTTTGACAGTTCTTTATAAACTTGTTCATGATTTGTGTTGATGTTGAAACAAGATGATCCACAGTTCGTCGAAAACAACCTGGGTGTTAGAAGGTTGTGGGCTTCTAGCCACCATACCAACTGTCCTTGTTCATACATTCATCACCTTGCAAATGTAACTGGTGAGGCAAATAGGACAGAAGCTGGAGGGAAGATGACGGTCCTTTCCAGCTATCAAAATGGGTACGATGGTGACCTCCCACCATTTTCTTGGAGCAGTGCTACCCAAACACGATTATAGACCTTGAGCAGGAGTGCCTTTCCTTCATTAAAGGAACTGGGTGTGAAATACTGCTTAATTTTGCTCAGAGGCAATCAGGGCTGTTGGTAATATAACAATAATTCAAACTATAGCAAGCAAATACTTGAGGAATAAAAGACGTAGAATATGTATGTTCATTGTTGACTTTGAAAAGGTACGTGATACTGTAAGGAGAGATGTATAAAATGAATATAAAATAGTGTGTACAATGAGGAGTAAGGGCATAAGTGAAGGATTTATTTCAGAGGTTCAAAAGTTGTATGATGGAGTTAAGTTCTCTGTCAAATGTGCAGGAAATGAGATGGTGGATCAGATACTGAGTTTAAGACAAGATTGTAAATTGAGTCCAGTTTTGTTTCATTTATTTATTGATGGTATTGCAGAAAAAAAAAGTAAGTATAATGCATACTGTGTGGCCCTGGCACAGAATTTTGAAATTAGGGGATCGCAATGTATTAAAACAGTGTACACAGTTTAAGTCAAAATAATGAGAGGTAAGAGCTGGATGGGTGAAGTACAGGAAATACTACAAGAAATTGGGATGGGGAACCATGGAACCTTGCAGATCAAAGTAGAGTAGGGTTTTAGAAGGAAGTTAGACAAAGAACTGAAGATATAGATAGGCAAGGGTTTTAGAAAAAAGGAGTCCCTTAAAATTATATAGAATAATTATAAAGCATTGGGACAGGACAGGGAAAAATATGTGGATTGTTGTAATAAATTATGCAGGGAAGGATTAGCATGGATGCTATTAGTAGTAGTGTAAAGATTTGAGAGAAGAAAATGGAGAGAACTGTATTGTGGGTGGTGGGGGGAGAGTTTGAAGGAATACTTTCTTGTTTATTAGAATGCAAGCAGGTGAAGAGATGAAAGGCGTGTATACAGTAAATAAAATGGGGCAAATTATAGAAAGAAATTACAGAACTTAAAATGCTGACTGAACAATGTTCAGTGAACATGTGCACAAGAACAAAATGATAAACTATTACAGGAAAGTTAGAGAGCAATGGATTAAAGTAAATAAGAAAGATAAGAGAATTAAAATATAAGTTGATAAACTAGTGTAATTACTGTAATGTAAAAAGTGAAAGACCATTAGACAGAGAACTCCAGGTTTGTATGTTAGGAAGCATTATACCAAATACATGTGAACCACTACGTGGTGTTTTTCCGCTCCGCATGCGGAAACACACTGCCAGCAGCTGATATACACAAGGTCACAAGCATCACTTGTTTTTCTCTGCTCTGCTCACAATTAGTATTGAGTTGACACGATATTGTGCAGCTGCATTATTACCAGTGTGCTCTATTTAGTCCTGTAATGTAAACCCCGCGCGACAGCCCACGAAGGGCCAAGGCCTACCGCCCAGCCGCTGCGTCCCCCACCTCTGCCCACTACAGGCGTCATTGGTGAGGTGCAGTACTGGAGGGTGGGACGTGGTCAGCGCCCCGAGCCCTCTCGGCCAGTTATGCGGTCTTCTCGACCTGGGGCCGCTACTTCTCCATCAAGTAGCTCCTCAATTGGTCCCCCCGGGACCTAACGAGGCTGAGTGCACCCCGTGCATTTAGTCCTGTACTTAGTCACAAAGTGTATTATGGCTCAGCATTTGTTTTCTACTGCACAGCGTGTATTTATTTATGATTTGTATGTGTTAACTCAGTCAGCTTGCCAGGTGTATTGTGTGCCATTAGAGGAGAAAGAGTTATAGGCTCAATTTTTTTCGAGTCAACAGTTGACGCCCATACATACATGAATACAATTTTGCATTCTTTTTTTAGAGAATTAACCGACATGGGGCGTAATTTGGCCATTTTTCAACAAGACTCTGCAAACAGCTCATACAACTAATCTTTCGATGAGAATAATTAAAAGTGTGTTTCAGGACAGAATTGTTAGTAGAAATTTGTGGCCTCCTTGGTCCCCTGGCCTAACATCCTGCGATTTCAGTCTCTGGTGTAACTTGAAGCATAAAGTGTACAAGACAAACCCACACGCCCTGGAAGCAAGATGGCGGCGGTGGCGTTGGAGCGGTGTGTTAGTGAGAGTGAAAATTATGAAAAAAGTGAGTTTCATGCTGATTCTAGTGCTATCTGCGTATGCAGTAATGAAGATAATAAGTCTTGCATTATACAAGCAATTGCAGAGAAAAAATGCGGACATAAGAAACAGCGATTGTGTGACATGTGTGCGAGCAGTTCAGAACAAGTCTATTCTTGCTCGGAAAGTGTTGCGTCTCTAATAATAAAGAGGCTTATGAATGACCTCACTGTGGCAAACAATGGAATCCATAAGTTAAAAAGTGAAATAAAAGTACTTAAAGAAGAAAATGGGGTTCTAAATGCAAAATTAAATGAAGTACGAGATGAAAGGGTAAACGAAAGTGAAAATGAGAGCAATTCTTGGGACACAGCGTAAAGGAAGCGTCGTCAAACGTGTGGAAATAGTATTAACCTGCAACAGGAGCATCAACCTGGTGTTATTACTCTTCAGAATAAGTTTTTACCATTGGAAGAACACGCTGAGGAGCAACATAACCCCAAAACAAGTGTATATAGTTCGACAAGTGATAGTGAAGTGATAAATAATTCATTTTCACTGCATGTGGGAGAACAGCTATATGAGAAACAGAACGCTGTAGTAATAGGTGATTCTATGGTTCGTCACGTGAGTAAATACCTAAATGGGGATGCAAAAGTCTACTGCTACCCAGGAATGAGAGTAGAACATCTCGAAAATATACTTATAAAAAATAAGGACGATCCAGACGTCTTAATACTGCATTCCGGAACAAACAACCTTAGTGCATTGCAGAGTCTAGATGAAATAAGGGAAAATATGCTTCGTGTAGTATCTACAGCTCACAAATTGTATCCTCGCACGAAGATATGTTTGAGTGGCGTACTAGGGTGCAGGGATGAAGACTTCCACTTTATAGATGCAGTGAACTCTATTTTAGACTGGATATGCCAGCAAAATAAGTACATATTTCTTAATGGAAATTCGTGGATTTTGGATAAAGATTTGGGTAGAGACGGTGTTCATCTGAATAGGATGGGGACAGGGAAATTTGGGAGATTGCTGAATAGAGTTATTGAGAATCTGATCTCAAAAAACTAGTTTTAGCAGAAATAAATGGTACTAATAGTCTAAAGCCTATAAATAGTAATTTTACTCCAACATTTTAGGTTTTGCATTTAAATGTTCAATACATCAGCAATAAAAGAGATGCTCTTGAACACTTTGTGAATGAGGTATGTCCAGAAATAGCTATCTTTACTGAGCATGGGTTAAGAGTAGATCAAGTGAGTATGTATAATATTATGAATTATAAGAATGTAGGCTCGTATTGTAGAATTGTACATAAGAGTGGTGGTGTAATGATATTAGCTAGGAAAGATATAGAAGCTAAAGATTTAAAGTTAAATCAGTACTGTGAAGAAAAGATATTTGAAGTTACTGGTATTAAAGTTGCAACCCAGGAAGGAAATATATTGATATTTGGCCTGTATAGATCACCTGCATCATCTGTAAATGACTTCCTGAGCTGCTTAGATAGATTATTAAATGATTATGTAACAGAAAATGTAAATATAATTCTTGCTGGGGATCTAAATATAAATTTAGCAGATAATAGCATGAATAGTAAACTGAAAAATGTTTTTGATAGCTATAATATTGTGGATACTATCCATGAACCTACACGAGTTACAGTAAACACTGCTACCACTATTGATCAACATAGCTACAAATATGGTGGAGGAAGTCATAGCTGCGGGTACGATAGATTTGTGTATCTCGGACCATACAGCTCAGTATCTTGAAGTAAGGAATACTTATGGGAAATCAAAACAAAACATTACTAAAACGTTTAGGCAATTGAAAGAAAGTAATTTGGAAAATTTAGTAAGTCTGTTAAAACAGGAAAGCTGGGATAAGGTTTATAATTCTGTCAGCATAGATGATAAATGGGATGTATTTTATAAAGTATTTAAAATGCATTATGATATGGCATGTCCTGTTTTAACCAAGAAAGTGGGGAATGGAATTATTAAAGTTAATGTCCCTAGTTATATTACTGAGCTAGGGGAAAAAGGTAAGGATTGTTATGTATTATACAAATCTACCTCTTTTGAAGTATTTAAAAAGAAGTATAGTAAATTTAGGAAGGAGTATTTAAATCAGTTAAAACTCATTAGACAGAAATATTATAGACATACTATTCAAAACTCTAAAAATACATCTAAAACATTGTCGGAAATTGTAAGCCAAAGTAAGAGTAAAAATACTGAAGTAGAAAATTTCCAACTAGAAATAAATGGGAACATTGAGAAAGACCCTGAAAAAATTTGTGAGTATATAAACAATTTTTATTTAAACTTAACACAACAAAGTTCAGGGAAAAGCAACAACATTATTAGAAATGTTGTAAAATCAACTATGTATGTAAAACCTACAGATGTACATGAAATTATCAAAATAATTGGGCTTCTGCATAGTAAAAGTACTTCAGGCTGGGATGAAATTAGTCCAATGTTACTAAAATACTGCAAGAATGAAATAGCAAAACCACTGGAACATCTTATCAATTTTTCTATACGGAAGGGAATATTTCCAGATTGTTTTAAGACGAGTATTGTAAGGCCTATCTATAAGAGAGGGGAGAAATTAGATATAAATAATTACAGGCCAATAACTCTAACCTCAGAGATTGGGAAAATATATTCTTAGTCAGGATGCTAGAATTTTTAAATAAGGAAAATGTATTTTGCCAATTTCAGCATGGATTTAGAAAGGGGTTTTCAACTACAACTGCTGTTATTGACTATGTCCATCAGGTCATAGGTTTATTAGAACAGAATAAAAAGGTAGGCACATTATTTTTTGACCTCTTGAAGGCTTTTGATAGCGTAAAGCATGATTTGCTACTTGATAATTTGGAAGCTTATGGAATAAGAGGAAAAGCCTATGAAATTTGTAAATCTTACTTGTTAGGTGGAAAACAGATAACTGAAATTCATGTTAAAAATGATACGCATCTGTCAAAGGTGAAGTCAAAACAGGGAATAGTAAGATATGGAGTACCTCAAGGGTCAGTTTTGGGTCCCTTAATGTTAATGATATTGTTGTTGTTGTTGTAGTGTTTAACGCCCGCTTTTACTACTACGGCACCGCAGGCGGTGACACTGATGATACATGAAGATGGAGCACCGGTGGAATGAGATGGCGGGGGAAACCGGAGTACCCGGAGAAAACCCGCCCTGACGCCGCTTCGTCCACCACGAATACCACATGCGGGTCCCTGGGATCGAACCCGGGGTTAATGATATTAATCATCCAAAAAATGCCATTATAACATTGTATGCAGATGACACTACAGTAAATTTTTGGGGGGCTTGTAATGTATCTTTAATGGAAACAATAGCTTTGGGTACCAATGAAATATTAAACTACTTTAGAATGAATAATCTCATATGCAACATGGATGAAACAAAATTTATGAAGTATGATCTCTCAAAACGAGAACAATTGGAACAATCAATTGTGACTGAGAATAAAAATTGTGACAAAATAGATGTGCATAAGTTCTTAGGAATATGGATAGACAGTGGGCTTACATGGGCACAACATATAGATGCTATAGGTACCAAAATTAGCAAATCTATTTATCTTTTAAGGTTTTTTAAACATACATTAGGCAGTGAAGAATTAAAAATGATTTATTACGGTGTAATCTATCCACATCTACATTATGGGATTGAGGTATGGGGAAGTGCAGCAAAGATGCATATGGTTAAGTTATTGATCTTACAGAAGAAATGCATCAGAATTATTAGTAATTTAAAATTTAGGGAATCTTGTAGGAATGCATTTAAACAACACAAAATATTAACCGTTTACTCTCTATATGTGTATAGGACTATACTATATATACAAAATAAGAGTCCAACAAAAAATAACGATATTCATGGATATAGTATAAGAAGTAGCATAAATTACCATAGATATACGTGTAATAAGCAAATTGTATTTAAAGATATAAGTGTAGTAGGAACAATTTTGTACAACAAATTGCCTCTAGAGATTAAAACTATAAGCAAATGTAACTTTAAAACTTGTTTAAAAAATTATTTGATCCAAAAATGTCTCTATTCTCTTGATGAACTGTAAACATGTTTATGTAAATATCTGTATGTGTAAATGTAAATGTTTAATTTTGATAATGTCTGAAACTTGTATACAAGTCTATAGGCAATAAAGAATTATCATCATATCATCGTCGTCATCGTTATTATCGTTATTATTATTATTAATTAATTAATTAAAACAAAATATCCATCAGGAAATTGCCAACATTTCTCAACGTGAACTACAGTGACTGATGGATAATTTCCTAAAGAGGTGCCAAAACTGTATGGACAACAACAGTGGCCAGTTTCAGCATCTGCTATAATTATATTGGTAAGTAAAGCCTTTAAAAGTAGTTTTAAAAATGCTGTATGGTTTTATGCGCACTGTTCTATGACAGCGGCAGTAGGCGATGAGTGCAGAGGACCCGTACAGACAAAACACAGTGCAGCCAGTTCACAGTCTTTTGGATCACCCGTTATAAACAGATTGATGAGATCATACATTTAGATTAATTACTTAAGCTACAACTCTAAAAAATGTTTCTGTTGCATTAAGGTTGATAAAAAATATTCAAAATGAAATTCATTTAAAACAATTAATGAAAATGATCTCCCATCATCTTCTACCCTGCAGTTTTCTCACAAATTATAAAATACCACTGAACAGTATCATCTGCTGAAACTATGTAGAAAGTAGGGCACATCTTTTTAACTCAGTGGAAAATTAATGACTTCTTGTATAAATACACTGTGGAATAAAGAAATCGTCAAAATCTGTGAATCAGCATAAAATTTGTTAATAATAGCTAGTATTAATGTTCACGATGCTTGCTGTGTACTTTCAGCATTACTTCTATTTCCTAGTGTATCCCTTTTTATACTTTCCTGTGAATGTACCTCATGCACCATCTCAAAATATTAAGTTCACACTTTCGGTTACAGTATTTCGAACTCAGTGGAAAAGTGCAAGATATGAAATGTCAATATACCAAAGTAATTACTTTATTTTTGTTTTATTGAAGATCAACAAAATTGGTGAATAAACACCACTAGATGTAACTATTAAAAACTAAAATATGGGAATGAAGATGCAATTTCAAAAGATTTTTGGCTGTTTGCAAATTGATGTCCATTTATATGTACTGCCTTATACACATTACCTTACGACATAATGATGTCTTCTTACAAACTTAATATTTTTCCCCCTCTTATGAATTTGGGAAGTACAAATTTCCCCTCTTTACTCATAGATAAATGTAACCAGTTTATGCTTGCTATGGCACAGGAAAGTTATCAAATGATCAGAGAAATGAACTGTATTGGTTTTCTGTTTTTAATTCTGCGCTTGAACAGCTCAAAGTTTTGATACATTTTTTGTTGCAGCACATAATTTCAAAAGATTTCAAAATTATTTACTGAATTAATTTTGATGGGCATAAAGAGGCATACATGCGGTACAGAAACAGAAAACTAATTATAGTATAATTAAAATTTAGCAGTTATCTGCAACTTACCATGGCACTGTCTGCTTCCAAACTTTACAACAGCCTCTGAGCTCATTTTATCCTGATTTCTGGAACCAATAAGAATGAGAATGACGTTAAATAAGAATGACACTGTCATACTTCACAGTATAACTCACTGATTGGTCCATGCAGCCCAAAAAGTGAATGTGGAATACAACAAGGAGTACAGACATATGAAAGTTGCCGTTCTGAATGGCTTTCAAATTATTTTGACAGGATGATTAATAAACATGAAAAAGTGTAGAAGATATAAACAAGCAGAAAAACTTGGACTCTGGTTGGCGAAATATAACTGTAACTGTATCAGAATCAGTAGCACAGTGGAAGCAAGCGGGAAGTCAAAACAAACCAATATGAATGTACTGCAACACTTGACGTACTATGCTTTGAAATAAAGTTGGTAATTTTCATGGTGCACTTATTTTGGTTGAATTTTATGTTCATTCAAACAACTTATTTGTATGAATAATTAAATGATAAATAATAAATATACAGTTTTTACCCTTAAAATTATACATGCACACCTCCAAATTAAAATACTTCCATTTTATGTGACAGATTTACAACTCATTTTTGCATATAATGTTCAAAACAGAAATGATGTACGTTCAATGTTAAACACATATTTATTGATCTAAGCTTTTTACAGGTCCATTTGTTCCTCATAATATACTTTTGTGGTTGCAGAATTAGAAATATAGTGCACAATATATTTTCTAAAGTATCAAAAGTAAATCTCCTAAGGACACTGTCCATATTAAGAGAAGGTCCACTTGAGGTTACATGCTATAAAGCAGACAAAGCATACATACTTGTGCAATTCATGTACTTTATTATTCTCAGGTGGACTGTTAACAGATCCTTCATTGCACACAATTACCCAAATACACAATTTTTATGTAGAAGTGTAACAGGGTAGGATCTACTCATGGATTATAATCACCACTACGGTACTCTAGAACATACTTAACCTGAAGTCATTTGGCTTTCTCTCATTGGAATCTTTCACTGCCAGCATATAAGTAAATTAGATAAAAAGGAAAACCTCAGATAAATTTAAGCATGTTTACATTCTGCCCATAACTTCTAATAGTACTGGTAAGATTTTAAGGATTATATCAATTGTAATTCTGGGTTGCAAGAAAACTACCATGCAAGTAGCTACTCCCCTCTTTAGATGATGACTGGACAAATTAGTAAAATTTCTGAACTTCAGTGAGTTGCAACAAAGACATCAGACGACTCATTTTCTACTCCCGTCTTCAAGAAGACAAGATGTAGTTCGATAGAGCCAGCGTAGTCAGTTACATAGTTATCTTAATCACACGTATGATGTCGCTGAACAAACAATTGCTACACGTTCAGGATTGCACTTCTAATTTTGTTGATAAAGTCGTTTCGTGTTTTCTGCAAGCCAAAATGCAGAACAAAAGGAATATAAGTAAACTTTTCTCTTAAAGGAACAACATATTGCCAGCATTAATTTCAGAAAATAAGGACAGTATAAAATAAAGTCACAGATGCAGTTACAGATTGAAATAAGAAAATTGGCAACGTGGAGCTATGTCCTCAGAATGCAGAATGCTAGGACCTCAATAGAAAAGTAATTAATTAGTGGAGAAGTAACTTGTCCTGTTTCAGAACATTTCATCAGGCCTTGGACTTTTCATGTAAGCGTAGTTTATAGCACCAATAACATTGGAGAAATTACTAATCATAGAACTCTTGTTTCACAGTTCATAGATAATTGCCTTGATCCTGAGGCATATTTATGTGTTGTAACCTCACTCCCTATGTTGGGGCTCACATGTCTTATTATTCGATACTGTACATTTGCAAACATGAATATGTTCTCCTATCACATTCTGAAAAGCTCCTGTCGTGTAATAACAAAGATAAAAAAATTATTGATTCTGTGTAACCAACAGCTGATTTTGTGGCAACATGAACATATGCATGTACCTACATGCTTCTTGCAGTCAGTTTTTCAATCTGCAATTCCACCACGTGCAAGATATCCATGAATGTTTGTTTGGAGAGCCTAAATATAACTTTAAATTCTATGTTGTCATATTCCTGAAAGGTATTGAAGTATATCTAAAATTCCTCGGTCTTGGTGGAAATGCAGATTAAGATTTCATATTCTGCTAAAACCCTTCATATCACGAACATTAAAACAAGGAGAGAGGAAGCTCTTCATTCTGTTGTATCGGGTACGGTAGCTTGACGAAATTGGAAACGTGCATCATGTTAAACATATTGTTAAAAAGCATTTTGTGACGAAAAAGGGTTTTCAGGACATACACAATCTTAAACAAAACACACTCATGTCCAATATAACCTCTTTGACAGACAAGATTGTATAATGCAGAACAGAATAGAAATACAACACTTCCAGGCATAAAACTATAATTCTATATACACATCAATTGACAATAATGCATATAAAATAGTTTTTATTTACTTGTATCTGAGGATGGCTTAACTTGAAAAAAATTAAGAGGAAACCATGTGATGAAAACAACAATGGTGGCCATTCTCTGTTTACAGATCCAATATTCGATCTTTAGTGATACTTGATTGAACAGCATTGTAGATTGGTCATGCAACTCACTGCAAAGGCAAATTAACACTATAGCACTAAAGAAATCTCCAAGTGCTTTCTTGCAACCCACCAGGCCTTATAATTTATAATCATTACAAAACACCACAAAATATACAGGGACATCACCAGGAGTCTACTCAGTTAACTTTTAAAAACAGTATCTGAAGTTAAAAATTATATTGAACATATAAGATGCAAACAAAGTATTTCCGTCAAACTTCAGGTTTAGCAATGGGCAACCTTCCCTCACCATTCTTAGCAGATATTTACATGAGTTCATTGGAAATAAGGATCACAAAAGGTTTCCCATAGATGTTCAAACTCTGGCAGTGATACATAGATGACATATTTGCAATAGTTCCAAAAAGACACATCAGTGATGCATTAAAACTTCTGAACATACAGGACAAAAGTATAAATTTCACAGTGGAAGTGGAAACAGATGATAAATTACCATTTTTAGATCTAAAATTAATCAAAAACAAGGATAGAATAAATTTCGGTATTCACAGGAAACCAACGCAGACAGACAACTACATAAAAGTTAATAGTTACAATCCAAGAAGCCACAAACAAGCAATTTTCAATAGTTTAACACATAGATTGGTGAATATCCCTCTTTCAGCAGAAGAATACAAAACAGAATATTACAAAATAATTGAAATAGGACAAAAAAAAAGGCTTCCCCAAAGAATTAGTAGATAAAAAAGTAAAACGAGCAGAAAAGAAAAAATTATTAAAAGAAGCTACAACTCTCACAGCAGCAAAAACAAAAATGGGATTCAAAAATTTCACATAACATCCATGGGCCTTTGATAAATTTAAAAAAATGTTCAAGGAATACAACATTCAGCTAGCACCAGTAAACCATTACTCCATAAAAAATCTGCTACTTTCAAACATTCTATATGCTATTCCACCTAACAAAAAATCTGGCATATACCAAATTGAATGCAGTGATTGTAATGAAATATACATAGGAAAAACCAAAAGAAATTTAGAAATTAGATCCAAGGAACACGTTAGGAACATCAAGAGTAAACAATTAGAAAAATCAGCAGTTGTGTTTCACTTTTGGACAAAAGATCATTACATAAAGCCAGAACCGAAACTTCTTAAACACATATCCGGAAAATAAGAACTGTCCACATGGGAACAAATCTTCACACTAAAAAATAGAAACCGAGTATTTAATTTCAACATTCCTCAGAAAGATATTTTCAGCAAGTTCCTTGAACCGTTACCAGAAGAAACATCAGAAGAAGCATCGCCATCCGCACCATGAAACACCATGGAAACCCAGTTATTGTCCGGTTGATAATGGAGAAAAGTTAACCTTCAAAACGCATTCCGGAAAATTATGTTGTAAGTGTTGTTTAGTGTTATTGACTCACCTTTTAAATTAAATATACGATGCACTTTCATGACCAATAAAATCTTGGAAAAAGCAAGGTGAAACCGATAACTAGAATGCAAATGTGTGTCAGGAATGCTCTCTCCTTCTCCTCCTGATCTTCCTCTTTCTGATTTAAGTCCTATGGCTGGTTCTGTCCTCATTCAATCTTTGCCTCAGTCATCTTGTGACTCTTCATCCTCTTGGTATATAAGTCAACATTTTATAACTTTAAAATTAGTTATGATTAAATGTGATGAAAACAGAATATAAGGAAAGTGATATGCGGTGTCTATTTTTTGGCCTCAGAAAAAAAGTGGTGGTGGCAGTGGCTGTGGTAAGTGCCATATGAATGCTTTGAAGAAAATTAAAAAGAAAATGACAGAAAATCTTAACTCTTTTAAATGTGGTGCAAAGTCCTGGTCACAGAAATCACAACGTGTAGCACCTCTTATGTTAAAAGACAGCCCAAGAAACAATATGCAAGAAGCTTGACACAAAGAAAATAAAATATACACATTTCATAATCATAACCCAGAGGAGTACTTCAGTAAAAGATTTTTTCTAAATACTTCAGGAGTTAGAGAGAAATTTGTATAAGCAGCCATGAACAAACAGAAACAAGCTTAAGTTTAAGTTAAAGATTATACATGCATATGCATATATGCATGTGTGAGTTGCCAATATTTTGGTATTAAAGACATTATACAAAACTGAAGACGAGTTACTAATACCTTTTCAAACTATCGCACAGCTTTCCATTGATGAAACAATTTACATCATAAACAAGATACAGATAAAAGCTATCAATTTGGTATTTAAGTATTAAATAAGTAAAGTGTAATTCATCATCTCATCTGAAATCTCCAGGCACATGTTTAAGTGAACATTTTGCTACAAAAATTAATTCAGTTTGTTATTTTTTAAAAAAAAGAACTGTATTGTTCATCCTCTAATCATGAAACTGGAATCCCAAGGTGGATGAGATGACCACCACTATTGAGGTTACAGTGCATAGAAAAGGAGCAGTGAATATTCTATGGAAGATCTAAGTTTAGCTTCCAAGAGCCAATTTGTCCCATACCTCTTATAAATGCGGAGTGGAAACACACGGATGAACAACAACTGCCTTGTAAACTGTGTATCCAGTTTATGTATTGAATAATACCTACCCAAAAATAAATGATTCTACAGCAAATTAAAAAGCTTGGCATAAAACCATGGTTTTAAGCAATTAAGTGATTACAATAATTATCTAAAGTCATAATGTATATCACTGCTTATCACTTATATCATAATTATTATCTCTAAATGTTGTGACCACCTCCGTAGTGCAGTCATGCTTGCCTCTGGTGCAGAGGACCCAGGTTCAATCCCTGGTACCAGCGTGGGGAATTTTCCCCTGCTGGGAGGTCTGGCATAGGGTGCACTCAGCCTTGTTAGGTCCTGGAGGGGGCAATTGTGGAGCTACTTGATAAAGAGGCAGCGACCCCAGGTTGTGAAGGCTGCATAACAGGCCAGGAGGGCTTGGTGCACTGACCACGACCCACCCTCTAGTTCTGCACCCCACTCATGACGCCTGTAGTGGATAGAAGTGGGAGACGCAGCGGCCAGGTGGTAAGCCTTGGCCCGTCAGGGCTGTTGCGCTAGGGGGTAAGCAGATTGCGTTTCTTCACAACACCTAGACAGTAGGAGGCAAATTCAGAAATTGGCATTGTGGTCAAATTTACCTACTAAAAGCATGGAAAACTAATTTCAAAAATTAAGATTAGTATATACATAAAGTTGTTTATAAGTCTAACATCTCTACAATAACTAAAATACTGCATGGATCAAGGCTTGAAAGCTTCAAATCTTACATAAAATATTGCAGTTTTACACTTACGATTGCAACACTGGAATTTGGTGTGTGTCTACTGTAGTTGCTTTTTCGAGGGTACATGTACTACGTTTGTCTGTTTTGGAAAAATGTAATTTATTACTGTGTTCATTTGCAGCATCTGTTTTGGAATCACTGTTTCTATGAACTCTAGCAACAGAACACTCACCAACATTGTTGTAACAATTATCTTCCTTGGAATATCTCTCTTCTTGATGTTGATTTTGTTTGCCCATTTCTAAAGAAGGATGGGTATTTGTGCTTTGAATACTATACTGCTGTTTTAACCAACCATGTTTTCGGATATCGGCAATATGTAAGTAATCTGAGGCTTCCACTGAGTTTTTAGATACATGTGTATCTTCCTCAGGGCTAACGAGTGGAGTTTGGGTCACTTCATGTTTGTCAGGAACCAGTTTTCTAGAAATATCAGACATATAAACCTCCTCAGTTTGCATTTTGCCAATGATGGGGAACTCTTCTGAAGAATTTGAAATAATATTAGCTTGTGCAGGTTTTGACCTCTCAGGTACATTAGTGCCGCAATGGAATGCTTCCTTTACAGCTTCTGTGAAGAAAGATTTGCCAACATCACACAAACTGTTACTCTCATTTTCTTGCATTAAAAGGTCCTCTATTTCTATCTCCTCCTCTTTCAAACAGGGGAGGGATACTAGATCCATCTTTTGATTTGTATCCTCTTCATTTGTGCTCACAGAAAGGAGGAATGCATTGCTGCTTTCTGGCAACTCCTTTTTTTCTTCAGAGGACTTACAGTGATTACATTGTTCTTTATTCTCGGACACACTCAGTTCTGCCATACACTCATTCTTATGTGATATTGCCAAGTGTTCCATAAGCTTTTCTTCAGTTTCCATGCCTCCTTTACAATATTTGCACGTGGCAGGATATACTATACCATCCTGCAAAAAAAGATATAATCAAAACTAAACATTAAACTAGATTTTCAGGCCTAAAGACTATATCCATATCCATATTGTCACATAAGCATTCATATACAATCAACAAATAGATAGCAAAATGGTGACTTGTCAATTAAATAATAAAAATTGTATTGTACTTATAAAATACATCTCTATGTGTGTAAACTTAAAAATATTCGAGAGTAGCATAAAGTTGCCAAAAATGTACATCCTCCATATATTCATTAATATTATAATAAGCCTTCTTTAATAACATGTTCTATATAGTTTCAGAAACTTTGCTTTCTACATTGATGTTTTTTTTTTACTCATGTGGGTAAATTTTCACAAATTTTATTCCCATATAGTATAGGTCTTCTCCAAGTATTCTTAATCTGCATTGTGCAAAGCCTGTTTCACAATTTTATGACTGTCAGTTAATTCTGATGTATAGATGTAACAGTTTTCATATACATACATAGAAGTATAGTACAAATACAATGATATAAGAGTCAAGATTTTTAATTTTTTAAATAATGCGCTATATTATGTTCTACTGCTATACATCATCATCCTTAGTATCTTTTCCTGCATTTTGAATACTTTTGTCCAATCAGTAGAGTTTTCCCATATTATATCATAACTAATTAATGATTGAAACAGACTATAATGCAACCTTTTTTACACCCAGAATAGTTATTTAAGTAAGACATTACATATGAACACAAGCACTATTTAGTCTCTTACTTGATATAGGACCTTCCATCTGAGTTGACTCTCTATCTTGAGTGCTAATAATTCATTTGAATGAGTCATTTTTAAATCAACATTTTGTAATTTTGGGGCATTACTGTAACTACTCATTTGTAAGAGATTTGTTTTATCTTTATTTAATTTTAAACCAACTATTTAATACCATTCCTTAATTTTATTTTGGCTATATTTTGTTTTAGAACTCATATCTTGTAAAGTTTTTCCTTTTGTTATGGTAGTGGTATCAGTTGCATAGAGTATGACACTATCATGTATTTGTTCCGTTAGTCATTTATATATACACTAAAGAATGAAGGTACAAATACTGAACCTTGGGGTAGACATATATGTGTATGTCGATTTCATTGTTCATTCACTTTGTGTGTATTCAGTACATTTGTTTTTGTTACCTTCCTTTCAAGTAAGATCCAAACCACCTCAAACTTTGATTGGTAATCCCATAATATTCAAGTATATTCTCTGATTTACACAGTCAAATTCCTTTGACATACTAAATATTAATGTTGCTGTTCATTACTATCAACCGGGGCAGACTGTTCCAAATCCATGAGTTTGAGTATGAGTATACGCAAGTATGCAGCACCATTGCGCAGAGCACGGCTGTAGAGGGAGTGGTGCCGAAGGATGATAGCCAATACGCCACTGGCCGAAGGTCATAGCAACCCCACTCATTTCCTGTCATAGGTCTATGCCAGTACCCACCCTGCCATGATGGCAGCTTACCCCAGAGCAGAGGTGTGCTGCATGTTGCAGGCTTACTCACGCAAGGCAGTGCCTATGCCGCTGCTCAATGGCAAGCAGCTAAGGTGGAACACATTGAACTAGGGATTCTGAAACTTCATTTTCCAGTTGCACTAATGTTGTGATTTTGTTGTTATATAACTTCCAAAATAATACATAATTCCATGAGGAACCACACCCGAAACTATATTTGACACCAATGGAATAATACTTTCAAAATCAAAATCCTCAACAAAAACACAATTTGGGGGATAGCAAAATGGTTAATGCACATGCCCACAAATATCACTCCACTTCAAATTTATAACATAGCAGAGTATCCCCAGGTCTAGGCTGAAGTGTTAATGAACACCCAAGAGATTGTATTTAATACCAACACCATAAACGGGCAAAAAGAGTTTGCTTTGGACATAACAAAGCCAAAAACATAGGCCAAACATGGACACACAACAGAATGCCAAAGATGAACACTGGTGAAATAAGCTGGATTATCACACTCCTGATCAAAAAAGCACCAGGACCAGACGAAATACCACCAGGACCAGAATAAATACCAAATATGGTATTAAAAAACACCCCAAATAGAGCTTTAAAACTTCAACAATCATCTTTAGTTACACTCTTGAAAATAGTAGATTACCCCACAATTTGCAAAGTAGCCAAAACACTATTCCCCAAGTAAACAAAAATCTTTTTGTATTCATCAATTATGAACCAATTAGCATCCTAAATAAAATAAACATAGTTTTAGGAAAAGTAATTTAAAACAATTAAACTTAGATACTAAGCAAAACAACTTATGAATATTGGAACAATATGGACTTAGAGCACAACATTCCACCAGCTTACAACTACTGAGAAGGACAGAACAAATTATCAAAGTTTTCAACACAAACATAAAAGTGTCTTCTGTACTTCTGTATAGAAGACACTTTTGACGAAGTATGGCACGCTGAGCTGCTCAGAAACTAAAACAAAACAAATTTCACAAATTCTGTCGTAGCTTATTTAGGCTTTACCTTTAACAACCTAAGATTTCACAAGTCTCATGCAGCAAACCACAAAGGCTGGGATCCCTCAAGGAATTCTGTTATGACCAACACTGTTTATCTTATATGAGGGCTGATCAACAAAGAATGAGACTGATTTTTTTCCTGTAGCTTCCATGATAGTTTCGTATCTGTAACATAAATATTTGAAAAGAGCGGGTTTTTATGTATAATGTCAGTAGGTGGCAGCACTCTCCGATTGGTAGGTTGGTAGTAATGCTCTATTTTGTAGACCCTACGTGCATTTCGCATACCAGACAATGGAGGTGACGCGAGAGGAGCAGTATAGCACAATCAAATTCTGTTTTCGATTAAACCACACAACCACCAAAACTTATGAAAAGCTGAAGCAAGCATACAGTGAAGATGCACTACCTCATGCAACAGTGTTTAGGTGGTTCAAGGACTTCAAAGAAGGCCAACTTGTCAGTGTTAAGCAAGGTGGGCCTGGTGTTTCGGCTTCTGCTGTGACTGAAGTCAACGTCAACACAGCTGCTGTGATTGTCTGAGAGGATTGGCGTATAATATTATGTAACCTCAGTGAAGTGTTGAGAATTTTATATGGCAGTGTGTTTACAATTATGCACGACACGACCATCTCCATATGACCCGAGTTTGTGCCTGTTGGGTGCCACGTCTCTTGACTCCCGAACAAAAGGCTGTGCGAATGGAGACAAGCCGTGAGGTGCTGCGTCTCTTTGCTGATGGAGGGGATGCATTCTTTAAATCGATTATCACCGGTGATGAGTCATGGCTACATCATTATGATCCTGAAGGAAAACAAGCCAGCACAGTGTGGAAATCGCCAGGTTCTCCAACACCAAAAAAGGCAAAAGTTGTTCCATCTGCAGGGAAAGTGATGGTGATCACATTTTTTGACTCTAATGGAATGATTTACCAGCATGCAGCTCCCCCTCACACTAATGTTACAGCAGCATACTACACGTCAGTATTGGCTACATTGAGGAAGCACATTGCAAAGAAACGACCAGAGCTTTCTCGGATTGGGTGGCGACTTCATCATGACAATGCACAGCCTCACGTCGCAAATCAAGTCATGCAGTTTCTGGCTCGATTCAACATTACCTGTGTACCACATCCACCTTATAGCCCCGATCTTGCACCCTGTGACTTTTTCTTATTCCCATCACTAAAGGCAAAGCTTAGGGGTATTTGATTTGAGAACTCTGAAGCAGTGCTCAAGAAAAGTGAGACGATTCTCAAGGGCCTGACAAAGAATGGTCTGCAGCACGTGTTCAAGGACTGGCAGAGACGCTATAAAAAGTGCGAAGTAGGAGGGGACTACTTTGAAAAAGATCATGTAAACATTGAATTGGAGTAATAAACATCTGTGAAAAAAAATCAGTCTCAGTCTTTGTTGATCAGCCCTCGTACATAAACAACATGCCTGAACTAATAGGAACAGACATACACATAAACAACGTATCTGAACTACCAAGAACAAACTAGTGCATATAGGCAGATGATACTATGTAACACAATCTATCAATTGCAAATGTTACATTTATGTCTTCAGACTGCTCTAAACACTCTTGAGATCTGGGCTCACCACATGGCACATTAAAGTAAAAAGAAAGTGAAACAGGCAACTGTCCTCACAAAAAGACCACTACAGCTCTAAGACAAACACACCATCCCACTTCCATAATACCAAGCCAAAAGAACTAAATGGAAGGTCCATGTGACCTACTTGAGTATGACAATCGTGTACTTTTGACGGCGCTCAACTACTGATCATCAGCACCCTTATAAAAAGGATCATGCCAGAAGCCACAGATAAATTTCAGTATAATATAAAAATAATAGGAGTACTAAACTAGCAACGGAACAGAATGGACGTGTGGTATAGTTGTTCCCACGGAAGTGAGGAAAAAGGAACTAAGTGACATGGCAGCCGCAAAGCAGACGGGAGAAGTTATAAGAAATAATGGTTTGGCAATGAGATTTAAGCAAGAATGGAGTAGATGGGATAATATAAGAGTTGGAGAGTAAAACTAAAGAATTGGAGAAGGTAAAAACCAAAAAAAAATGGAAAGTATGGAAGACTTCATGAGAAGATAAAACTTGAAAATTTCTGGAACAGAAGAACGAAAAGGAATTGAAGCATTTCAAGAGATGAGAATTGTTAATGAAGAGGCTAGGAATAAATGTGAGAGGCTTCGAACTGCGGATTACTTTAGAATTGGGAAATTAGAAGGCAAAAGGAATATATTGGCGAAATTTAGCAATACAGAATTGGTAACAG
Source organism: Tenodera sinensis (assembly GCA_030765045.1). Classification (NCBI taxonomy): domain Eukaryota; kingdom Metazoa; phylum Arthropoda; class Insecta; order Mantodea; family Mantidae; genus Tenodera; species Tenodera sinensis. The sequence continues at coordinate 124,965,619 of CM060964.1, read as the reverse complement.
AAGTATTGAAAGAAACAAACAAACTAAGGGGAACATTTATAGATATTAATAGGGATCTTTCTTATGAACAAAGAGACCAAAGGAGGAAGATGATTGAAGAAAGGAGGACAGTGAGAAGACAAGGTTTCAATGCATTTATACGAAACGGCAAACTGTGAATTGATGGGCAAGTGGCTGAGCAGAGAAGCGACATAAGGAACATCCAAGAGCATACGAAAGTTGTTGATGCAGTAGACTTAAACAAGCTGATGTCAGTATCCAGTGTGAATGTCCAGAATACACGTGGAGTAAATGAAGTGTGCCTTGACAGAGGGGAAGCGATGAGCAATATAAATGGTGGAGAAGAGGGGGAAATCTCAGAAATAGCGGTCGGCAGAGTGAAGAAGAAAATAAAAAATGTAATTGCATTACGTAGAGTACAGAGTGAAACAAGTATGGGAATCAAGGTGATTAAGAAAATGAGCAAAAAAAGTGTGGAGAAACAAGGGATCAGGGAAAAGCAGAGTGAAACAAGTGTGAAGGTGCAAGGGATCATGGAAAATCAATGTGAAACAAGTGTGGGGACTCAAGGGGTTAGAAAAGCAGCAAAATTTAGGCAGGGGATATCAAGATGTAGGAACATATCAACAAGGTGTAAATATGGCTTTTATGGATAAATTGTAGGAAGGAAGAAATAGAAGGTGTCGTGAGAAGTATAGGAACAGATTTGAACAAATGTGATATGGCTGTACTACAGAAAGCTGCTAGTGAAGTTAAATAATTAGTAACAAGGAAAGGGGACACAAATGGGGTGATGTGTAAGTGAGAAGCATTGAAAATGGTGGTTAGGTGTATACAGATGGTGAAACAATAATAATATGAAACAGAAATAAGTGTAATAATTTACAGAGAGCGACAAATATTTGGCAACTATGAAAAATCTAGTGCAGTATAGAAATTAAATGAAAAAGCAATAACTATTAAAAGGGATAAACACGTGTAAAATATGTAATTGTGATGAAGGGCTGCCCTGTTAGCAAAAGGGCCAGGGTCCAGCTCAGGAGTAGCCCAAGATGTATTTGTTTTAGTACTCAATAAATCATATCATATCAATATAAAGATAATAGAAAAAAGCCAAATACACAAAACTGTACCAAACTAAGAGACAAAAGCCCGAACTAAAACAAAGCTATAAAAAGGTCGAAAATGTATAAAATTTTGTATCTAAAATTCTAAATCCTTAGGTTCATATGTACCACCACTAAAAACTCCAAAACTCTTTCAACCACTTGTTTATCACCTGCCAGGACCTCTACGAGTCTGAGAGCAGTTGCAGAGAGTTTTGAAGGGGCACTCGGGAGACAGACTAACAGCACGTAATGGCCTGAAAAAAGTTTGTCGCACAGCAGACAAATAGGAGCAGGGTCCTCCTTGAAAAGGTAACCACACATAAAATTAGTGTCCAATGCATAACCAAGCTAAGATCATCTCCTCATGACAAGATACTGAGAGGAGGCTACCCAGTTTTTCAGAACTTGTTTCACTGCTTTAGTTTATTTCTGCAAGGAACTGGCCATTCTTTGTGCCAGCACAACAGCAGTGCTCTCCGCACTTCAATCCTGAAGAAGTCTTCTGAAGTAGTACGAGATATGGTAACACTGGGTTCTATGGTTGCCGCCTTTGCTGTTAAATTCGTCATTTCATTTGTTGAGAAATGTGACCAGAATCCATGCACATTAATGCCAGAAGTGTGTAAAACATGGTGGCCATCCTGGGTACGCTGTACAATAGGATGATAGTTGTACAGCTCACAAAGGTTTAGGAATGCACTATGAGAATCACACAAAATGAGACAGTCACCCAATTTGTGATGACACACATGTATGTGGTCCTGTTCCATAAGCCTAAACATATCCAACAACATTTGCAGATTAGTGTAGCCTGACAAAGATTCTAAAAACAAGTGTGGGCATTGCAGACTTCCAGTATACTGTGATCCCGAGTCCCATGTGGGACGTAGTACACAACAAGGGGGGAGATTAGAGGCTCCCCCCTCAGAAACATGTTAATGGGCTTCTTAAGAAGCTCCTGAAAAACAAATTCCATGTTGGAAAGGAACATTGGATGTGTAGAAATAAATCTAAACAAACAATCATTATTTCCTAAGAGAACCTCTCACCGATACTGCAGAAGAGGTTCTGCTAATTCTGCATAAAGGCTCACAACTGGGCTAGTTGGTAAAGCTCCTATTGCCATGCGAATGCACCAATTATGTACTACATCTGATGTTCTCAGCACAGATGTCGTCCTGAAGAATGAACAATACACCCATAATTTAGTTTGTATCGGATCAGTGTGCAATACACTCGCAGCAAAACTGTCCGATCCACTCCCCACGATTTGTCATTTAGCACCCGTCAGATATCCAGGGAATGGTCACATTATGCTCTTACGTGAGCTATATGCAATGAACAGCTAAGTTTCTTGTCGAAGATCAACCCTAGGAAACACATCTCATCTACGAATGTATGTAAATCTGGACTGATACAGAGTGAAGGGGTAATCGCCTCCTACAGTGCCAGAAATTAATGCAGAATGAATTCTCAGTTGAGAAAGGAAAGCCATTTTTTGAGCTCCATTCTCGAAGGTTGTATACACGTGCCATTCCAAAAATGATGGGCCGTCAGAAGCACAACAGACAGCGGTCATCTATGAATAGGGATGATGAAACTCCAGGAGGAACACATTTCCAGGTGGAATTAATTGCTATACCAAACAGTGTAACACTTCTTCTTTCACTTTCCCTGCTGCCGTTAGGCATTGGGTTCCTTCAGCCACTTTCTGTATTCGATCCTATCCTGTGCCAACCTGTATATTCCTCTCAATGTCGTCCCATGTCCGACTGCCACTCTTTCCATACATTGTCTCCATTCCATCCTAGGTCCTCCCATTCTTTTCTTCCCCTCCGCTCTTGCTTCAAATGTGTAGGTAATCTTTCTTCATTCATAAAGTGTAACACTTAGTACTGGTCCCTGAGGTACTCCATTCTCCTGAAGAGGATGGTTAGAAAAAACCAAGTAGTTCCTTACTCAGAAAATGCAGTCTTTTGTAAACTCCTGAATGAACAGTGATAGACATCCATGTATATTCCAGGTGCATAGGGAACATAGTATTTCTGCTCGTCAACATGTATCGTAAGTCCTCTCAAGGTTGAAAGATTTTCTTTTGTAGTGTTTAATGCCCGCTTTTACTACATACAGCACTGCAGGTAGTGATGATAACTGGAATGAAGATGGAGCACCGATGGAATGAGATGGCAAGGGAAACCGGAGAGCCTGGAGGAAACTCGCCCAAGTGCCAATTCATCCACCACAAATCCCACATACAGTTGCCTGGAATCAAACCCGGGCCACTTTGGTGAGAAGCCAATGGTCTAACCGCTCGGCTATGGCACAGCCGTTTGAAAGATATGCCAACAGTTTGACGGTTCTTTATAAATCTGTTCATGATCTATCTTGATATCGACACAAGATGATTCACGTGAATGGATACCGGCTCACTGTGGACTGAGTGGTAATGAGAAAGCTGATTTTCTTGCAAAAAAGGGTACCAGCGGTGTACAAAAATCTATAGTTAATCTACCATTTTATGCAGCTAAAAGATTAGTCAACTCTGAATTCAAAAAAATTATTGCAAAATATTACTATGAAAAATCAAAGAATAAAAGATGGGAACTACCACACATTCAAACAGTGACTCCTGAGTATCCTCGAAAAACAGCAGTTGCAACCTTCAGGTTGATTACAGGACATGATTGTCTGGCAAAACATTTAAACAGAATTGGGATATATTCTTCACCACTCTGTCCTCTATGTGATCTGCAAGAGGAAATGGATCGAGACCACCTTCAAATATCCCCGGCCACTTCTGGTGCCCCATCCATCAGTGAAAAATATTGGAGAGCAAGAGGATTAATGACTTCATTGTCAGAAATCCAGCATTAGCTAACAACAACAGTTGAACGAAGTCGTAGAAAACCAAACTGGGTGTTAGTCTGTAGGTAGCGAGTTTGATGATTCACAGTCAAACAAAGCTTTAGAAAACCACGCTGGGTGTTAGTAGATTGCGAGTTTCTAATCTCCATACCAACCGACCATTGATCATGCACTTGATCACCTTGCAAACGCAACTGGTGAGGAAAATAGGATGGCAGCTGGAGGGAAAATGACAGTCCTTTCTAGCTTTCAAAATAAGTGCAATGGTGGTGTCTGCCTCAAGTTCAAGAGGTCGCGAGTTCTGATCTCGCTTAGGGTAAGTTATCCGGATAAGGTTTTTTCTGAGGTTTTCATTTATCCTGAGAAGACGAATGTCGGGTAACTTAAAGCTCTATGGACCCCGGGCTCATTTGAGCATCATTTCACCCATTTCACTCATCCACTGTCTGATATGACATTACGTTGGAGGACGTTCAAAAAAAAAAAAAAAAGTACAATGTTGGTCTCCCACTATTTTCCTGGAACAAGTGTTGTCAACCCACAAATGACTATAGACATTGAGCAGGAATGCCTTCCCTTCAGGAGAGAGTTGTTGTAACATTTGTATGTGAATACCGTCCGATTCTGATGCTGATAGTCACAAAGATGAAAGAGAATGTCCTAGCTCCACGATGGTGATAAGGTGATTATAATCTTCTATGTTTCTAGCACAAAACATGAAATCTTAAGGTCTTAATTGGAAGGAACTCAGGCAAGTAATTATCCGAGCTAGCACTTGAGCAAAGGCACTGCCAAAGGTGACATTGGACAACCCTAAGAGCATGCCTTCAAGCGCAAATGGCATTCCAGCATTCATCCGCCCACCAAAGGACAGGAAATCAATGGGGTGGAAAGTCAACAGCGATTGCTCAGCAGCCAAAAGAATTCGGCTGGCGAGATGTTAGGCTAAATGATTCAGACTGTCGTGCCTGTTGTAATTTAACACAGCCAACTGGGTGTAAAGGTTACAGTTGGCATAATCCAAGCATCATCTAGACATAGTGTGGAATATGTATCCTGTGTTAAGAGATTAATAAAACATGGAAACTGGTCACTAGAGTGTAAATCAAAGATGACATCCCACTATAAGGAAAGTGCCAACTGTGATAAACTGCTAGATCAAGGTGTGAGAAGCTATTGAAGTAGTTGGAAATGTTCCATTGTTGGGGAGAGCTAGGTTGTAATTCTCCACGAAATCAGCAATGAGCCATCCTCTCGCATAAGTGCAAGTTGGACCCCAAAGCGGCTGATGCGCATTAACGTCTCCCACCAACAGAAACTGTGTTGGCAACTGGGAAACCAGATCTTCTAAATCAGTGAGTGCGAGGTCATCAGATGGAGCCCGATATATGTTGCAAATGTTAAACCTGATGGATGGTATAAAAATCCTTAGGTCGATTGATATGTGAAACCGAAATCATAATGTCAATGTATGTATTTGATAATGGAAAGAAACAAAAGGAGATTCTAGTCAATAGTTAAGGGGAAAACGTAATAAAGCTGAATATGTTAAAGCCTCAAGAATGGAAGCCTAGGCAGATTTAAATGAGTGATAAGGTTACAATTGTTGTTTGTACTCAGCCTTAGTGATTCAGCGGGCTGATTCCTATCTTATCATGACGTGCTCTAAAGTTAGCCAATGGAAATCGCTTCCTTCGTGTTGCTCGCGCAAAAACAAATGCAATGCAAGACACACTCGTCTTGAATCGAGTCGAGATAACGCACGTGCAACTTGGAAGTTGTACGTAAGCTAGCGCGTATACATAATTCGGCGGTTGCTAAATGGTGACAAAGTTAAAGTGTTATAACGTTGTAGTTGAAGTTACAAAGTTACATTCTATTTAAATATTGTCGGCAGTTCTCTACAAATCTGGAAATTTACGAATAAAGTGATATGTTGGTTGATTCTTCGTTTGGTTTCATTCCTACCATAACTCACGCATACCTTGCAGATTAGGACCTCTTGCTAGAGCTAGTTCGGACACCAAACACGAGATCTTATAGGTCTTAAAGGCGACGTCTTCAACGGAGAGGAACGTTTGCGTCATATGATATCAGACTGTAAGGGTACAGATTCAAGAGATATATCATCTCTGATAAGTATCATAGTGCCCCATGTGTAGGAACCACCTCTAACAGTGTAAGATCACACCTTACTGGGATATATCGTCTTATCTGAGAAAGGACTTGCGCACGCAGCTTAGTTTCTTGCACACATATGACCAAAGGTTTATTCTCATTGAGCAGAAGTTCAAGCTATGGTCAGTCTGTTCTAATTTCACATATGTTCCATTGTATGATAGCAATGACACTATTTTTATGAGAATCTCCATTATCTTGAAGTAGGCAGTAATTCAATTCAATTTGACACTTTTCTTAAATGTTCGGCTAACAACTTTTCTGGAGCTTTCTCCTGCTTCTTTTCCAATGATGCTTTTGTAGTGTGGGCAGAATCTTCTTGCTCCATCTCCTTGCAACAATAAGTTTCTAAATAGGGTACTAACATCCAAAACGACTCACGCTGATGCGACAATTTGCGACAAATAAATGTTTATAAGGGGGGATCAGTGGCCCGCGTTGATGTGCCCACAAACTTTATCACTGCCGTGCTAGACCAGCAATGAGCATGAATAACTCCTTTTGTTATTCTATTGGTATCTGGGGCACAGTATGGGTCAATGGATAGGCAAATTAATTACTTATATAGATCCACTTTATAGTACTGTTTTTATTTGAAGCTTTAAACAAATATATTCAACATATTAACACAAATCACATACTCAAACGGCTTGGCGTCCCTACCAATCTCACTACGGGTCCACAACTCCACGTGCACGGACTATAAATTTTCATAAGTCCATATTTTTCTCTATATTTCGTGCTGCTTCGCAGAATATACATTTATTAAACACATCGTCACTTTGTCTTTCTCCACCACTACAGATGTTCATCTGAAAGACACTTTATACGGATAAATCGCTTAATTCTCATGAACACTATCTTTTCCAATGCAGAGCCAGACCAAGCCATGGAAAAGACAATTGAATTCTGATCTTACCAACTATATTCACAATTCTTGATTTAAGGGGGCTTTTCTGCCGCCTCTATAACTTCATATTAAATTACTTTAGAGGGCTTACGTAGAAATATTGCCTCATCCTCTACAGAAGAGGACCATTTCATCATAAAAAATTTTGGTTCAATTGCATCAAAGCGATTGGAAATGGAGATCAGCGAAGATGAAAGTTGCCCATCATTCTCCATCCCTGAAGATTCCTCAGAAGACTATCTTCGAGGAGATGTTGCTTGTGAACTTCTTTTCCCCTTTGTTCGACTTGGAGCACACTTATTTGTCCCTTCAAGGAAGTAAGATCTGTTATATTGGGTCTTGAACTTTTTCAGTGAGGATACTACTATCAGTCTTGGCAGTCTTATTTGTTGAGGTGAACGCTTTTAGTGGTGACCATGCTGAGGTGTTCTTTACCATTTCTGGCTTTGTAGACGTTGATGCGGGCTTAAGTGTTGATGTTGGAAGCTTTGAATGTGTTCTGGCTACAAAAATCTTGTCTGAAGATGAGGCCCCATTTGGATCACTAGTTTGAGCTGCAATTTCCCCACATGGTACCGGTTTAGCTGCAACTGAGCTATGGGTACCAGCGTCAGAATAGAGGGTTCACACAAATGCAAGAGTTCCGGGCTTCCGAGAAGGGCACCTCCTTAACTCAGATCTCCTGGATGGCTCTTTCCTCCATAAACCGGGGGCATTCTCGGGAACTTGATGGATGTTCGCCGCTGAAGTTAAAATGACTGGGAGGTAATGTACAAGCATTGTCGTGCACAATGCCTCCGCTGTTGATGCAGGTAGCTTCACTGGTTCAGAAACTGCTCATGCAACCAAAGCGCTGACACTCTGTTTCATTGTACATGGCCTAACTTCAATGGCCTCAGAACCTGCTTTAATCTTTTATGTGAGACCTATCTGATCAAAGGTAAGGAACAGGGTATGTATGGGCAGCTTTTCACAACATTCTTTCTGCTGGACCCAATACACAAGTGTGATACCTTAATCTTCCTGAATCTCCTGGTTGCACACACTGTCCAATGCACAGTGGTTTACCACACCGCACAAGGAGTTCAAGTTCCTGTGTATCCCTACTCGTACTGGATAACTGGCTAACAAGCTGGCTTCTAATATTTTGGCTGCCTGGGATGGTGAATTGGCTTCGACCAGGAGCGTGCCATTTTGTGATCTAGTACAAAACTTCATTGGGCCAGCTATTTCATGAAGTCCCTTCTGGATGACAAATGGATTCACTGACAATTTCTTTCCTTCCTCTGTTCTGGTGATTACCAAGTAGCAAGGACCATTTGACTCAGCTACTTCTGTTACTCTTAACTTTGCGTATTTTGGTGAGGCCTTTTGTACCACGACGACTTAATCCTCCACCACTGTAAATATCTCCGATGGCATGCTCACATCCTGGGCACCACTCCGGCTTAGATGAGAGTCCTGGCCTTGCTCACCCTAGAGTCCCGCCTCCCAGTGTCTAGACAGAGGGAGCCAATTGCCTTCAGGAGTGCTTCAGCCCATGCAATGGGCCTTTATCAGCGGATACAAACACAGTCTTACACAATCACTGTCACTAACTTGCTCTATGATGTAATCAGAGCATTTCTCCACTTGTCAAAAAGACATATGAGTTGTATTTTGAACCAAAGGTTGATGAGTGAAGTGTTGGGCACCACACAAATGTTGCTCCCACTATTTAAGTGGCTGGTTACATGGAACTCGTCTATCTATGCCATTTGCCATGTCACAGGTGTGGAGGGAACCTAGAGATCACATTACAGATTGTTACATTTGTTTAACAAAAGTAAGAGGAATTCCAGGTAAATCAAAGCACACAGTTTCTTATCCAAATTTGGAATCTGCAATGTGCCCAGTTCCACATTCTGATTCTCTCCCAGCTCCCACCAGCGGAATGGACACTGGAAGATGAAGCAGGCAACGACAGTAGCAATCCAAAAGATCACAAAGACCATTACATGCCACCCACATCACAGTTACTACCACAGCCATTATCACAGGCAGAGTTGAATAATCTTGTAAGGGATCTAAATCTTTCAAAAAGACAGGCAGAGTTATTTGGGTCTCATGTTCAAGAAAAAAGTTTGCTACAATCAAACGCCAGTATATCATTCAGTAAACAACAGCTTGGTCTGTCCACTTTACTCATGGCAGAGGTTTTTGTAATGACATAGATGGGTTGCTTAAAGGATTTGGGATGGTTCATAATACAGAAGAATGGTGCCTATTTATAGATTCCTCCTCAAACAGTCTCAAAGCTGTTCTCTTACAAAACAGAAACAAGAAACCATCCATATCAGTGGCCCATTCAGTTCGGTTAAAGAAAACCTGCACTAACATAAGACTGCTTCTGAAAGATACTGGCTATTCAACTCACAAACAGAAAATCTGCAGTGATCTCAAAGTTCTGGGACTACTTCTTGGAATGCCAACTGGTTATAAAAATATTGCCATTTTTTGTGTCACTGGTAAAATAGGGCAAGGAAAGAATTATGTAGAAATGGCCTTTAGAAGAAAGCTTCAATCCTGGTGAAAGAAATGTCATACAAACCTCTTGATAACAAAGAGAGTGCGCTGTTACCACCGCTGCATTTGAACAAATTTGTGAAAGCAATATACAAGTATGGGTGGGGTTTTCAATATTTAATATCTAAATTTCCTGCCAATGGTAATGGAAAAATAAAGGTGCTTTCATTGGACCTCAGATTTGTGAGTTGATGATCTTCAAAACGTTGACAGATACTGAAAATGCAGCTTGGCTTGGATTAAAAACATGTGCAACAGTTTCTTGGGATATGATAGGTCTGAAAATCACAGAGAACTGAAAGAACACATGCTGGACTCTTACGAAATGCAATATGTCCTTGAAACCACATTTTCTTCACTCCCATTTGCATTTTTTCTCTGCCTAATTTTGGAGGTGTGAGTGACGAATATGGTGAGAGATTTCATCAAGATATAGCTGCCACGGAAAAACGATATAAGGGAAGATGGTCACCAAACCTGCTTGCGGATCACTGCTGGATGCTCCAACACAAGGTTTCACCATCCATCCACAAACGGAAAGTTTCTAGGAAAAGTTTCTAAATTATGAGTACATTGTATGCATTATTCAGGATTATCGCTTTTGGGGGGAGGGTTTCGGAATACAAAAAATAATTTTATTATACAACCTGTATTTTATTCAGCAACAGGCTTCTAATCTACAGTAATAGGCATTTCCACGTGTCTTTAGAGTTGCCAGTTTGTTTTTTATGGACTGAACATATATTGCTATTGATATGAAATATAGGCCAAGTGGTTCATCTGGCATATCTTTTACACAAAAGCTGATATCTACATCATGGAACTTTTCTGATTTCATTTTCGTAATGAGCATCTGTGAGTTGGTAAAGAACACCTACTTTCATCTCGCGGCAAAACAAAAAGTTCAAATTTGTTGCAGTGTGATCGGTGCATTTCACATGGCAATAGGACCTTTTCCAACTAGCCCAGTTGTGAGCCTTTACACTGAATCAGCAGAATCTCCTCTGCAATAATAGGCAAGAGGTCCTCTTAGCAAATAAATTGTTTGCTAAGAGTATTCCTATGAATCCATCTTCCAGGATTTTGTTTCCAGGAGCTTCATAAGAAGCCTGCTATTGTAATGCCTAATGTGCTTCCAAGGGGGGAGGCTCTAACCCCAACCCCCTGGTTGCGTACCATATAGGCCATGTAGGTCTTGGGATGACAGTATGCCAGAAGTCCACAATGCCCATGTCCAGTATCCACTTCTTTTTTCAGAATTTTTGTCAGGCTGCACTGACCGACATTTGATGGACCCAAGAGCACCAATGGTGTTGGATGTGCTTAAGTTTATGGAACAGAACCACATACATTTGGTTTTCATAGTAGCACTTCCATTTATAATGCAGAGCTGTATGTAATATACCAAGCTATTTTACATGTATGCTGCCACAAACTGAGTGACTGCCTCATTTTGAGTGATTCTCATAGTGCACTTCTAGTCCTCGCGAGCCATACAACTACAAGCCTATTGTACAGCATATCCAGGCTGCCCTCCATGTTTTACACGCTTCTGGCGTTACTGTGGTGTGTGCATGGATTCCTGGTCACATAGGTTTGCCGGAAAATGAAATGGTGGTTTTAGCAGCAAAGGCGGCAACCACAGAACCCAGTATTACCATATCTCGTATTACTTTAGAAGACTTCTTCAGGATTGAAGTGTGGAGGCAGTGCTGTTGTGCTGGCACGAGTGGCCAGCTCTTTGCAGAAATAAACTAGAGCAGTGAAAGAAGTTCTGATGAAACTGGGTAACCTCCTTCCACAAATCTCGTCATGAGGAGATGATCTTAGCTAGGTTACACATTGGCCACTGTAATTTTATGTATGGTTACCTTTTCAAGGAGGACCCTTGTCCGCTGTGCAATAAATTTTTGTCAGTTCATCACGTGCTATTAGTGTGTGTCTCCCTAGTGCCCCTTCAAAACTCTCTGCAACTGCTGTCAGGCTTGCAGAGGTCCTGGCAGGTGATAAACAAGTGGTTGAACGAGTTTTAGAGTTTTTGGGGGTGGGACATATAAACCTAAGGATTTAGAATTCTACATACGTAATTTTATACATTTTTGACCTTTTTATAGCTTTGTTTTAGTTCTGGCTTTTGCCTCTGTTTGGTACAATTTTGTGCATTTGGCCTTTATTCTATTATTTTTATACTATATTGAAATTTATCTGTGGTTTCTGCCATGATCCTTTTTATAAGGGCACTGATGATCAGTAGTTAAGCGCCGTCAAAACTACTACATGATTGTCATACTCAAGTAGGTCACATGGACCTTCCATTTGGTTCTTTTGGCTTGGTATTATTGAAGTGGGATGGTGTGTTTGTCTTAGAGCTGTAGTGGTCTTTTTGTGAGGACAGTTGCCTGTTTCACTTTCTTTTTACTTTAATGTGCCATGTGGTGAGCCAAGATCTCAAGAGTGTTTAGAGCAGTCTGAAGACATAAATGTAACATTTGCAATTGATAGATTGTGTTACATAGTATCATCTGCCTATATGCACTAGTTTGTTCTTATTAGTTCGGAGTTCTAAGTCAGCAGCGGAAGGAGACGGACGTGTCCTGTGACAGCACTCATAAGTGAGAGGAAGAAGGGAACAAGAAACATGGCAGCTGGGGAAGCAACTGATAGTGTGATGAGAGAATTGATTGAATTGAAAAGATTATTAGTAAGAAACACAGGTACAGAAATGGTTGATAGAGAAGAAGAGTTTAACAGAAATGTGGAGGAAGTTAAGAACAAGATGATGAACATTAGTAGAAGAGTGGAAGAAATGGAAGATAAGAACAGACGGTACAACCTAGTAATTACGGGAATTGAGGATAGAACAGGAAGGGATGCAAGAAGAGAGATCCGAGAACTTTTAGGAAGCAGATTAGGGATGGAAGTAAGATGCTACGATATTTGTGAAGCTTTCAGATTCGGCAACAGAAGAGGAAGAAGAAATATCTTGGTGAAATTCATTAGCACCTAATTGCCCTCGGATGTAATAAAACAAGCCAAAAAACTGAGAGGGACGGACATCTACTTCAACAGGGATTTAAATTATAAGCAAAGAGAAATACTGAGAAGATTAATAGAACAAAGAAGATCAGCACATAAGCAAGGAAAAGTGGCATACATTAGAAATTTGCAGCTATTGATCAATGGAATAATGACAGAAGGGACATCAGAGCGAAAAAACGATGAGATGGACAAAAAGAAGACAATGAGCCAGGAAAACAAAATTGACACAAAGAGCTTGGATCAACAGAATACAACACCAACTGAGGAGGTGAACGATCAGGAAATGCAAACTCTTCAAAATGTACTAGCAACATGTGTGTTGTGCAGTACTGCACGGGTGGGAGAAATGACCTTGAGTGAAGCTCCAGCTGAGATAGGAAGTGATGATGAAGGAGGAGAAGAAGAAGAAAAAAAAGAAGGAAAAAGTAAAGCTTGAAAGGAGTGAATTAATAAGTGAGTTTATTAGGGTATGGAAAAGTGAGTGTAAGGGTACAATTCCAAAGAAAATTAGAAAAATACGAGTGAAAAAGATCACATAGCAGTGGATGTGTGTAAGCGGGAAGGCAAAGAAACGGTTGTTAAGTATGGCCGTGAAAAGGGAGGAGATCAGAAAGGTGGCTATCATGTGAGGAAAAACAAGAACAAACAAGCAACAGGAACACCTCACTGTGTGACGAGACAGAGCAAATGGTTTTGAAGGTGTTAGTTAGGAGTTAAAGAAGGAGGGAAGCTAGGTTAAGTCAGTTGAACTACGCGTTTGTAAAAGTGAAACCAAGGAAGTGTACATGAAATAGGGTACAGGGGGAGTTAAAAAAAAGGGGATTTAACACAAATAGAAATGAAAGGGAAAGACTATCAATAAAGAACAGATAAATGCAATTGTTTAAATAATATGAGAATGTTTTAAACACGTCCAGTGATAAATGCAATTGTATGTATTGCAAAGAGCTGTCCAAGATAAAAGGGCTAGGGCCCAATTCAAGGATAGCTCAAACGTATAAGATTAGAACAAAATAAATATCAATGTCAATATTAGTTCAGATACGTTGTTTATGTGTATGTCTGTTCCTATTAGTTCAGGCATGTTGTTTATGTATAAGATAAACAGGGTGGGTCATAACAGAATTCCATGAGGGATCCCAGCTTTTGTGGTTTGCTGCATGGAACTTGTGAAATCCTAGATTGTTAAAGGTAATCCCTAATTATAATTATATAAGGCTATGGCAGAGTCTGGAAATTTGCATTGTTTTAGTTCAGGGGAAGACAGGTATCGCTGCTGTAACGTCAGCTCACTGAGCTCGCATGCTCCCATCGATGGCCAGTTGAACGTGTGACGTCACAGCGGGAAAGAGGAAATGGCATACGGTACATCGTAATTTTAATGCTGACTGTTTCAATTACGGAATAGACACATATTATAAATAATTACATTTTGGCTTTATGCCATATATATTCTAGTTTATGTGAACAGTCGTATAACGCAAATAGAACAGAAATTATAACTATTTTTCCTGAGCTAGAGGAGAGCTATACAGAACTATTAGGTAGACATTTCCGAAATTTGCCGTTTCGCTTTTCTTTAACTAGTTTGTCAATGCTTTAACTAGTTTGTCAATGTTGGGGCGTAATGTACAGCAAATTTGTAACCGAAGACTGCATGTTAGATTGTGATCTGACAATATGCTTCGGGATTTTGACTTACAAAGGTTCATAACAGAAAAGAATTGTTCGCACACATACGTAGAACCAAACACACATAATATCCGTGCAACAAGGGCATACAACCTCAGAAATCTCGTTTAAGGAACATTCTTATCAAAATCAGTCAAGTCTTCCTTGTGTGTATATTTGTCTTTCAGCAAATCGTCGCACTGTAAATTTATCAATTCAATTTGCTACCTGCTAGAAACATTGTTAACATCCAATGAATACGGGGTTGCAAAGATCTGAAACGTAGTTGACAATGTTTCTACATCTTGAAGCTTGGTCTTAAACTGAACGGGGAACTGAACACAAACACAAAACCACTACACAACGTCAACAAAAACACAAAATAAAAACAAAATTCACACTAACGCAGTTGAGATTCCTCACACAACAAATAACAAACCTCAGACTAGGCTGAAGAGGGTTCTCCCTAAACATGCCCAAATAACATTTTTCATATTTATTCAGTTTCGTGCAAGTAGCACCGCTGATCTATGCAGCACAGCAATACACCGCTCTCGCCTGACGTCACACGACTGTACAAGCTGACTCTTCACTTAAATACGTCACACGGCCCGATGTTGTCTTCCCCTGTTTTAGTTCCTGAGTAGCTCAGCATTCCACACTTTTTATTTATTTGTTTTGAATACTATAGTAATTTGTTCCATCATTCTTAGTAGTTGTAAGCTGGTGGAATGTTGTGCTCTAAACCCAAATTGTTTCGATATTCATAAGTAGGGCTCGGAAGTTCATGCCCTAAAAAACACTGAAATATGCATGCCAATATGCTCTTAAAAACTTGAAAATATGCCAAGAAATATGCACTATTGAATTAAAACAATTAATGTCCCTTTGCAGTAGACAGGACGAGTTAGTATAAATAATAAATAAAGTTACCTTATTCCTTAGAGGTTGAAGCAGAAGTGGTCCCGCCGCTGGTATTAACTGCTAAATTGCAGTTCACAACCAACATTTTGCACAAATTTTCAACTGTAAAACATTGTCTGTTGTCTCGCAAAACACTTTTGTAACGTGAAAAACTCCACGTCACAAGATGTTATTGGGGCATATTTAAATTATGTTAACTGCTTCACAGAGAGAGTGAAGTCTCTTGGTATGACAGATGGTTTCCTTTTGAGGATGTCTAGAATATCGCACATCTGTTTATAACCAGAATTTTTTGAAATTACATAATTCACTCTCTCTTTCACTTTTTGTCCTATGCTACCAGGAACCGATCTTTTTCAAAGACAGTAAGTGATTCATGCAAAGGAGGTCCTACAGCTTCCAATGCCGTTATGGCTGTTGGTAAGAAAGAAAAATGGGCAGATATGAAACTAAGATCCTCTTTTAATCCAGTGCCTGACATAATATTTTCCACAGGTTCTATTGAAGGATCATTCGAGTCCAATGAATTAACAACCACTTCGACTATTTCTATGTGCTCAGCAAAATATAAAACTACATCGACCCATGTTCCCCATTGAGTTAACACTGGTGCAGGAGGAAGTCGGATATTAGGTACTGTTGATCTAAACAACTTAACTCTTTTAGGAGATTTAACAAAAATTCTCTTTGTACTGGACACAACTCTACCTATAGGAAAGAATCACGTATTGTCTCAGAAATGCAATGAAGAGCGTGTGCCAAACAAGTTACATGAATTTAGTTAGGAAAAATACCTTTCGGAGTTTGTCCTGATTTTACCATATAAGGACCTGTGTCAGTAACAAATAAAAGTAACCCCATAATAATTTCAAAGAGTCCATCACAAACTGGGTCACAGTTATATTGTCAGTGGCCGACAATTCGCACCCATTAAGAATATAAGGTGTACTCTTTTGTTCATTATTTAAAGCACCCACGATTATATTCGCAATAGCATGGCGCTCAAAATCAGGGGTTTCATCAACAGACAACCACACAAACTGAACCGCTAAGTCATTTTCTATATTTGACAATATGTTATTGTAACAACGTCCTACATAAGTCTTACGCAGTGTACTTTCTTCAGGCACATGTTGTCAAGTGTACTTGGCAAGGTTTTTAAATGTCGGACTATTAATTTTGAAGAAGAGAATATCAGCAGCTAAAATGCATGGCACAAGTCATAGGAAAATTCAGTAACCCTACTTCCTAAACACTCTACTAGCTGTTTTTGAGTACGTTCTTTGCAAATTTTCTGATTAAATTCTCCTTA
This sequence comes from Tenodera sinensis, assembly GCA_030765045.1. Taxonomy (NCBI): domain Eukaryota; kingdom Metazoa; phylum Arthropoda; class Insecta; order Mantodea; family Mantidae; genus Tenodera; species Tenodera sinensis. Next base: position 124,949,046 of record CM060964.1, on the reverse strand, counting down.
TGCTTTGCTGGTTTATGTGCTGAACTGTTTGAAATATTTTCTCACTTCCTACATTTTACTCACCCGCTCCACAAAACAGTACCCTATTATCTGTAGATATTAAATCACTCGAAAACTCTTTCTGTAAATTAATTAATCTAGCACTCGAAGTTGGTTTTATTTTCGGCATTTGAAGAGCTTTTTAACACTTTATATGCCTAATTTAATTTGGTGGGAACCAGTTCACAACACTTACGTTTGAATACCACGACGCAACTACTGGTGGGCAAGCAAGTGTTGCTATAATCGTGCTGCTCAAAACATTGACCTGCACTTTATCGTTGTTAATATAAACCTCTCAGTTAACGCACTGATTATTCTCTGCGCACATGCATATAATGAAAGGATCTAAACAGGGGATGATTCACTTCATGACAACATGACTCAACATTACTTCTCGCCACCTTGCGAGCTGTATCATCATGTGCAATACCACCAATATGAAAAATATTATACAAATGGAAAAAATAATAAAAAACCATAAAAATCATTAAAATATGCAAGATGGGGGCTATAATATTGAAATCTTTGTGAGTTGCATCATCATGTGCAATACTACCAATATGAAAAATATTATCCAGATGGAAAAAATAATAAAAAACCATAAAACCCATTAAAATATGCAGTAAAGGGGCTATAATATTGAAATATTATGCATTTATCAAAAATGAAGAAAATATGCAGTTATATGCACCATAAAATCACGTCCAAATAACTGAAAATTCCATAATTCGTGCACATAATGTAAAAGCATACATTTTTAACCCCTATGAAAAAACATGCAAATGCATGAACTTCCTAGCCCTATTCATAAGTTGTTTTGGTTTGTATACAAGTTTAATTGTTTTAATATTACTTTTTCTGAAACTATGTTTATTCTATTTAGGAGGCTAATTAGTCCATAATTGATGGATACAAGATTTTTGTTTACTTTGGGGAATAGTATTTTGGCTACTTTCCAAATTGGCCGCCTCCGTAGCGCAGCTGGCAGCGCGCTTGCCTGTGGCGCAAAGGACCCGGGTTCGATCCCCGGTACCAGCATGGGGATTTTATCCCCTCTGGGAGGTCTGGCACGGGGTGCACTCAGCCTCGTTAGGTCCCAGGGGGACCAATTGAGGAGCTACTTGATGGAGAAGTAGCGGCCCCAGGTCGAGAAGACCGCATAACTGGCCAGGAGGGCTCGGGGCGCTGACCACGTCCCACCCTCCAGTACTGCACCTCACCAATGATGCCTGTAGTGGGCAGAGGTGGGGGACGCAGCGGCTGGGCGGTAGGCCTTGGCCCTTCGTGGGCTGTCGTGCGGGGTTTACATTAAATTTTTTACTTTCCAAATTGGGGGGTAATCTACCACATTCAAGAGTGCAATTAACCTCTTGAGGGATATCGACGTGAAATCCTGTCCATTTAAAATGGCAGATGAGCGATATGGGCGTCCTGTGCGTTTAAGCATTTAACCCTTATTTATCCCTTATCCAACTCAACTTATTATAATTTTCCCTTTTATGAAACATTTTAGTAAGGTCTATATACTTTATTGGCTTACCTTAATATGTTCGTTCTGCAGTGATTTACCTCAAAACAGGGATAAACACATAAGGGTACGTACATCTCCACATTCGCGAATTCCCTTCTTGCGGCACACGAAACACTTTCGAAATGGGCGGGACTTCTTTGCTGTTGGTGGTATCCTTTTAGGATAATGTTTTCCTTGAAGTCTGAGGGCTGCAGGGGTTTTGAATTTTCAACCCCCAACGTGGTATTGTTCAATTAGGCTGCGAGTTATTTATAGTCGGTAGTCAAGGTCGGTCATTGTCCTGTGTGGGTTTAGAGAGCTGTCCAAATCCCCAAACAATTGTATATGGTTATATCCAGTTGGTGCAAAAACACCTTTTTATACCACTTCTCCCTTCAGCTACAAGCAGGAAAGAATACGTATGTATTTCAACAAAGAAAGACACGGACTCTACTCAGTTACGAAACTCGCGTAAGCAAAAGTTGTAATGTTGATCTATTCTGATGACTCAAGAGACCACGCATACAGTAACGCTTTATTACACAGTATGCTGACGCATAAGCCACACATACAATGGGTGTTTCTTTACTGTATCTTTCCGAGAACTTATATTAGATGCGTTCGACAGAGCAAAGTTGACTTTTCACCACAGTGAAACAAAATTGTGCCATTTCAACGTTTTGTAAATAGAACTCAACTTTGCTGATGACGTACATTTATACTGCAAATAATGAGTTTTATACCAGTTTTTGTTTCATTAAAATAACTTAATATTTACACAAAATACAGCTGTGTATATACGAAGCGCATTTAACAATTTAAATGCTAGCAGTTCTCGGCTCGCGGACGTTTAAATGGCCATCGCTCAAGAGGTTAAAGATACTTGCTGAAGTTTTAAAGCTCCATTAGAGGTTTTTTAATACCACATTTTGGTATTTTGTATGGTCCTAGTTTGTTTTTTTTTTTTTTTTTTGAGGAGTGTGATAATCCAGCTTATTTTACCAGTGCTTGTCTTTGGCATTCTGTTGTGTGTCCATGTTTAGCCTAATTGTTTGGCTTCGTCCAAAGTGAGCTCATTTTGCCCATTTATGGTGTTGGTAGTGAATACAATCTCTAGAGTGTCCATTAACACTTCAGCCTTGATCTGGGGATGCTCTGCTATGTTATTAAATTGAAGTGGAGTGTTATTCATATGCATGCACATTAACCATTTTGCTATCCCCCAAATTGTGTTTTTGTTGAGGATTTAGATCTTGAAAGTATTATTCCAATGGTTGGAAATACAGTTTCAGGTGTGGTTCCTCATAGAATTATGTATTATTTTGGAAGTTATATAACAACAAAATCACAACATTAGTACATTACAATGAAGTTTCAGAATTCCTAGTTGATGGTAACCAACAGCAACATTAATGTGTAATATCAAAGGAATTTGACAGTATAAATCAAAAATATTTTTTGTTATTAAATAAACCTGAATATTATGGGATTACAAATCAAAGTTTGAGATGGTTTAAATCTTACTTAAAAGGAAGGAAACAAAAAAGTGTACCAAATACACACAAACTGAGTTAGAAATCAAATTGACAATATGCAGGTGTACCCCAAGGTTCAGTATGGTGCCTTTATTCTTTACCATATATACAAATGACTAACGGAACAAATATATGATGGTGTCATACTATATGCAGCTGATACCACTAGCCCGCCTCGGTAGCGTGGTGGTTAGCGTGTCTGCCTCACGTTCAAGAGGTCGCGAGTTCGAATCTCGCTTAGGGTAAGTTATCCGGGTATAGTTTTTTTCCAAGGTTTTCCCTTATCCTGAGAGACGAATGTAGAGTAACTAAAAGCTCCATGAACCTCAGGCTCATTTGAGCATCATTTCACCCATTTCATTCATTCACAGTTCGATATGACATTAGGTTGGAGGACGTTTAAAACAAAAATGATACCACTACCATAATAAAAGGAAAAACTACAAGCTTACGTAAGTTACAAGATAGGAGTTCCAAAACAAAATATAGCCAAAATAAAATGAAGGAATGGTATTAAGTAGTTGGTTTAAAATTAAATGAAGATAAACAAAATCTCTAATTATAGTAATGCCCCAAAATTGCAAAATCTTGATTTAAAATTGACTCATTCAGCCGAACTATTAGGACTCACGATAGATAACTTAGTGGAAGGACCATCAGTTGTGAGTGCAAAGTTACGATACAACAGAACAGTTGTGTATTGATTCCATACATGCAACAGTGGCTACAGTAACAGTATTAGCACTTCACTGAAAGTTTAAGAAGAAATAAAGTGATATAAAAAGTCACTGGTCTTTTGTCACAATAGCTAGCAGGATTTCCTTAAAATAGTAAACATGACTATGGATCTTTATGGTCAACTGAAATGTCAGGAGGATGTCACAATTTTTGTTTGTTTGTGAAATATATATACAGTGAAGCAACACAATTCTACAAATATAACAGTTATCTTTAAACTTCACTTATCTTAGTATTTGCTAATTCTTGAAATTAAAAGCAGAATAGTTTTGCAATGTATTTACTACATCATCTGTACCACTCTTGGTATACAGTCACTATCGTAACAAATGCTAAATCACTTATATTTCTAGGTTACCAACCACTGAAAACAAAACAAATTTGTTAATAGAATCAATCAGCAGTATTTCAAAATTCATTGTGGTCCTTATTTTTAAAAATATCTTTTCCCAAACCACTAAATCTATGGGTCCATTTAACTGTTTTAATAATTTAACCTCTGGATTTATTTCATGATTAAATGACCAAAAATGATCTGCCACAGCTGATTATCAATATGTTTATATTTAATGTTTCTAAAATATTCCTTTATTTTGGTTTCCAAATGATAATTGGTTTTACCAATATAAACCCTGTCACAATCCAAACAGTTAAATTGATAAATGCCAGATTTTTTTATAATTTGGAAGCACATCCTTTTTAGAAAAATCCAGCAATTTTTTTTAATTATATTTATTTTGAGGAACCAAAGTTATCCATGCTCTTTAGAGCTTTTTGTAAATATTTTATTAGCCCAAGGATGGTAAGTAAACCTTCTAAAATTACAATCATCTTTTATTTTCTTGAGGGTATAAACTTCTTTAACAGCTTTATGATATTTGAATTTCTCTAATTTTTTTAGGAAAACTTCATATATATAAAGTCAATCTGACACAAACATTAGACATCACTTATTTAAACCTGACCGAAGAAGTTAAGAAAAGTGATACTCCAACTAGTGTTCTAAAATTATTGGCATTAGAGACAATCTATTCTAGATTTCTGGAACATGAATGACTCCATATTTATACTGATGGATCACTGATATCAAACCAAGATAGAGCAGGGGCTGGAGTCACGGTCACCTCTTTTCCTACTACAAATCTTTAAGTTATGGAACTACAAACTTCGATGGAGAAATTGAAGCAATTCAAATGGCCCCACAAAATCTTTTGTATAGAATCTCACATTTTTATCAAGCAGTTATTCTCTCAGATTCCAGGATGGCAATTATAGCAATTACTTCCAAGTTGTCACCAAAAAACCAAACTATTACAGAATGTTGGAAAATCCTTACCCATCTAACAGCACTACAAAAACACCTAGTCTTCCAATGGATATTAGCTCATTGTGGACCAAATGGTAATGACAAAGCTGATTTTCTTGCAAAAAAGGGTACCAACAGTGTACAAATATCTATAGTTAATCTACCATTTTATGCAGCTAAAAGGTTAGTCAACTCTGAATTTAAAAAAAATTATTGCAAAATATCGCTATGAAAAATCAAAAAATAAAAGATGGGAACTACCAAACATTCAAATAGTAATTCCTGAGTATCCTCAAAAAACGGCAGTTACAACCTTCAGGTTGATTACAGGACGTGATTGTCTGGCAAAACATTTGAACAGAATTGGGATATACTCTTCACCACTCTGTCCTATATGTGATCTGCAAGAGGAAATGGGCGAAAACCACCTTCAGATATGTCAAGCCAATTCTAGTGCCCCATCCATCAGTGAAAAATATTGGAGAGCAAGAGGACTAATGACTTCACTGTCAGAAATCCAGCATTAGCAAACAACATCTTTTATGTATAAAATCTGTATTAAAAGCATTAATTACTGCAGTGTTGATAATGTGTTTGTACTCTGTGTTGAATTCTTCCTTATTAAGGGGTATATGTGCTAACCTATAAATTAAACTATTAAAAACAGCAAATTTGTGCAAAAAAGGATTAAAACTTTAATGTAATTATGATTATGAGTAAATTTTCTATAAATGCCAAAACTCAATTTATTGTTACACTGTATTATCTTTAAATCTAGGAAGAGAACAGAAGGTAAACATTATTTTTAGTTTCCGAAGTGAATTGTATGGCTTTATCTTGTAAAGTTAAAGGTTCTATGACATCATTTATGTGTTTCTCAGAAACAATAGCAAAAAGGTCATCTACATATCTGTGCTAGGTTTTAAAAATTAAAGGGAATGCTTTAGTGATTCGTATTTCAAAAAAGCTCATGCAAAGATTTGCAAGAAATGATGGAAGTGGACCACCTATTGTCAAGCCAGTAAGTATGTTGAAAGAAATGTCCATTAAAAGTGAAAAATTGTTTATCCAAAGATTGGCAAGCCTCACAAAATTGTCTATTAATTCATTTACTTCTACAGAACTTAGCCATCTTTTCAAAAGCATCAAGTTTTTTCCCTAGGGATGCTAGGAAATAAAGTAGTTATGTCAAAAGGAACAAGCTTATCATTATCAGACAATACTGTATCGCTAATCTTTTCCACCATTTCACAAGAATTATTCATACTTAAACTTTCAAATTCATCAAAAGTACCGAGTATTTTATTGAACCATTTAGCCAGACTGTAAGTGAATTTACATAATTTATCATGGGCCTTATTGTATTTCCTGATTTATAAATTTTGGGAAGTGCATACAATCTGGATAGAACTGGATTACTGACTTTTACAATATGTTTTTCTTTATTAGGTATTGTTTTCACTTCATTAAGGACTTAATTAAAAGTTGTAATGCACAATTTTAATGGTTCATTAACAATTCTTATGCAATCCTCGCCTTGAAGTAAAAGTTCTACTCTGTTACTAGGGGTGTTCAAAAATGATTGGCACTATAATTTTTGTTTTGTTTACAAGAACCATTTATAGAGCAAACTCATTCAGGTAACATTACAGGTATTCCCTGTCAATGTCTATGCCTTGCTCCATCGTTCTGGCAGCTTCCATATTTGCATAGCAAACCATTCTTTGGGGGTATCCCAGCGCCACTGATGGACAACTGCATGAAGTTCGTCATTAGTGGTGAACTTCTTACCCCAGAACACAGTTGCCATTTGTTTCCGAACGAATAGTCTTGGGACGAGGGCTCGCAGCATGCTTCCACTCCATAGACTGGCGTTTCTTTTCTGGAGTCTTGTGAAAAAACCATGACTCGTCGACGGTGACCAGTTTCGCAAAGAATTCCTCTGGATCTGCACTGTACTGTTGCAGCAACTGTTGGCATACATCCACATGGTTCTGTTCTGCACATATTGGCACCCATTGTGCACACACCTTTTTCACCTTCAAATCTTCATGGATTATGGTGTGGAGGGTTCCCTGTGATAGACCTTTTGCCTGCACTAATTCATCAAATGTGATTCGCCTGTTCTCCAGTATCAGGCCATTGACAAGCTGAGTATTGTTTGGTATGCGTGCAGTTGCTGAATGTCCAGTGCTTTTGCTTTTTTCAGCACAGTGCCTGCCATCTTTGAATTCGGACACCCAACGAAACACGGACCTGCGACTTGGTGCAGACTCTCCACATATGGCCACTAACCTCTGGTGGATGTCTAAAGCAGTCACTCTTTCTCTCCAGAGAAACCACACAGTCCACCATTGCCCGTGCTTGTCTGCCTCCATGTTGTTTCACTGATGGCCAGCAGCGTACTGACAAGTCGGTACAAGTGCTGCTCCAGTGCGCCATCTATGGGAAGTAGCAACATCATCTGTTAGCTGTAGACAGTACTATCGCCTATCTTCACCCATACATTGACACATATTTTAAACTGCCACTTTGCAGGAGTTATAGGGGGAGTGCCAATCATTATTGAACGAACTAAATAATGTAACCAGATTCATCAAAATTACAATCATATTTCCTTTATCAGCTTTAGTATAAATTACATCTTTTTCTTTCAATGATTTTATGATCTGATTATTATGATTTCCTTTAGGATGATTTTTACTCACATTCTGCAAGATTTTACTGCATTTCATTTTAATCAGATTTATCAATTTCATTTAAATCTTGACTAGCAATTTCAATATCTGCAATATAATCTGTGTGTTTTTTTTAAATGTTACGCAAGTTTTAGAAAATTAAGTTCTTTCTTATTAAAGTTACAATTAGAAAGATTAATTACATTATTTGTTGGGCTGTTCTTTTTATTTGTCTTCAATTTATGTTGTTTTGAGCAAAATCTATTTAGCTTGTTCTTTAACTTCTTTGTTTTTCTTTTCATGCTGAAATTTAGATACTCAAATAATTTTGACTCCAAACTGATCCAAATTAGGTCACCTAAAATATGTGTAAATTTCAAATGTTATTGGTATAACTTTAGTTCAATATTATTTAATTTTTTGAAGTGCAAACTTCTTTCCACTTCAATTTCTTTCTTTTCTGTCGCTTTTTGGTGAGGACTGTCATTGTTGACTTCAACGGCTTTTCTAACAAACACAGGCGTGCTACTTTCCGTTTTAAGCAAATATTAAAAAATCGAATGTCTGCAAAATATTAAGATAAGTGAAGCTTATAGTCTCAAAGGTATTTGTTATATTTGTAGAATGACGACAGTTGCAGTTTAACCCTTTGTGGCGCATAGCGTAGTAAAGCGTAGTGAAATGAAAAATGGCCAGCCGTGCATAGCGTAGTAGAATGTAGTAAGCTTGTTCATCGTTTCATATGGGTTCTGCTTATGCTGACCCCAACTTTTAGGAGCTGTGTCAATGTAAACGTTCTCCTATTGCACTGTTACAGGAATAGCAATGTGAAAGAAACTAATACCAAGCTATAAATAACACTTCTTAGAGCTGAGTGCAGTCGTGTAAGTAAGCAGTTTCCTGACGCATTTACAGCTAATTCAGTACCATGGAGGCCGTTCCAAGTACATCACGGGCTAGTAAGTGCCGTAGTGATAAGGTTTTGGTAACAGATGAGGAAATACTTGCAGCAGTTTATAAGGAATTAGACCGCGAAAGTAGCTCTGACGAATCTTGGTTTGGCGAGTTAGAGGAAGACAGTGATAAGAAACAAAGTGACAGTGAAGGTGCTGAGGAACAGGTAGCAGAACAGGTGACTAAAACTAACGCAAAGCAAACTAAAACTAAATTAGTATCTGCACAGTGGACCTCCAATTTGTCTTTCAATGAGTTAGAAGTATTCTCTTCCCCTGTAGGTGTAAATCATTCTATTCCTCCAGGACGTCCAGAAATAGATTATTTTGAACTTTTTATAGATTTCAGCTTTTGCGGCAAAATTGCGGAGGAAACCAATAGGTATGCAGCTCAGATTCAAGCTAAAAATGCAGATCCAAAATGGGAAGAAACAAATTCAAGGGAGATACAGGCCTATTTAGGTATTTTGATATATATGAGGATGGTGGATTTACCTGAAATTAGGGATTACTTTTTGGGGGATTTTTGCGTTTGTCCAACTGTAAGACAAGCAATGACCTTGCTCCGCTTTAAAAAGATATCACAATATCTTCACCTGAATGACGAATCTGCAAAACCACAATTTGGGGTAGATTCTTATGACTATCTGTATAGGGCACGACCTGCGTTAGATATAATCAAAAAGTTTTCAAATGTCTACAAACCAAATCGTGATCTCTCTGTTGATGAAGCAATGATCGGTTTCAAAGGGTGCTTCTTTTTGAAACAATACATGCCCGCTAAACCTACAAAGTGGGGGATAAAGGCATGGGGTATTCCAGACACTAAAAGTGGCTATTTACAGACCTGTAAAATCTATCTGGGGAAAAAAGAGGGAAGAAACAGCGATCTTCTGCTTGGAGAACAGGTGGTGTTAGACATGTGTGAGAAATACACGGGATTGTGGCACTACGTCTACTTTGATAATTTTTTTACTTCCACACGGTTAATGAAATTACTTTTAGAGAAGAAGACATAAGAGTGTGGTACAACGCGTGCCGGAAGAAAAGACTGGCCAAAACAGTTTTCTAAGCCAAAACATTTAAAACTGAAAAGGGGTGAATCTTGCAAACTGCAACATGAAGGTGTAACTGCAGTAGTTTGGCATGATAACAGGGACGTTCTTTTATTATCCACCAATTCCGATCCTGGAACAGATGGAGAGGTACACAGGAAGAGTGGCAGGGGCAGAGAACAAATAAAAATACCTTGTCCTAATGCAGTGATAAATTACACACGTAATATGGCAGGGATTGATCTCGCGGACCAAAGGAGGGAGTGTTACGGTGTCGGCCGGCCTTAAAAAAAATGGTGGAAATACTTGTTCCATTTCGTAGTGAATGTTGCCATTGTTAATAGTTTTATAATATACGACATTTCAAACAGACCTGCTTCTACAGCTCATGGCAACAGGCTTCTTCACTACAGGCAGAATTTGGTGCGACAGCTAATCGCAAACTTCACGTCCCGCAAGCGATTTCAGCGTAGCCTACCTTCTGCTACCCCTGTGCCCAGTTCTCTTCACACCCTTGTAAAAATTCTAGGCCGGGTGAAATCGTGTGTACAGTGTATCGTGAAGAAAAGAAAAACACAATCAGGTCGTGGCATACAGTCACAGTACAAGTGCAAACAGTGTGACATTGCCTTGTGTAGAACTGGGTGTTTCCTCAGTTATCATCAAGCGAGGGGGGTGGAAATTCAAAACTAACATGGGGTGCACATACCAAAACATTAATAAGCATAAGTGTATATAGAATATTTTTATTGTGCAACAGAATAGTGTGAATGACATTTTATGGACCAGCTTCAATATCTTCAATATAATAATGGCAGGGATGTAAACTTTTTAAGGGTGAGTACCATAAAATTTCGCAGAAATTATTTTAATTTATCTTAGCTAACTTTAGGATATTTTTGTCTGGTGTTAATATTCTAAAGTAACATAATTTAATTTCTTTAATATTGTGGAATATTAAAAATGTGTTACAAAGGGATGCATATGTTTCCCTTCAACGGGATTGATTTTTTCCATTATAAACAGTTGAAATAAAACTTATATTGTATTAACTGCAAACCAATATCAAATAAGTTATTAATTAAACACATTATTTCAGCCAGTAAAAGATACTATAATTATGCAAGTACATAGGTCACTTTTAGTTTAATATCTGTAGTAGCAGTTCAGAATTTAAAGGGACACAAGTCTGCTGGGAGAACAACTAGCTAATACTGTATGCGCAGCAAAGGGTTAATAGCCTTGACAGCCCTCAAAGTGCTTACTTTCTCAGTCAGATGGTCACAGGGGTAAGAGGAACCCCATCCTGGATGATAACAAGGACATATGATTTAACAACAACAACAACAATAATAATAGTAATAGTAGTAGTAATAGTAGTAGTAATAGTACTAATAGTACTAATAGTACTAATAGTACTAATAGTACTAATAGTACTAATAATAATAATAATCATAATCATAATCATAATCATAATCATAATCATAATCATAATCATAATAATAATAATAATAATAATAATAATAATAATAATAATAATAATAATAATAATAATAATAATAATAATAATAATAATAATAATAATAATAATAATAATAATAATAATAATAATAATAATAATAATAATAATAATAATAATACAAAGGTGCACTCGAAAGAGCATTACAGATTGTCTATTAATCTTTTATGAGTTTATTTAGGGTCTGTGTCTTTTTATTACACTTGTTGAAGTGGTACTGTTCACACTTATTCCTGCATATTTTGCACATGCATTGCTCTTTGGCGATGTGGTATTTCTCATTGGTACACATTTTATGGTGGAATCCATGAATTGCGAGTCCTACAATTGCATGTCTCTGTGTTTGGTTGCTGTTTGTCCACTGCCTATTTGTCATGGCGTCTGTACCGAAAAAGTTATCATCTATCTCTTTTTCTTTGCGTTTCCTTCTTGTTAGTACTTCTTTGTATGGTTCCGTGCTACGTTCTTATATCCTTGTTCTTATATCCTCCATATGATTTAATACCTTTTCGTTTAGCTCCATAAAAAATACACATAATTCCAACATAGGATACAATTTAGAAGGCACTCTTATGCAGCTATTGGGAAGTCTCACTTTTATGGGATTAATTTACTTTTTAACAGCACAAAATACTTCATAAGAACTAATTTAGATTAAATTTCGTCTAATATATGGAAATCACTAGAACAATGCTCACTTAATTGCTTAGCCTTTGTATGTCTGAGTGACTGTAGTGGAAATACATGAGTAGACACTGTGATGCAGCCTATGAGACAGCAAGAAGATAGGTAAAGTACTATTGACAAACAATAGTGAATGTGAAGAAGACATGCATCTACCAGAAGAAAAGCAATCCACTGCAAGGCAGCAGCCACCAACCTATAAGCACAGTAAAGCCCAGGTAGAAATACCAGAGTCAACAGCTCAGCAAAGCTGTGGTAGAGATATCAAAGGCTAGCATAGTGTTGCTGAGAATTGCTCTTTTACAGTTTAGATGAGTGGGGAAAACAAGGCCATAGCAAGCTGTCGAAAGATTAGCATAAGCACCCCTCTTAGGTCCAGCTCTCTCTGTCCCCCATGCTACTTAGTGCTCACTAATTGCCGTTTGTCTCTTTTCTATCTCATTACAACCTCCCTCTTTTCTTTCTTCTTCTAAAATACACCAACACACTCACAGACTGCAATGGCAGGGAGTTCCAGGATAACCACTTCTTCAACATAAACAACCAATGTGACTACAGCGTAATTTTTTTTTTGAATTATCGTCCTCCAACATTGTGTCATATTGGACGAATGAATGAAATGAAATGGGTGAAATGATGCTCAAATGAGCCCGAGGTCCATGGAGCTTTAAGTTACCCGACATTCGTCTTCTCAGGGTAGGGAAAACCTCGGGGAAAAAAACCTTACCCAGATAACTTACCCTAAGCGAGATTTGAACTCGCAACCTCTTGAGCGTGATGCAGACACGCTAACCATCACGCTACCGAGGCGAGCTCTACAGCGTAATCACAAATCCTGCACCAATAAAGCCAAGTCCTCATACCACCCAGAAACCTCTTTTACTGCTTCACTCACCGATAGCCAATGCTTTGAGGGCTAAATGATGGGTATAGATGCACACAGTAACACCAATAAGAGTGCCAGTTCCGCACCTCCCACAGATACACTTAACACTAAGAGGTCAGTGCCATAGGCAGGATTTAAACCATGGATCTTTCAGTTTCTGTCCAGTTGCTTTTACCAACTGAGTCACCATGGCAACATGTTGGCATGACATGATTGAATTTTTCAGTCTGATTCTATCTTTCCAACTTTGTCCTATACACAGCTAATGTGAAACAGCAATTAATGTCCATTGATTGGCCTAAAAACTGTGTAGACTATGAAGTCGGTCTGGGTGGCTAAGTTAGATGCTGGGTTTACTGGCATGTAAAAGAAATGCGGGACAAAATTCTGGCACACTGACGATGCTGATATGATCCTGGCAATTGACAGTGTCATTAAACAACAAAACAATTTAATTTTTAATTACAGCTCCATGTCAGTAGATTTACTGGTATGTAAAAGAACTCCTGTGGGACAAAATTCTGGTACACCAGCAATGCTGATATGATCCTGGCAACTGATAGCGTTAAACAACAAAATAATTTAATTTTTAATTAGACTATGAAGCCTGGGACTTCCAGCATTGTAAGTTGCCATTAGGGTTTGTTATATCATATGAACTTGAGGTCTCCTTGTGGTTTACTAGGAAAAAATAAGTCAGAGAATTTAATGTCTCCTATTTGTTTGAATTTTCCAATACTGTGTCATTTCACTTTTTTAAGTACTGCCATCCTTCGGCTGTTTTTCACCATGTTAAGAAACCAACACAGAATTTTAAGGTCTGTATATAGAGACCGATGTATCAACATTTCACTATTGCTATCCCCTTTGTACATATAACAAAATATGTAATGAAACTATGCAAATGTTTATTCAATTAATTTGAAGTAGATAGAAGAATAAGCTTTAGTAAGAATAATTTGTAGAACCTATGTAACAACAATAATAGTACGTCGAGAAAAACATATGAATGTAAACTTAAGAGTTTTGTAATTCATTCTACCATAAGCAAGAAAATTAGAACTTCCTGATTAATCGTCAAGAAAATATGGCAGTTTCTCCTATGTGTAACAACCAAAAATGCAGATTAAAAAACAGAAGTATAACATTTAATTTCTAGCTCCACAAAAGGCATTTGATTTTTAGAACATTTTCAGAAATTGCTAATATTTTAGGGTTGGTGTCATGGCCGAGCGGTTAGACAGTTCACGTATCACCAAGGTGGCCCAGGTTCCATCCCAGGGACCCACATGTGGTATTCATGGTGGATGAAGCAGCATCTGGGTGGGTTTTCTCCAGGTCCTCCAGTTTTCCCCACCACTTATTCCACCAAGTGCTCCATTATCACCTTTCCAGTCACCCATTTCCCCTGCATTTCATATCATTCTCTTCCTCACTATCATACCTGGTGCTAGGCTGACCACCCACTTACAGGTCTTCACTGTCTGGTACATAGGTTCCTCTGCTCACGACAGGCACCTGACCTTAGGCATTGACTTGTAAGTCCTAGGGGATGTAAGTCTTACATAGGGGGTGGTGAAGTAGTTAATATTTTAGAAGGGTGTTCGGTTTTTCCTGTATCAGGTGAGCTTAAGCTTTAGAATGAAGCACCAAACCTCGTAAGTGCTGAAGTTTTCTCAGAATTTTCACATTAAGAGCAAATGAGACAGAAACAGACAGACAGATAAGAGAGAGAAAGAGAGAGAGAGAGAGAGAGAGAGAAACCCCATATAAGACCAGTATATGTGGAATATCCAGAGTTAACTTTCTTTCCCACGCATTTATCCTCTCATAAGTAAGAGAAAAGTAAGATTAACACCTATTGTATGTAATACTTACCGCTCTGCAACCACCATAATGTCGAGTCATTTCACCTAGTGTTAAAGCCAGATATGAGCAGTTTCGGAATATGCACTTAACAAAACCTTGTTTTTCAAGAGCTATTATCCAAGATTTTCTGTGCACTTTTCCAAAGCTACGCCGCCTGGGAAGAATAGCATCTCTCAAGGAATCTGGAATACTGAAATAAAGCATAAAGTATGTTGATTACAGAACAACTACATGTAATTTCCTGCAAAAACAAAAAACAAAAAAAAAAACAAAAAACAAAAAAAGAATTATTACTTTCGTCATGCAAAAATAAGAAGACAACAGTGATACAATTCTTATGCTCAATGGGTAACTATCCATCTGCTATAATTGAAATTTACCTTGAAACTTACCTTAACCCTTTAACGCCGTGTGGTGTGTGTTCCTATATGCATGTTCGATTTAACTGACTTCCAGGCAGGTAGGCAGACAGCATATTCTGATGCTCAATGCTGAGTCACCATTCCTATTCCTGAAGTCATTAATGTGTTGTTGAAGACACATCAATGGCTAGCTAATCCATGAATTTGATTGGTTCGGACATCTAAAGCACAAGATTTAGAAAAGTGGTGAGTGAGTAGGCCGGTGAGGGATGCAAACTGTTTTAAACTCAGTTAGCATGCACCAAATCAATATCTTATTCCTTAATTGTGCTCCTCCAGAGAAATAGTTGCCATAAGACCACCCTTTAGGAAAAATGACGCCAACATTTTCCTGTGGACACTTTGGCGACACTTCACTGTTGTTGATGGATTGTCATCAGAAAAAATCCACACTGCTGACTGCAGCTTGGTCTCCAGATCAAACTAATAAATCCAGGTTTCATCATCTAATACAATGTTAGAAACCTGTCTGGAGTCCCCTCCTTCACATCTTGTCAGCATTTTCTCACACCATTCAACACAGTCGTATTTTTGTTCTTCCGTCAAATTGTGACATACTCATTAGGATATGAGCTTACTCACATGAAGGAATTCATGGAACATTTTCAAAACTGCAGGCAAACCAATCTGCAGTGCTGCCTTGATTTCTTTAAATATTATGCAATTATTTTCATTAAGCATTTTTCCCAACACTGCAATGTTTTCCTCAGTCACTGCCATTGCCAGGCACATGCTTCACTCCTCATCTTTCAAAGATGCTGAGTCCCTTTTAAACTACTAAAACCACTGGATAACTGTAGCATGGGAAGAAGCTATGTCCCAAAAGGCCTTTTACATATGTTCAAGACTTTGGCACTGGTTTAACCCACTTTAAAGATCGTAGAAAACTGTTAAGCAAGAATGCTCTTCTCCAAGCTCCACTGCAAGGGCTGTTCATCCTGGAATTTCTGGAAAGGGAAAGTCATTACCTGATGCCAGTTTACACACAAAGGTTGGGGCTATCCCATCCTGCATTCAATTCGAGTGAATCAACTTTCATTTTCTCTCATCTCAAAACCTTTGCAGTGACCCTCATATTCCCAGAAGCTGATTATTCAACAAATCACCTGTCAAATGTTTCAAACTCATGTTTGATGATGAAATAATTAAATTGATAATAGCTGAACCCCAGAAAAATGCAATAAACAACAAATATATTCAAATGTTTATGTACATATGCAACTAACCTGTACATTTCCTTAACATATTCAATGTTCACAGGCCTTTACGGCTACTAGTGAAGTCGCTGAATGCAATCCAATCCAATTCTATGACAATAATGAAATAACATATGAATTAAAAATGCTCCTTTCCAAATTCATTTTATTTGGCTACAATAATGTCCCTAACTAAACGTCATATTGGAAAGTATCAGAAGATCTGTGGAGTATGCATGTTGCAAATGTCATTAGAAGAGATGGCTTTCTAGAAACTGTCAATCCATTTCACCCTGTAGACAATACCCAATCTTAGTGACCAGATGTGGAAACTGTGACCACTTATGAATATACCAAATAAACAATTCATCATCCACTTCAAGTCAGAGCAGAACACTGATTTATATATATACACACACGAGGGGGTATCAAAAAATAACCAGAATTATTCTTTTGCATTTTAAAGCGCCAGCGCATGAGATGGGTGTTGGTAGTACCGGAGAGGTCTGACCATGAGTGACAAAATGGCATACACATCATTGGCCTGGAGGTGCTCAGTTGGAGGGTAGCAGGAGAAATGTGAGGCTGTGTTTACTGTACCCAACATGGATCTTAGGTTGCAGCAGCGTGCATCAATTAGATTTTGCGTTCTTCTTGACCAAACTGCATCACAAACATTGGAAATGTTGCAGCAAGCCTACAAAGAGTAAGCAATGGGGAAAACTCAAGTGTTTGAATGGTATAAACGATTTTGGGAGGGTAAAAATGACCTTGAGAATGCTCCACATTCCGGAAGACCATCAACTTCGAAAACACATCAACATCAACACAATTGATGTCATGTTGCGGGAAGACCGTCGTTTCATCATTTTGACTCAGAGACAAAGCAGTAAAGTGCCCAATGGAAACATCCTTCAAGTCCAAGACCCAAAAAGGCGAAAGTTCAACCAAGTGCAGGAAAAGTGATGCATCTTGACTTTTTCGATAAGCAAGGCATTGTTTACGATCATGTGGTGGATAAGCAATGTACTGTTACTGCAAATTACTATTGTGAGGTACTGAAGGGACCATTAAGGAAGAAATTTGCAACAAAACGACCAAATCTTGCTCAAACAGGATGGATCCTTCATCAGGATAATGCCCCTGCTCATCGTGCCATCAAGACTAAGGAAATAAGTGATAGAGAGCTAAACAATAAAACTTCGGGTGTACTCAACAGACTATCAAAAAGGGGCTTCAGGGAGTGTTTTGAACATTGGACTGAATGCTGGAATCGTTGTATTGTGTCCGAGGGAGAATACTTTGAAGGTGTGTAATGGAATCTGAATAAAGGTGAGCAGAATTTTCCAGTAAAAAATCAATTCCGGTTATTTTTTGACACCCTCTCATATATAGTAGAGCATTTTGAAAGACATAGCTGCAAACAAATTTACTTGTATGAAACCTATTCATTTTGGCTTCAAAGTCTGGTGTCTAAATAATACCTCTGGTTATTTGATAAGTTTTTACATTTATCAAGGAGAAAAATCTTCATTGTATTACAGAATATCAGAAAAGCTTCTGAAAGTGTGCTGCACTGACGGTAAAGATGCTCCATGAGCTACCAAATAATATGGTTCTCTTGCCAGTCTTTTGTATTTCAATAACCTTTTCACTGGGATGGAAGTACTGGCTCGTTTGCAAGCTCCTGGAAATTTTGCTACAAGGACAAGTAGAGAACATAGGATTCTGAACAACTGTCCAATGATCCCTTCAAAGGAAATGTAGAAACAGGCACGCGCTACATACGTGGAAAAAAGTTCAGATAGCATATGTATCCTACACTGCAAAGGCAATACTGTGATTACTATAGTTTCTACACTTCACAGAATAGAGCCAACTTCTTCAGTATCCAGATATTCACAGGCAGAAAAATGAAAAGTGCAAGTCAGTTGACCTGCTGTATTTCAAACTTATAGTCAGTCTGGCTGGCTCAGTTGGTTAGACGATGGCCTACTGATCTCAGGGTTGCGGCTTTAAATCTGGCCCAGACCAATGGTTTTCAAGTGTGCTTAAAAACGACAGCTCCATGTCAGTAGATTTACTGGCATGTAAAAGAACTCCTGCAGGACAAAATTCTGGCACACTGGTGATGCTAATGTGATCCTAGCCATTGACAGTGTCGTTAAACAACAAAATAATTTTAAAATGTATTTAATTTCGAACTTACAATGCCAAAATGGGTGGAACAGATAGAATGGACCAAAACATCTCATACTATACAATTGGGATCCAGGGAAAGAAGTGGTGGTAGTCCCTGTTCACATGTTTGGTACCTGTAGCAGTTCACAATTCTTGGCTACTTCTCAGGAAGTCTGGAAATAACACATCTCATCTTAGCTTTTGTTGGTACATTGTACACACATATCTGGAAAAGTACAAAACTGCAAAACAAGGGAAAGGCCAACCCTTCATGTCAAGATACAGCATTCAACATAGCAGTGTTAGTGATTATATTCGTCTTGATGGTATGAAGCATAGCTATCTGTAATCAGCAACCTTGAACTGGGGCAGAATGTACCAGCAGTGTTTGCAGGAGTGCATAAAATACAATGTTGGACACAATACCCTGTGTTTTGAGTTTCACACGTTATAAAAGGCTTCAACTATTTGGACTTGGACATGTTTTGTTTTAATGGAATAATTCACATTTAAAATACAGTTCACTGCACTATTTAGCTGACATTGTAACTTTGGCATTAGTGGTGGTGCATGGCAATAAAGCATTAAATGCTTACATAAGGCAATGTGGTCATATGGACACAGCCCTTTGTTACAAAATGGTTTGCTACAATGATTCATTATTTTGTATTTGAGCCCCAAAAAGTTATGTGAATTGCTGACAAAAACGTTAAAGTGAATACAAAATAATAAATATTATTTCGGCGTTAAAGGGTTAAAATGTTGATGTCTGTGCAGTATGCAAAAATTAACTGAGTCATTCTCATTTAATTTGAACAGTCAAACTCCCTCAACGTGATCTTCAAAATATTCATCCAACATACATATTTCTAACATCAATATGATCAAGAACACATGAAAAGTCTACAACAAAACTGATATCAGTATCATTTTATCTAAAGAAAAGTGCTAGATACCATTTAAGTTACCTTTCCCCAATGCACCTGATTAAATGTAAATTAGTAGAGCCCGGATTTCTAAGCAAAATGCTCAACTTTTTCTACAGCTTTAAAGGTAAGCAGAATGGCTATACTTCATAAGACACACCTAGAAGAGCAACTTTAACTATTTTTGTTTGTGCTTATTTTGCAGGAAAACGTTTTTGCTTACTTATCTTATGAAGTTTAATTAAAACAGCATATTTTACCCAAAACTGTAAATTTAAAAGTGTATATTTCACAGTTATCCGTGATTTATCAATGATTCGCTATTTTCTCGGCTAAATTCGTAAGAAACACTAGGATATAGACCGGTGTTGTGAAATCATACTGTGAGGAGAAAAATTACTTGCTGTGATTAGTAGTGTTGTTGTTGTTGTTGTTGTTGTAGTGTTTAACGCCCGCTTTTACTACTACGGCACCACAGGCGGTGACACTGGTGATACATGGAATGAAGATGGAGCACCGGTGGAATGAGATGGCGGGAGAAACCAGAGCACCTGGAGAAAACCCGCCCTGACACCACTTCGTCCACCACGAATACCACATGCGGGTCCCTGGGATCGAACCCGGGCTGCCTAGGTGGTAGGCGAGCGCGCTAACCGCTCGGCCACGGCGCTGCCGATTAGTAGAGTGAATTCATTAGTCACTCATCGCCTGAGATAACACAATGATGTCATGAACAAGCATGGCGATTACCCAAGTTCCAAGCTGCAGCATTTAGTCCAGCAAGGTGTGCATGATTGCGTAGCAGAGTGTGAACTCATCAGTCAGATATCACAATGATGTCATAAACAAGGATGCTGATTCCCTGAGACCGGAGCTGCATCTTCTTGCGCTACGGTTTTTAGTTCAGTTCGATATTGCAGTTATGGAATGCCGCCCACAAAAACCTCTCAGTCAGCTTTCCTACGCAAATGTGTGAATGAGTTTGGAAAAAATAGAAGATGGTAGTGCCTTATTTTGTTTGGTGTGTGAAAAGAGTGTTTCTGCAAAGAAAAAAATATGACATTGTGCAGCATATTAATATAACGCGGCATAAAGAGAGGTTTAAGAATAAATCTAAGTTCAACCAGCAACTGATTAAAGGCAATGTTGGTGAACAATTGAGTTCCAGTGATACATTTTCCAAAGTCTTATGTTTAGCATTAGTGTGTTCAGATATTCCATTGTATAAATTGAATAATGTGCAGCTTCATGTATTTTTAGAAAAATACGCAAATAAATGGGTGCCTGATGAATCAACATTGTGCAAAAACTATATGCCACAGTGTTTTCAAGAAGTGATTGGTAATATTTGGAATACACTGAAGCATGAAAACATATGGATTTCCATTGATGAAACCACAGATGCATCAGGACATTGCTGTAGTTGGTGGTATGAAAGCAGGTAGCAGCTCATTTCTTCTGAATATACAAATACTCGAACAAGTAAATTATTCAACTGTTGCCAGATTTTTCAATGACTCGTTATCTTTCTTATGGCAAGAAGGAATACAGTATGACAATGTATTGCTATTTGTCAGTGATGCTACCCCATATATTGTTAAAGCAAGAGTTGGATTAAAAGTCCTTTACCCTAAATTAGTTCACCTGACGTGCCTTGCTCATAGTTTACATCGTGTTGCTGAAACTGTTAGAAGCCAGTATAAAGACGTGGATCTTCTTGTTTCTAGCGTGAAGAAAGTGTTTGTAAAGTCACCGATTAGGACTCAAAAATTCTGTGAACTACTTCCAAATTTATCTTTGCCTCCTCAACCAGTTTTGACTCTGTGAGGAACATGGTTGGAGGCTGTCATACTATGCAGGACATTTCAGTGAAGTGAAAACTGTTTTGAATCCCATAAATGCAGATGATGCAGCCAGTATTACCGCAGCACAAGAATGTTTTGTTAAAAATGGCATACAAGAAAAGATACAATACATCCATAATCATTTCTCCAAAATACCTGAAATTTTAAAGCAGTTGGAAGCTCGAAATAAGCCCTTGGAACATTCACTTTCTCTGATTCACAAAGTTTCAGTAACATTGTCGTCAAAAATGCAAGGGGTTGCAAAAATTGCTTTTGATAAACTTAATCAGGCGATGCAACAAAATTCCAGTTACAAAACACTGTGTCAAATTTCTAAAAAGCTTTCTGGTGAAGAAACACACATTAACCAGCAATTCACCAAAGAACTGTGGTGCTTTTCTCATGCACCTGTGACATCATGTGACGTGGAAAGAACTTTTTCACTGTACAAATCATTTTTCACTGATAGACGCAGGAGTTTTATACAGGAAAATCTCAGGGTGACCTTCCTTGTGTACTGTAACAGCCTTCAATAAGGCAAGCATTCTGTGAAACTATTTATTATCATATTTGCATGCATTTGTTTTGTTTTTGTTTTTTTTTTTTTTTTTTTTTTTTGGTGCTTATTTTCATAATTTTTCCTGCTTATTTGCTTGCTTATTTTACTATTTTATTTTGCTTAAAAACCCAGGCTTTAGTAATTAGTAATTTTATATGCTTAGCTTATCTGATAACTTATTTTTGTTTTTCACTAAAACATAAATTCAATATAAATAATTTGATAAATATGATTTTATTCCTTTAGTTTTTGAGGAATGTTATGTCAAAGCATGTAAGTAATGGCAGTGATACAAATATAGCTACTTTGTGTCGTGCTACAAGAAGAATTGTTTAAAACCTCGCTGCTTCATATAATATGGCATATACAATTAAATTTCTCACTAGGACTGATAAAACTGTCCGATATGAAATCACGTTGGAGGACTTTAACGAAATAAAAAGGTCCGATAAACACTCAAGAACAGCAATACATGATATTTCACAAATTTAGATAAACTACCATCATATTTTGTATAAACAATGGTATTCCCATGATTTATCTTCTTTGCAACTGTCATCATCATCAGGGCTCAGATTTTTAGGTGCTAAAAACTTGGAAAATATTTATTTTTTATGCAAAAAAAATGTAGAAAATATGTGCTAAATGTAGAAAATATGTGCTAAAAGTAAAAAATATGTGCTAAAACGAATAAAATATTTTTAAGATCTGCATGGCTTAACTGCCTAATATAAATGTACCTATTATTCACCAGACATTATTCCTAGAAGGGATCACCAAGTACTGTAGAATTACAGTATAGACCACATGATTCCTAAAATTTTTCATTCCAAAAGATTTGACGATTGTCATGAAAAATTGTCTTGAATTTCGAAAATGATCACTCCATGTCACAAGAAGTCAGTTCAGCATCACTGTAACATGTTATGTCTCACACACTGGCATCAACAATTTCTTCATGTTGCCCATCCAACACATTTGAAATTTTATAAACTGTTAAATCCACTATTATTTTCAAACACTTCCTAGCACTTTCTTTTTAGGATTTGTGCTTCAAGATCAAAAAGAACCTTAAGTTTTTTTCAACATCCTGAAACTGCTTCTCCTATGACATTCCTGCTGATTCCAGTTTCCTTTTGGAATCACAGAGGAAACAAAGTTTTGCGGAAAAGTATGTGAAGTCATTTCTTAACACAATGTCTTGTAATTTTCATAGCATATTGTGGCACTTGCACTATTCATTCCAAACATCTTTAATCCACTGTGAACTCAAAACTGTTGATATGTAATTTCCCAACACAACACAACTAAAATTTTGTATAATCTCTGTGGATTCACAAATAACTAAATTTGACTATACAATTTCAGCGTATATACTAGCCGGACTGTGAAGTGATAACAGGTGCAGTGGAGGAATTCCCTGTTCTTACCTTGCAGGCTCATGTTGCTTGAGTAACCAGGATGCTTATATTTTCTTCCAACTGAAGGGATACTATAGCTAACATATCAGTTCTTCCAATAACAAATAACAAATTGTGACATCCCAGCCTGCATAATTGAGCATTAAAGAAGTGAATGGTGACTTGTTAAAAATAATTTGCTGCTGCTTTTATGTGATTTATGTGAAAATTATTTTAAAAATGTTTCCTTTATGCGATTTTTGTGCAATTTATGTGAATATCTGAAAATATTTATTTACATAAAAAAGTCAGAAAATATGCACTTTTATGTGCAATAAAACTTAAAATATTTGCTCCAGTGTAAATAACCACAACATTAAACTTAGTTTCAAGTTCATACTAGGACGCAAACAAAATATTTACCTAAAAATCTGAGCCCTGATAATCATCATCACTGTCGTCATCATTGTCATTGTCATCGTCGTCATCATCATCAACTTTCAGAAGGTAAACATGTTCACCTTGCACAATTTTTATGAGAAGAAATAAAAGAAACTATGGACAATGGTAATGGAAGCCTGCCATTTATTTAATGACATTCCATACATCATGGACAAGTCTTGAGTAAATCAGGATTTGCAAATAAAACTCAACATGTGATCAATTTATCATTCCTTATAGGCTTGGGGTGTTTCAACCAGATGAAGAGGATGTAACAGGAAACCTAAATGAGGCAAAGACAATGCTCTCAAAGCTGACAGCAAAGTTAGAGAAATATACCTCTAAAAGCAAGTGGTCTAGAAACATAACTTCTGCTCCATCTCAACAAAGTAAGTCACTGGGAAATTCGGGAAACGTATTGATCCTATGAGACAGTCATGGAAGAGGACTAATGGAAAGGATAAACCACCTAGGAAAACCTATCCCAGGAGCAAATGCAGTGATGAAACTGGGTGCAAAAATTATAGATGTGGCTGAAAACATTGAAGCAAAGTGTGCTTGCTTCACAAAGAACGATTTTGTAGTGCTTATGGGAGGAAGCAATGATGTGGCAAGTGGTGAACCAGAAAATGTAATTGTGAACATAAGACACTGCAGTGAACTCCTTAGCAAACACAAATGTAATCATAGTAAAACTTCCCCAAAGACACGATCATCTCCTAAACTCTTGGGCGAATCAACAAACAAAAGCTATATACGCAAACATACCAAAAATCAGTGAAAAGTATGATAATGATAGGTTGATAAACACTTTCAATGCCAGTCGACACATGCATACAAAACATGGCATGCATCTGAATAAACTAGGGAAGAGAATACTGGGTGAAACTATTGCTCGTGTTATTTTGGACATTAAATCAAAAAATGAGGGAAACAGTGTATTTGGTGTAACAAATGTGATTGTTGTATTGTTGGATACAAAAAACTAGGCAGCTTTTCACACAGACAGGTAAAAGACTACTTTCCACACAGGCAGGTGAATGGTAAGTCATTAAAGCTGATTCATCAAAATACTTTCCAATAAAAGTTGATCACTTGAACATATTCATAAATGAAGAGAAACCCAATATTCTAGTTCTTACCGAGCGTGGGCTAAGGGAATATGAATTGTGCAATATATTTATTAATACTTTGAAATTGAGGCAACATATTGTAGGGAATATATTGTAGGCAATATATTGTAGAAGAAGGACATTTCATGAAGAAAGAAACGAAGACAGTTCTTCTAGAATCTGTGAGTAGTATAAGAAATTGTTTTCAAGCTCTAAAACAAGAGACAATAAAAGACAAATGCATGAAACATGTAGAATAGTTAACCTCTTGAGCGACAGCCATTTAAAAGCTTTGCAGGCCGAGAAGGGATACCCAATATCCAGCGCAGGGCATTTAAATTGTTAAATGCGCTAAAAGTGCTTCCTAAATACACACCTGTATTTTGCGTAAATTTTAAGTTATTTTAATGAAACAAAAACTGGTATAAAACTCATTATATGCAGTATACATGTACATCATCAGCAATGTTGAGTTGCATTTACAAATCGTTGAAATGGCACTATTTGTTTCACTGTGGTAAAAAGTTAACTTTGCTTTGTCGAACGCATCTAGGAAAGAAACAGTAGTGGACCCATTGTATGTGTTAGCTATGCGTCAGCAAGTCACAGCACAATGTGAAATAGAACGCTACTGTATGCGTGGTTTATGAGTCATCAGAATAAAGCAGGTTTGCAATTTTTCCTTACACGTGTTTCGTAACTTGGATATAGCTTACAGGCTCCGTTTGTTTCTTTCTTGAAATGCATACATATACTTTCCTGCTTGTAGCTGAAGTGAGAAGCTATTGAGTGTTACATCTCAGAGCTAAAACATGGCATCAACAAGCAGTGTTGCACAAAGGTTAGCGAGTGGTGGAAGTGTAAGGGCTTCTGAAATTACACACGATAATGTGGAGGACTTCTTGCTGTGTGACAGCGATTTGGATATCGATGGCGAATTTTCCGAATTTGAGGGGTGTGTGGAGGATATAGGTACGAGTAGCAGTGAGGAAGAATGTGACCAACTTCCTTCAGGTGTTCGTGAAGAGTCAGCATTGTGGAGTGCTGAAAACAATTCCAATACAAACAGGCACATCTTCACGAGCACAGGGTCTGGTGTTCAATCCCAGGCTTAGCTGACTTCTGACAGCCAACCAATTGACATTTTTACAAAATTTTTTACTACCGACTTAGTGTCTCTCATTGTTTCAGAAACAAATGTATATGCGAGTAAGGTGAAGGAAGACCTGCTCTCTAAAGGTAAATTAGGGCCTAAGAGCAGAATTCAAAGGTGGACAGAAGTAACACTCAATGAGATTTACAGGCTAATTGGTCTAATTATACTTATGGGTGTTATTCGTAAACCTGCATTATACATGTATTGGTCCACAGATGACATGCTAGCTACTCCTTTTTTTGGAAAATGCATGTCAAATAACAGGTTTACGTCAATTTTGCGGTTCCTTCATTTCACCTGCACAGAGAATGTAAATGACAAACTCCACAAAATTAGGCCTGTTTTCGATTATATTATTTCAAAATTTAAAGAAAATTATGTGCCTGGTGAAAAGGTCACTGTTGATGAAAGCCTAATGCTTTGGAAGGGCCGCTTAGGCTGGAAGCAATACATCAAAACAAAAAGGGCTAGATTTGGCATAAAGAGTTTTGATGTTTGTGAAAGTAAAACGGGATATCTTTACAATAGCTGCATTTACACTGGTCAAGGGACTGACAATACTGGAGACAAAGATTTGGGCTTATCTGGCTCCATAGTAATGCACCTAATGGAACCTGTGCTTGATCAGGGTAGGACTGTGTACTTAGATAACTGGTACAGCTCTCCTAAATTATTCATGGCCTTACACAAAAGAAAGACTAATGCAATTGGAACAGTACGTTCAAATCGTATTGGTTTGCCAAAAGATGTGAATACGAAGGCTCTAAGGAGAGGGGAAATGGAGGTGCGTCAGCTCCCACCTTTGACCTACCTTGCCTGGCAGGACAGGAGGGTAGTTACGGCATTATCCAATTGCAGCTCTAAGATTTTGATGATTGACGCTGGAAAAACAGATGCCCATACCAAAATGTGCATTTTCAAGCCTGACGTTATCCAGGAATACAATATGCACATGGGCGGTGTCGATCTAGTAGATCAGGTATTGCAAGCATATCCCTCTTTACGAAAAACAGTGAAATGGTATAAAAAGGTATTTTTGCACCAGCTGGATATAACCATATACAGTTATTTGGTAATTTGGAGAGCTCTAAACCCACACAAGACAATGACCTACCTGGACTTTCGACTATCAATAGCTCGCAGCCTAATTGAACAATACCAGGTTGAGAGGCCTCTTCATACAGGGGGTAGAAAATCCAAAACCCCTGCACCCCTCAGACTTCAAGGAAAACATTATCCTAAAAGGATACCGTCAACAGCAAAGAAGTCCCGCCCATCTCGAAAGTGTTTCGTGTGCCGCAAGAAGGGAATCCGTAAAGAAACTGGGATGATCTGTGGCGAATGTGGAGATGTGCCCTTGTGTGTTTATCCCTGTTTTGAGGCATATCACTGCAGAAGGAACATATAAAGGTAAGCCAGTAAAGCATATAGAATTTAATTAAATGTTTCATAATGGGGGAAAATTAAAATAAGTTGAGTTAGATAGTGGATAAATAAGGGTTAAATGCACAAACGCACAGGACGTGTATACACGTCCATATCGCTCGTCCGTCATTTTAAATGGACGTGATTTCACGTCCATATCCCTGAAGAGGTTAAGGTTGTACATGGCAGTGAAACATGCAAGGGTGACGACAGAAGTACAACAAAACAACTAGAGACATCTGTCGCCGAAATACAGGAAACAGAGGACAAACAAAGTCAACCGGAGGAGACATCTGCCGGACTAGAGAGGAATGACAAACACGGAACGGCAGTACAGGAGGTTGAAAACGGAACAGATTTACAATCAGCTGCACATAGAAACATGAATCAAGCAGCAACGAAAGCAAAAAAGGAGAAATTGACAGAGGTTGAAAAGATGGCACAAAAAGTAGAAGACATAATTGACTTCCTCACAAACAAACTAGGAAATGTAATAGCGGAGCAAGTGAAAAAAACCATAGAAGAGGAAAAGCGCTCACAACAGAACGGAACCGAATCACAAAAGAGGGGTGGCAGAAAAATAGGATCAGAGGAAAATAGAGAGAAAATGGAACCGCCAATAGGGCGGAAAGGAGAACAATGTGAGTGAGTGAGTGATTAGGGTTTAAGGGCCCGTCGACAGCTAGGTCATTAGAGCCCCAAAAGGAGAACGACAAGAAGCACCGGAAGGGGAGTACCAACATGAAGGAACCCAAAACGAAGGAAATGAACAGGTGGAACACTCATGGGAAACAGTCACATGGAAAAGAAGACAAGAAGGAAGAAATGCGAACCACAGAAACACCATAAAAGGGACGAAAAAAGACCAGGCTATGCAAGCAGCAGAGAAGACAGCATGGTTATACATCGGCAATCTCAAGAAAAGCACTACAAACGAAATAGTGATGAAATATCTGTTAAAGAACGGAATAACGGGACATTTAGAATGCGAGGAACTACACACATTAGGAAACAAAAAAGCTTTCAAGGTGGGAATTCCCTTTGGAGATCTAGAAATCACACAAAATGCAGATTTCTGGCCTGAGGACACAATAAAATGCCGATTTTGCTTCTTTCGATTCACAAGAAGAGCAACAAGAGAGGGTGTGGAATTACACTAAACAAAGAAGAAAACAAAAAAGGAATGCACTGATACGGAGCCCAGAAAACTGTAAAAACACACACACATCCGGGCAAGAATCTAAAATAATCACAACAGACAACATAGAAGAAACTATGGACAAGAGAACCAGACTAAAAAGGAGCAATAATAACAAAATCATAGTAGGAACATTGAACGTACAAACGTTGAGAACCATAGAGAGAGAAGAAGAGCTTGAAAATGCACTAAAAGAAATAAAATTCAATATACTTGGACTATGCGAAGTAAGGAAAAAAGGGGAAGCCATCATAGAGAATTCAGATGGCGATTTGCTATATTACAAGGGAACAACCCCAGGTCAAAGAGGGATAGGCTTCATCATCAAAAGTGACTTCAAATCATCCATACAAGAAATAGTGGGAGTGTCAGAAAGAATAGCAGCTTTGAAACTTACCACACAAAGTCACCAAATAATAATCATACAAATATACGCCCCAACAGAAACAAGTACTGACGAAGAATTAGAAGATTTCTATGAGAAACTAGATGACACCTTAGAGAGATATCAGTCACCAATAAACCTAATAATTGGAGATTTCAACAGTAAAGTCGGCCCCCGTAGTAACGATGATGAAGACCCATACGGCTTTGGAACAAGGAATAGAAGAGGAGAAAGAATGGTACAATTTGCTCAAGAACACAACCTAAAAATAACCAATACCTTCTTCAGGAAAAATCAAAACCTAAGATGGACTTGGCGCTCGCCAGATTGGCAAGACAAAAAACAAAATAGATTACATTCTAATGGACAAACAAAACATAATAATGAACATCCAAGTAATCTCACAATTAAAATTTAGCACAGACCATAGAATGGTGAGGGCAAAAATAAAAATTCCAAAGAAACGAAGAAATGTAGGAAAAGCAAGCAAACCAGAAATAGAAAAACTGAACAGAGACAAATTTAAACAAGAATTACAGAAGCAACTGCAACTAGCAAATATCAATACAAAACAAAGCACTCAAGAAATGTATAACGCACTAGAAAAATGCATATACCAAGCTCACAAGGACACAAGTAAAGACGAACAAATGAAGAAAAGTCGAAGCAAATTAAGTCAGAGTACCATACAGTTAATCAACCACAGATCGAAAATGTTAAAAACTAGAGATGTCTCAGGCAGGAATAAAGAAGAATACGCAAAACTAGACAAAATAATGGAAATGTAAATACGGAAAGATATCCGCGAACACCGATCAGCAACAACGAGACAAATACTAGAAACAAACAAATCAATTAGAAAAGGGAGGATAAACATCCAGGGCGGGAAACAATGGATACTAGGAACGAAGAATCAGGCGGGGGAGCGTCTAAACAGAAGAGAGGATATAATCAAATCAGCAATGGAATTCTACAAATTCTACGCAATTCTACGCAAGTTCTCTACCAAACAAAGCCACAGACCATAACCCTGTCGATCCAGTCCCAAACACCACTGAGACCATACCCGCTATAATTCACAGTGAGGTTAGAACAACCATCACTGAATTGAAAAATGGAAAGTCACCTGGAGAAGACAACATATACAATGAGCTCTTAAAAGAAGCCCATGATCTCCCAACGCCAATCATCACAGAAGTGTTCAACAAAATCATACAAACCGAAGACATTCCCAATCAGTGGAAAACAAGCACAGTTATACTTTTGCACAAAAAAGGTACGAAAGATGACATAAACAATTATAGTCCCATAAGCCTGATGTCTAACCTACATTCTAAACAACAGCTTCGCTAGAGTTAAAACTGAAAATACAGGCCAACCTTTCCGCATGGAAAGAGGAGTTAGACAAGGGGATACCATCTCCCCAAAACTATTTACCTGCATACTAGAGGACGTATTCAGAAAACTAAACTGGAATAAGAAAGACGGAATATGCCTCAACGGCAAGAGACTAACAAATTTGAGGTTCACTGACGACATAGTCCTCTTCGCCAAAACTGCAAGGGAACTGCAATCAATGCTTCAGGAGCTTAACACACAAAGTAAGATGGCAGGACTCACAATGAACAAAACTAAAACGCAAGTAATGACAAATGGATTAGAAACCCCAATATATCTTGAAGGAACGGAACTGCTGTATGTATCTCAATACATATACCTAGGACAAATAATTTCCTTTAACAACAAAATGGAAAAAGAAATCAAACGAAGAGTTTCCTTAGCTTGGAAAGCTTTCTGGGCCCTAAAATTCATATTTCTGGACAAATCCCTGAATAGGAGACTCAAAATGGAGACACTCGAAAGCTGTGTTTTTCCAGTGCTATTATACGGTTGTCAGACATGGGCTCTCAAAGCCAAAGAGAGAAACACTCTACAGGTATGCCAAAGGAAAATGCAGAGGAAGATCCTTGGCATCTCTCTGAAAGATAGAATATCAAACACCTTGATACACAAGGTGTCAGCAACGGTAGACATAGCACAACAGGCTATGAAGACCAAGTGGAAATGGGGTGGCCACGTGATGAGGCTGCAAGATGACAGATGGACAGCATGAGCTACCACATGGGACCCTTACATCGGCAAGAGACTCCCAGGAAGACCAAGACGCAAATGGTCGGACTTGTTCAGAAAACAAGTAGGAAGACAGTGGACCACCATAGCCAGAAACAGAAAGGAGTGGAAAGAACTAGAACAACAATTAAGTGACCATGTGCAATCCAATGTTTAGTGTATTATGTACGATACCCTCTTATGCGGACTAGCTCACCGCGTGAGTGTGTTAAAGCAGCTACCCCTACTTGTAGGAGACCTTTGCCCTCATTGGGACATCACAGGCTATTTTCATTTTCATATTGTAGGGATAAAAAGAAATGGGGTGGTGTAGGGATCTTTGTAAATTAAGTTCTAAACAATAGCTATGAAAATATTCAACAAAAATTATAATATTAGGTGATATAAATATAAACATTCAAAAAAATTTACCTTTAAAAATCAAATATGAATGCTTATTAAATGAATTTAACTTAAAAATGACAATAAATGAACCCAACCGTATTACTACAAACACAGCCACAACAATTGACAACATTATCACAAATATTGTTAATATGCCCTGCACTCAGCCTCGTTAGTCCCGGGGGGACCAATTGAGGAGCTACTTGATGGAACAGTAGCGGCCCCAGGTCGCAAAGACCGCATAACTGGCCGGAAGGGATCAGGATGCTGACCACGTACCACCCTCAAGTACTGCACCCCATCAATGACGCCTGCAGTGGGCCAAATTGGGGGACGCAGTGGCTGGGCGTAAGGCTTGGCTCTTCATGGGCTGTTGTGCCGGGGCTTAGTTTTTATACCCTGTAAAACCGAAGTCATCCATTCATGTGTATCAGACATACTGCGCAAAAAATTACTTCCAAGAACTAGTCGAAAAGGAATATCCCAATGGCCGTAAAGCCATAAACTGAAGCTATAATTCCTTTAGCGAAACAAATCAATTAAACTTAAACAAAGCCCTTGTTGATTTTGATTGGGGAGATATATACACTGAGTTAGATCCAAACGTAACACTCGATACATTTTTTAAAATCTTGAAGCATAACATACAAGTAAATATGTACTGTCCCCCAAATCGCAGTCAAAAATAGAAAACAAAATAAAGTAACGAACATACATTGCATTACACCAGACATTAAACAAATGCATCTCCAGTTAAAATTTGCAATCTCTGAAGCAAACAGCAGTAATGTTGAATTTAATAAAATAGGACTAAATAACTTAAAACATTTAATTTAATTTAAAAGGTGAGTTAATTAATAACACTGAACAACACTTACAACATATTTTTCCGGGACGCGTTTCGAAGGTTAACTTTCCTCCATTATCAACCGGACAAGTTGTAAGTGTTGTTCAGTGTTATTAATTAACTCACCTTTTAAATTAAATTAATTACAACAACACTGTTTTCAAACTTCTATGAAAGGAAGATAACTTAAAACATATCTACGATCAAGCAGTAATAAATGCAAAACAGAAAAGCATTAACAGTAAGATTCTAAATTCTACAAGTACATGAAAATCTAACTGGCAAGTAATAAACAGCATCCGTAAACCCTTAAATATCACTGATTCTAGCCATGTTTTAGTAGAGACAAAAGAAGGTATCACAGATGACACAGGAAAAGTGTATAAGTTTTCAATGACCATTTTGCCTCTATAGGTTTAAAGATACACAATCTCAACAAAATCAATTCCACTAATTCGAGCCCTAATGAAGTAAACGATAAAATATCAAAAAACTTGTCAAGTATGTATATCTACCCAACTGATGCAAATGAGATCCTAAATATAACTAAACAAATAAAAGCAAAAATAGCATTGGTGTCGATGGTATCCCTATGTCATTATTGAAAACATGTAGTCAGGAAATCGTAAATCCCCTCATTGAAATAATAAACTCTTGTCTAGAATTTGGAATCTTCCCAGACAAATTGAAAATTGTGAAAGTAATGCCAATCTTTAAAAAAGGCGACAAAAGAATTGAATAACTACCGTCCAATATCAATTTTACCAGCCCTTTCAAAAATGTTTGAACGAGTAATCTATAACAAGCTTATGAGTTTTCTCAACAAGTTCAGCCTAATATTTAAACATCAAAATGGCTTTGTAAAAAATAGATCAATCTCTGCGGTCATTGAATGTATCAAAGGAATTGTAAAAAATATTGGTGCAGGCAAATATGCAACAGCTTTCTTATTAGATCTTACTTAAGCTTTCGACTGTGTGGATAAAAATATACTAATGAATAAACTATCAATGCTGGGGATTAGAGGTCTGGGATATAAATTAATAGAATCCTACATGACAAATCAAAAATAATACATAGCTCTGAATTCGACAAATATCATATCAACTACGATGGAACTGACACACGGAGTCCCACAGGGATCAATTCTCGGTCCTCTTTTGTTTATCTTATACATGCACAAACTGACTATATACCTAAAGGTATATTAGTACAATTTGCAGATGACAATAGTGTCACAGCCAGCCATACCTCAAGCCTAATGCTGGAAGAAAACCTAAATGAAATAGCTATCCAACTATTGCAGTACTTCTCAATGTTAAATTTAAGTATAAACCCAACTAAATGTGAACTGATAACATATGGTAGCAAAACACTTAATACACCTCTACAAGTGTATACTGACAGTACAAGAGACACTTGGTGTCACCTTGGATAAAACATCATTTACACTGCATATAAACAAATTATGCACTAAAAATACGTAAAAATCTATTTATTCTTAAGTGTCTAAAGAACTATGTCCCAGCCACACATGTATATGGTATAGAAATATGGGGCAATACTTCAAAATTAAATCTAAGTAGAATATTTATTTTACAGAAGAGCAATCAGATATATTTTGAAGTTAAAAATGCAAGATTTATTTAGAGAAGCCTTCAGACAGCATAAAATAATGACGCTACCTAGCCTTTACATTTATACAACTATACGATACATGATAAAATACAAATTTCCAATGCAAACTAATTCAGATATGCATGACCACAACACAATAAATAAGAGTGACTTGGCTATTACAATGCACAGATTTAGTCTGTTTGAAAAGCTGCCTAGTTATGCTGGTGCAAAATTATGTAATAAACTGCCAGTAGAAATTAAAAGATGTGAGAACTACACTAAATTCAAATCCACTTTACAAACTTACTTCAATAATTAGTGATCTATTCACTAAAGGAATTTTAAAATAGGTTAAAAGTTCAGTAATCAAAAATTCAATGTTAAGTATGCATTTTGTAATGTTTAATATAACTTACGTACTTTATTTTATATATTCTGACAAATATGGATTTAAAATTATGTATTACTTTGTAAATATTTGTATATATTCTAAACAACTGATGATTTGCCTGTTTTCAGCAATACTCTGTAAAATGTATGGAGTGAGTGAGTGAGTGAGTGAGTGAGTGAGTGAGTGAGTGAGTGAGTGAGTGAGTGAGTGAGTGAGTGAGTGTGAGTGTGAGTGAGTGTGAGTGTGAGTGTGAGTGAGTGAGTGTGAGTGAGTGTGAGTGAGTGAGTGTGAGTGAGTGAGTGGGTTTTATGGACCCATTTGGGCTCGAAGTCACAAGATAAAAATCAGGAAAACTCACGAACTGCTGAACCTCACAGTTAAAAAGTTAAAAATGGAAGTTAAAACATAAAAGAAGAGTTAAAACCTAAAAACTGATTGATAAAAGCAGTAGAGAGTTAAAATGCTAAAAAGGTAAAAAATGTAAAATTTTAAAAAGGGACATAATCACACCCTAAAATATTAAAAACTTCTAATAGAAGTTAAATTTGTGGAGCAAACACAATGTCGGCAACAAACCGCAATGTCTTAACTACAGCAACTGGGTCGACATCCATAACTAAACAGTGTAACATCCAGGCCAAGGGACTAGCACTCTAGAACATATCGCAGACAATCAAGGAAAATGTGCAGTACCAAGAGTTGTATGCTGTACATTGGACACACAGAGGCCAGATCACCACACAACATGTCCATGAGTGGTGCGGGGTGACCTATTCTTAATTGGGTTAGAAGTAGAAATGAATGCAGAAATATTCAGTGTTCGAGAAACTTCAAAAAGAATCGTGGAATAGTGTAAACAGTCCAAACTGTGAACTATGTGGGCAGTAAATTTAACTTTTACTTATATTTTGATGCACATTTCCTACCAAGTGTTACAAAAATAAATTAGAAATACATGACAGGACAGTAGTTTATTTTTGCTATTTATTACTGTTAAGAAACAGGTGGACATGATCGGTGCTCAATGCTGGGTCTTTACAGTCATACTCATCAGTTACAGTATTATTAATTCCTTAATTCTAGTCTGTATTTTGTTGTTTTGACTCTACTTGAATGAATGGTTTATTGAGTACCAAGTCTTACACATTTTGGGCTAACCCTAAGCTGGGCCCTGGCCCCTTTGCTGATTAGGGTACCCCTTCTTTATAATTTCCTTTTACATACACATTACACATGTTAACCTTTTCATTAATCTCATTCTGCTCCTACCCTTTAATTTTCACTTCTGTTTTATTTCATCTTCCAACCCAATTCACTTTCCCTTTTTCTCAACTCTACTTATCAGCTTCACTCTTATATTAGTCTTATTAACTTATATTAGTCAGTTACATTGTACACTTCGCTAATCTTCATTATCCCAATTACACTACTTCACTATAACCTCACTTTCACCCTCTACTATCTCATTCATGGATTACTCAACCGTTTTTTAACTTATTACTCCTGGCGAAATATCCCTTTCTTTCTTTCTCTCCTGCTTAGTTCTCCCTTTCCCCCTCACGCTCCTTGATTCCTTAGCTATTTCATTTTACATTTTTTCTGCATTCACACTTTTTCCCGCTTCCTCCTGCCACTCCACTGTTGTCATCTCCCACCTTGGTTCATTCCCGTTTCTTTCGAGATCCAAATCTTTCCATACCCCCACCATGTGTTTTGCTCACACTTGAGTTCGACGCACTTGATACTGGAACCACATGTGTTGTAAAATGCTGAGTAGTCGTCTGTTCTAAGGTATTTCCTGCTGATGAATGCTCATTTCTCTGTCTTTCTTGGTGCAATGGCTGCTGGTCCTGCCTCTGCCTGTCGCTTGGCCCGTTTTTCCTCTCTGCTACCTGGTCAACTGCGTAGAGCTTGAAGTTTTTAATGTATACCCTCTTGCCTTCATTTCTTGCTTGTCTCCGCTGATTAATTAACTCTTTCATTTGCATTCTTTGTGCATACGTTAAGTCCTTATTGATGTAAATAGTTAATCCTCTCAATTTTTTTGCATGTTTCAATACTTCTATAGCCATTTGCGTGTTTGTGAACTTAACAAGAATGCTTCTTTTCCCTGGTATTTTGCCGATTCTGAATGTGTCACAAATGTTGTAGCTTCTCAGATGTGTTTCCAATCTGTTCACTAGTAGATCTCTCAAATCCTGGTATACACCCACTCCGGGTTTCTCTTCAACTCCTGAAATCACTACATTGTACTTTCTGCTTTTGTCTTCCATTCTTTCCAGTATTCTTTTTAAGTTTTGAATTTCCAGTTTTAGTATACCCATTTCTTTGTTTCCCCTATCGTATTTCATCCACCCTTGTCTGAATCTCTCTGCCAGTCTCTCACTGAAACTGTTTTGTCTTCCATTCCTTCCATTGTTCCTTTTAAGTTTTGAATTTCCCGTTTTAACATATCCATTTCTTTGTTTCCCCTGTCGTATCCCATCCACTCTTGTCTGAATCTCTCTGCCAGTCCTTTATCTCTTACTAAAACTGTTTCGTTTATCTGTTCTTTAGCTGACATGTCACTTAACTCCTTTTTCCCCTCGGCCATGGGAGTGAATCTACTCACTGTCCACATCAATTTACTCTTCGCTTTGTTTAAAAATTATCTTACCTTTTTGCTATCTTTTTAAAACATAACAGTTATAGCAATATTTTTATCTATCTTAAACCATTTCTTATTGAAGTACTCTTTTCTTCAAAGTCCAGTCCCTTTAGACTTATTTGACAGATACTCTTCCTTACGCATTTTGATCTCCATACTCCTGTTCCTACCTATTCAATACCTTCTCGCCCTTCTTTATTAGTTATATCTAAGTATTCTTCCCTTCCACAAGTAACTTTCACCAGTTTATAGAACACTAATGATATGTTGTTGGCTATCTCACTTACTACTTTGCAAAGCCATGAGACGTATCAGAAAAAATGTGAAGCTGTCCAGCTGTTTACGCAAGCTTATCGCACAAACAAGGCAAGATAGGATATGCACACTCTGTTCAGATGCTATCATATCTTCAGGACAGCAACGTCTCATATATCGGTAGGTGCAAGAGATCATCTACTTGTGTTTTATCACTGACCATATGCCAAGTTACTATTATTTCACTCTTCTAATAAACACGACAAGAAGCGATCGCAGTGCTCAACCACCAAGGTCAATACACCTCGTTGCTTTGCCAAATAGGAACATTTTTTGTATTTCTTATCCTCAAATCTCTTTCCTCTCATTCTCAAACAATTCACTTATATTCTCTTCCTCTCCATATCTGTCCTAACTCATTACTTCTTTAAATGTCTCTCCTGATATTCTAGATGATGTCTTAAAACATTTATTGTTAATATTCTTATTAATGTTAGAGTTAGGGTTGAGGTTGGGACTAGGGTTATGGTTGTTGTTGTTATTGTTATTATTATTATTATTGTTGTTGTTGTTGTTGTTGTTGTTGTTGTTACTATTACTATTGCTAGTATTATCATCATTATTATGATTAGCATTAATATTATGATGATCATATCATCATCATCTTAGTATTATATTATTATTTTATCATCATTATCATTATTAGGGTCTGGATAATTATTTAATTACATGTTTTTTCCTATAAATATTAAGATAATAAATTTGTGATGTGTTGGAGTTTCATGGCAACAAAAGCCTAAAAATGTAAATTTGAATGTACATATATTTACACATTTTGCTCTTAAATACATATATATTTTACTTTTAAGTACATATTTATTAATATTTCCTTGCTTAGTTGCAATTTTATTCACTTTAAAATATACTTGCATGTGGTGGAAGCATGAGAGAGTAAAAATGCTTTGTGTTGAATCTCACTGTCCAGTTGCTTCCGTTTGCACCTTTCTCTGTCACATGACGTGCACCTTGCCACTGTATGTCCAAGTCATGCCATCTCAACAATGCGTCAATTATGTGTAGACTGAACAGTAACTTTGTCTTGTATCACCTCAGCATTTAACTTCAAGTTGAAGGAGAAAACCTCACTATGTGTAAAGTTAAAGCATTATACAAAAGAATTTAACAGATTTCGCACAGATGGAAAGCTATTTTTATGCCAGGTTTGTGAAAAGAATGTGCCTTGTTCTCAATGTTTTCAAGTCCTGCAACACTTATTCATGTCACGTCATCAGGCTCTTGCTTCCAAGACCACATCTCAAAAGCAGCTGTTACTCACTGAACCTCAAGCTAGAAACATCCAGGACCTCCGAAATCGGTTTGCAAGTGACCTGTGCCATGCTATGGTTTGTGCTGATATCCCTATCTGGAAATTCAGTGCTCTGTGCGTTTTTTGTAAAACACAAATGAAATCACGTCAGACGAATCTACAATCAGAAAGAACTATGTACCTGACTTATATAAACTCAATTCGTCTGAAAATCGGTGAGAGTCCCATTCGAGTCTCAATTGACAGGACAACTGATGTTCTGGGAAGACACATTGGAAATGTGAGAGTGGGTGTGTTGACAGATATTGAAGTCAGCCTGTGTTGTTAACTTGTGAGATGTTACCAAAATGCAACCATCAAAACATTGCCAAATTATTTAATAATGCAATGGGGTTTTTGTGGCCTGATGGGGTGAAACACAGCAATGTCTTCCTTCTAGGGCAGATGCAGCACCATACATATGCAAAGTTGTCATGGCTTTGCAAGTTTTATATCCTAAAATGTAACATCTCACATGCCTTGTGCATACGCTCCATCGCACATCAGAACTGGCTCAATCTAAATTGCCAAATGTTGACACACTGATTTGAAATACAAAGAAAGTATTTTAAAGGCTCACAATAGAGTAGATAAATTCAAAGAGCTTTTTCCTGTTCTTCCACTCCCTCCTCAATCAATTTTAACAAGATGGAGGAGCTGGATTGACGTGGGCTATCACGGTTATGATAACCCCAAGTAAAGCACAAATAGCTGGTGGGCTATCACGGTTATGATAACCCCAAGTAAAGCACAAATAGCTGGTGGGCTATCACAGTTATGATAACCCCAAGTGAAGCACAAATAGCTGGTGGGCTATCACAGTTATGATAACCCCAAGTAAAGCACAAATAGCTGGTGGGCTATCACAGTTATGATAACCCCAAGTAAAGCACAAATAGCTGGTGGGCTATCACGGTTATGATAACCCCAAGTAAAGCACAAATAGCTGGTGGGCTATCACAGTTATGATAACCCCAAGTGAAGCACAAATAGCTGGTGGGCTATCACGGTTATGATAACCCCAAGTAAAGCACAAATAGCTGGTGGGCTATCACGGTTATGATAACCCCAAGTAAAGCACAAATAGCTGGTGGGCTATCACAGTTATGATAACCCCAAGTGAAGCACAAATAGCTGGTGGGCTATCACAGTTATGATAACCCCAAGTAAAGCACAAATAGCTGGTGGGCTATCACAGTTATGATAACCCCAAGTGAAGCACAAATAGCTGGTGGGCTATCACAGTTATGATAACCCCAAGTGAAGCACAAATAGCTGGTGGGCTATCACGGTTATGATAACCCCAAGTGAAGCAGAAATAGCTGGTGGGCTATCACAGTTATGATAACCCCAAGTGAAGCACAAATAGCTGGTGGGCTATCACAGTTATGATAACCCCAAGTGAAGCAGAAATAGCTGGTGGGCTATCACGGTTATGATAACCCCAAGTGAAGCAGAAATAGCTGGTGGGCTATCACGGTTATGATAACCCCAAGTGATGCAGAAATAGCTGGTGGGCTATCACGGTTATGATAACCCCAAGTGAAGCACAAATAGCTGGTGGGCTATCACAGTTATGATAACCCCAAGTGAAGCACAAATAGCTGGTGGGCTATCACGGTTATGATAACCCCAAGTAAAGCACAAATAGCTGGTGGGCTATCACGGTTATGATAACCCCAAGTGAAGCACAAATAGCTGGTGGGCTATCACAGTTATGATAACCCCAAGTAAAGCACAAATAGCTGGTGGGCTATCACAGTTATGATAACCCCAAGTGAAGCACAAATAGCTGGTGGGCTATCACAGTTATGATAACCCCAAGTGAAGCACAAATAGCTGGTGGGCTATCACAGTTATGATAACCCCAAGTAAAGCACAAATAGCTGGTGGGCTATCACAGTTATGATAACCCCAAGTGAAGCACAAATAGCTGGTGGGCTATCACAGTTATGATAACCCCAAGTGAAGCACAAATAGCTGGTGGGCTATCACAGTTATGATAACCCCAAGTAAAGCACAAATAGCTGGTGGGCTATCACAGTTATGATAACCCCAAGTAAAGCACAAATAGCTGGTGGGCTATCACGGTTATGATAACCCCAAGTGAAGCAGAAATAGCTGGTGGGCTATCACAGTTATGATAACCCCAAGTGAAGCACAAATAGCTGGTGGGCTATCACAGTTATGATAACCCCAAGTGAAGCAGAAATAGCTGGTGGGCTATCACAGTTATGATAACCCCAAGTGAAGCACAAATAGCTGGTGGGCTATCACAGTTATGATAACCCCAAGTGAAGCAGAAATAGCTGGTGGGCTATCACAGTTATGATAACCCCAAGTAAAGCACAAATAGCTGGTGGGCTATCACAGTTATGATAACCCCAAGTGAAGCAGAAATAGCTGGTGGGCTATCACAGTTATGATAACCCCAAGTGAAGCACAAATAGCTGGTGGGCTATCACAGTTATGATAACCCCAAGTAAAGCACAAATAGCTGGTGGGCTATCACAGTTATGATAACCCCAAGTAAAGCACAAATAGCTGGTGGGCTATCACAGTTATGATAACCCCAAGTAAAGCACAAATAGCTGGTGGGCTATCACAGTTATGATAACCCCAAGTAAAGCACAAATAGCTGGTGGGCTATCACGGTTATGATAACCCCAAGTGAAGCACAAATAGCTGGTGGGCTATCACGGTTATGATAACCCCAAGTAAAGCACAAATAGCTGGTGGGCTATCACGGTTATGATAACCCCAAGTAAAGCACAAATAGCTGGTGGGCTATCACGGTTATGATAACCCCAAGTAAAGCACAAATAGCTGGTGGGCTATCACGGTTATGATAACCCCAAGTAAAGCACAAATAGCTGGTGGGCTATCACGGTTATGATAACCCCAAGTAAAGCACAAATAGCTGGTGGGCTATCACGGTTATGATAACCCCAAGTAAAGCACAAATAGCTGGTGGGCTATCACAGTTATGATAACCCCAAGTGAAGCAGAAATAGCTAACTGCAGAAAATGGCAACATGTGTTTGTTAATGGAGTGATACAACCAGCAATGTTAATGCGATGACCCACTCTAAGCTCAGAGGGATTACACATATAAACAATATGTAGGAAACATTATTAGGATATTTTGTTCATGAAACAAACTTACCACTGTAAACTAAATACCTTTATGAATGGATGCATGCCAAAAGCAGATAACTTTTACCTTCTAATATCAGTATTAGATTCCTCAGGATCACTACCAACTGGAAATGAGACATGTGTAATTCTTATGTGTTTCTTCAGATCTTGATCAGTACCCAAGCGCTTCATGCAATGTGGACACATGTACTTATCAAACTGTGGTATCTGAAATTAACAAGGCCATGTCTTACACACATGCCAGCCTGTAAAAAATTACTATGTTTATTTAAATTAGTTTCACTGCTGGAACTACTGTACCTCAAAATTACCAAGTA
This sequence comes from Tenodera sinensis, assembly GCA_030765045.1. Taxonomy (NCBI): domain Eukaryota; kingdom Metazoa; phylum Arthropoda; class Insecta; order Mantodea; family Mantidae; genus Tenodera; species Tenodera sinensis. The sequence continues at coordinate 124,906,910 of CM060964.1, read as the reverse complement.
ATAAACACAAAATCACATCAACATTCTATATTCCACAGCTTAATGCACCACTTAATAAACACACCAGTGACAGTTGAAGAATTTAAAAAAGTCAGCACACACTTGCCAGCTGTGTTCATCATGGGATTTAAACACCATTACTAACTTATGTGAGTGCATTTTTTTTTTTTTTTTTTTTGTTAACATCCTCCAACATGTCATATTGAACAGTGAAAGACTGAAATGGGTGAAATGAGCTCAAATGAGCCAGAGGTCCATAGAGTTTTAAGTTACCCGACATTTGTCTTTTCAGGATAAGGGAAAACCTCGGAAGAAACCTTATCCAGATAACTTACCCTAAGTGAGATTCGAACTCGTGACCTCTTGAACGTGAGGCAGACACACTAACCATCACGCTACAGAGGGGAGCTACATGAGTACAATTCATTGTATAACTCAAATGGGTTAATACTCAACAAAATTCTGGAAAACAGGAAAATAACACAAGTATATAACACAAGTATATTAGCTGCAGGCTAATTCTCCCCAAATCTGAAATTTCAATGATTCAGAAAGCAAAGAATGATAGCTGGACTGATACTTCAAGACGACAATGGCAAAGGAAAAAAAAAAAAGAATAATTATTTTGCTACAGGCAATGTATGTAACCATATAAACCTGGAGCTGTTAAACTGCTAATGAATGAGCTTATCAAATATAACATCAACATTTCTGCAATACAAGAGATTAGATGGAAAAGAGGAGATAATAAGTAAGTGATCTAGGAGAATATACAATATGCTACAGTGGAAGTAATAAAAGGAATAATTTTAGGACTGGTTTTCTGGTCCAAGAAAGTTTGAAATCTTCAATCTTAAATTTTGATCCTGTGAATCAAAATGTTTTAAGAATCAGAGGGAAATTCTCTAATACCCCACAACTGTGTATACATGCACCGACAGAGGAAAAGAATGAGGATACTAAGGATGAATTTTATGAGAATTTAAAAAGAGCATATAGGAAATTATGCAAATATGACAGGAAGATCATTGTTGGGATTTCAATACGAAGTTAGGAAGAGATAAAACTTCAAGGCCGAATGTAGGACAACATAATTTACATTCTGTGGAAATATAAATGAAATAGACTAAGTGATTTTGTAACAGCAAATAGTTTGGTTATTAGCAGTATATAGTTTCCTCATAGAAATATTCATAAAATGACATGGCGATCTCCAGATGGAGAAATGAAAAGCCAGAGAGATCATATTTTAAAAGATACTAGACATGTGAAAGATATAGTGGATGTTAAAAGCTGCAAAGGAGCAGATTATGATAGTGATCATTTTATGGTTAGAATAAAATTTAAACCAAGAATTAGTACAGCAACACAATCAATAGAACAAAGAATGCAAAGATTTGATGTAGCAAAATTTAATAACCCAAATATAGCACTTCGCTATCAAGAGGAGGTACAGAAGCAAATAGAGGAAAAGCCATCAACTTCCAAAAATATAGAGGAGTGGGGGCAGATTAATAGCTACATGCTAACAGCAGCCACAGAAGTAATTGGTTATAAAATTAGGATCTCACACAAGGATTGGTTCAAATGAAGAATATGATCAGGCTATAAAGAGAAGAAATGAAACAAGGATAAGAATGTTAAATCGGAAAACAATAACAATAGAGGATTATAAAAGCACAAGAACAAATGTAAATAGATTGTTGAGAAGCAAAAAGGAGTATGAGGGAAATATTTTACAGAATATGCAGACTTATAGGGTCAGGGGGGAAAGTAGAAAATCGGATCAAGAAATAAGAATAAAGGAAGGGTACCAACCATGCATGACATTATGTAAGGATAAGAAAGGAAATATACTAGGTGGAAAAGCGAGAGTAATGGAAAGACGGACCCAACATTTTAAAGAACTTTTAAATAGGTCATACACTGCAGTTGACAGGAAGGATAGGGAGGTCCTAGGTCCCAAAATTAATATTGAAGTACCATCGAGGACAATGGTATTGTTCAACAGATTGAAGATGAACAAAGCTCTAGGGAAGGATGGGATCATGGCCAAACTTCTGAAATATGGTGGAAGAATATTATGGGACAGAATATACAATTGTGTTTTGGTGGTTTGGGAAAAAGAAGAAATGCCACCAGATTGGCAAACCACTGTTATATGTCCTATTTATAAAAAGGGTGATAAGCTTAAGGGTGAGAATTATAGAAGCATCTTCCTGCTAAGTGTAACATACAAAGTTTTAACAAATGTAACTAAAGTGTCTGGAAAGATATACTGAAGTCATATTGGGTTATCATCAATGTGGTTTCAGAAAAGGACCCTCAACAACAGATGAAATATTCCAACTTGGACAGACACACAGAGCAAAATATAGACAAATGCCAACTACTCATAGATTTCAAATAAGTTTACGATAGTGTAAATAGTAAACAGGTCTATGCAATAATGGAAGAATTTGGAATACCAAAGAAAATCATTAATTTAGTGAAAATTACTCTGCAACAAATAGTAAATCTAATTTGAATAGGAAACTAAGAAAGTTTTGAGTCAGTAAGCGGTTTGAGACAATGTGATTCCCTCTCCACTCTGCTATTTAACTTAGTACTGGTAAAAGCCAGGTGTGGACAATAGAAGCTGCAGTCTCAGGTCCTCTACAACTCTCCAGTAATTTCATATGTGAGTCAGCAGGGAACTTCAAAGATGCCTAGGGCTCATTTCTGGTATGACTCTTAATCTTTTCTAGATCAGCCAGATTCTTTTATCATCATATATTCTTTAGCCCATGTGTCACTACCAGTAAAATCTTTGCCTGGAAAAAATTCAATGCTGTCTGTAGTGACTTCCCCTGGAGGTGCTTTATGTTGCTCATTGCTCTCAGTGCACACTCACTCTTATCACTGATGTGTGTTGTGAATGTTGTCCATATCATCTGCAGTGTTAACCCTAGGAATTTGTTTTTTTTTTGTTTTTGTTTTTTTTTGTTTTTTTGCTGATGTAAGTTTTTTTCCCCTTTGTATATTAGGTGTGCTTGTTTTCCTCCTTTCCTGAAGGTCATTGTGACTGTCTTCTTCTTGTTGAGACTTAGGTCGTTTCTTTCTACCTAGTCTTATCACTCTGTCAAAGGCTCACTGTAGGACTTCATGGCTGGTGGATGTCAATGCCATGTCATCTGCATAAAGATAGATGTTCATGTTGACTGGAATCATTCTTACGATTTCAGCTGTGGCTATGGTGAACAATACTGGGCTGAAGGAATCTCCTTGTAGAACCCTGTTCGTGTGTTGTATTTCTTTGGATTTGGTCATGTCCAATATCTTGATGTGGTTGCTACTCAGCAGGTTCCTGATGAATCTGTTTGTGACTGTCTCCTATGATGTCTTCTAGTTTGCTTATTAATATCAACCTGTTTAGGTAGTCAAAAGCCTTAAGAGTAAACCAGGAAGGCGAGTGAGTGAGTGAGTGAGTGAGTGAGTGAGTGAGTGAGTGAGTGAGTGAGTGAGTGAGTGAGTGAGTGAGTGAGTGAGTGAGTGAGTGAGTGAGTGAGTAAGTGAGTGAGTGAGTGAGTGTGTGGGGTTTAATGGCCCGTCGACAACGAGGTCATTTGGGTCCACAGTTAAACAGAAAGTCTAAAACACACTCACATACTTAAAATTAAACTTAAAAGAGATGGGTAAAATGCTAAACTAACGCAGTAAAATATGAGGCATAAAAGGTCTCAAATATCATAAAACTGCTAAAATATAAAATGCATCATAAATTAAAAAGAAAAACAAGTATGAGGTTTAACAAGTCAAGATACTAAAACATGTAAAAATATCTCAAAAGGCTAAAAACAAATGTCAGACCTGTTTATCGAATCCAATATCGGCGACGAACTGCAGAGTCTTGACTACAGATTCCGGATCGTCGCCTAGAATAGAGGCCAGTATAGATCCCAGACCAATAGACTGGTGCTCACGATCCCGTAGATCCTTCTCATGTACGACACTGACCGGTGGCAGATATACATTGCAAACAGAGAAACAGAGGCCCTGATGCTGTACACGCACAGCTACAGCTTTCAGCGGTGTGTTAAGGGGTATACTGGTGGCAGAGATGTTATGCGCCACCAGCGTAGCAACACCACCGCATGCTCTCCTATCTGCGGCAGAGTTGTGGGAGAATGTTGAAAAACCACGAAGATGGAGAGGGTGATTAGGCTGTAATTGGGTTTCCTGTAGGCAGACGATTGATGGAGAATGTTGAAAAACTAAGTGCTGTATGTCCTGAGCACGTGCCCGGTACCCATTAACATTCCACTGGATTATTTCCATGGTAAAGAGAGTGGTGTTTGGTCTTATCTTTTCCTTTTTCATTCTTACCTTGACCAACTTGGGACCTGGAATGTTTAATTGCGGACAATCGAGTAATATATGTGCGACAGTTCGATGTCACATGTAGGACAGACAGGCGCCGGGTCACCACGCAAAAGGTAGCCATGTGTTGCTCGCATGTGCCCTATCCTCAGGCGGGTTAGAATAACTTCAGCCCGCCTGGAATCCCTGCAGGAAGTCAGCCAGGGTTGAACGCTGTCCTTAACTGTCCACAATTGAGTGCCAGCCAGCGCTTCCCATGAGTGCTGCCATACAGTTAATAAATGTCAATGAAAGTATCGCCGCACATCTGTATAAGGCATTGTGCGTGTTGATAATCCCAGCAAGTGACAAGCAGACTTAGCAGCTGCATCAGCCTCCTCGTTGCCGGGATTACCCACATGGCCTGGGGTCCAGGTAAAAACGATCTGGTATCTGCGAGAGAGCAACTTAGATACGAGTGTCTGTATTTTCAGAATCAATGCCAAGTTGCCAACAATCTTTTGCAGCGCCTGAATAGCGCTCAAAGAGTCACAACAGATAATAAAATTTCCCGGATTTGAACTGGAGATAAAAAGTAAAAAATAAAAGACGGCAGACAGCTAGGCAGTGAAAACAGAACTATAGTCCGGAAGATGATACCGGTGAGCCTCACCGTTACATACAAAGCTGCATCCTGTAGCTACCCCACCTGGGAGCCGTTGGTAAATACCGGAGTATAGTTTTGATAACAGCCCAGGATTTCGGCAAAGAGTTGGCAAAACACGAATGAGGGGTAGTTAATTTAGCACAGCCCAAAAGCTTGAGGTTGAAGCTGCCAGCGGGGATAATGGCCAAGAGATGAATGCTCTATAGCAGGCAGTCGGAGGGCTTGTGCGGAATGCAGTTCTTGAAACCTTATACTACAGGGGCGGGATATAGTGGTATTTCCCATGTAACGGTGCGCAAGGTCTGGATGCAATACGCATTGAAAGGACGGATGACCAGGGTTAGCTGCCAAACGGGCTACATAAGAGCAGAGCAGCAATGAGCGCCGGATAGACAACGGAGGTTCACCAGACTCAGCATAAAGACACTCGACTCGACTAGTTCCGAAGGCTCCAGTGGCAAGACAGTTACCAGTATGATGAACAGTATTTAAAAGACGGAGTTTAGAGGCGGTTGCCACGCCATAAATAAAACAGCCGTAATCTAGTTTGGACCGCACCAATGAGCGATACAGCCTCAACATTACCGTGCGATCGCCACCCCAAGATGCCCCAGATAATACCCGGAGCACCCGAAATGCACGATCACAGGAAGCACGAAGATAGCAAATATGATGCTCCCATTTGAGTGTGCTGTCGAGGTGAACGCCCAAAAACTTAAGGTGCGGTACAAACGGTAGACGTATGCCACTCAAATAAAGATCAGGAGGAGGATGTACACCACGAAGTCAATGAAAGTGGACACACTGTGTTTTCGCAGGGGAGAACTGAAAGCCGGGCCAGGAAGGCAGCATGTAGTTTTCCTCTTGGGATCTTCAGTGCTTTCTCTGTCTTTTTGTAAACAACCAATTGACTCTGTTGTTGACATGCCCTTCCATAACCCAAATTGTTCTTCTGGTATTCGTGATTCTACTGCCTTTGTTAGGTACTCACGCACTAGCCCATTTAGTAGTTATATAAATTCAGATCCTTGCTGTCTCCCTTCCCTTTGTACAGCACTTTTACTGTTGCTGTCTCCATGATTTTGGTATGGTACCTAGTCCTAAGCATGCATTGAGTATGGCAGATATGCATCATTTTCCTATTTCTTTCATGGAGTTTTTCAGGTGACTGTTGAAGATGAGGTCAAGGCCACATGCCTTATTTTTCTGTGTCACCTTTATGGCCAATATCACTTCTACTTCTCTGAATATGTGTTTTCATTGGATTAGTTCTGATAGTTCTGTTCCCCTTGTTTTCATTGGGATATTTCTTGGATATTTGGGTTTTCTGGGCTGATGGGCATTGTAGGAGCTGGTTTCCACATCTTCTATTAGTTTCTTTTCTGATTCCTTTGGAAATTTTCTTTTGTCATCTTGATTACCTCCTTATATTGTCTTCTATTGGTGTGATACACCTATAGGTTTTTGTTTGTTAGGGATTTCAGCTCTATGTATAGTCTATTGAAGGAATGAATAATCTTCAATCAGCTATGCAGTATTCCTCAAATCACATCCACAATGGTGGTTAGGAATATTCACTGCAATATATTGGAGAGCTTTACTCAAAAACAAGCATTCAATCAATATTTCTGCAATGTCTGTGATGAAAAGTTAAATTTCACATACTAAACAATTTCTGCAACATTGACTGGACCCTCAAATGTTGCAGAATTATTTAGACCAACTTCATTTATTTAGCAGGCTTTGAGCAGTTCTGCATAGACTAAAAGGCAAAAGTTGCCAAAAAATAAAACTTATAGTTTTTTTTGTCTTATAAATTAGGACGTTTCTCTTTAATTTGATGTATATTAATATCACTATAGGCACAACACTGGCATTCCAAATGTACTCTTAGAACTAGCAGTGCATCTGCCTTTTTTGATACTTCTAACAAATCGTGGTAGTTGATGACAGAGTTGTTGGGATCGAATTAAAAATAGCAAATGAGTAAATAACACATTGTGATATAAATCAACTCATTTTACACTTTTAACTCTTATTGGAGTACAGAGGTACATTTCGACACACCTTTTAAAAGAAGTTTTGCTCTAAAAATTGCTACTACTTTGAATATGGCAGTTTCCACATATCCAAGCAATGTGTCTTTTTTTCCTTGAAAACACATGTGAGGTATTTTCCTCCATTTTTACTTTGAACAGTGTTTTCTCTGAATTTCATTTTCTGATATACATCACCCATTTCTACGGAACTATTACAGATGGTTAAATGAAAGTTTGGAATGATAAAACCAACTCCTCTGTGGCATTACTGATCCACTTTAATAAGTTGGTGGGTTATGTTTTAAAAAATAAAGTGCTGAATAATTTTGATAAAAAGTTGGTGTAATTAAGCAAGAGATCAGGTCTTCTTCATTAAGCCACATTATTGCATAGAAGTATATTAGTGAACTAGGAAGAATGTATCTACATTCTGTAACATTTTCAATCTGATAAGTTAAACAGTCTCCGAGATAATAGGTCATACAGTTATGAAAGTTAATATTTGTGAGATAGAACTTCCTCGTCTTGCTTTATAAATATAACAAATATCTTAGATACTAAGATATGTGAATTTTAAACTATTTTTTTGTTGTTTAACGATGCTGTCAATTACCAGGATCACATCAGCGCCACCGGTGTGCCGGAATTTTGTCCCGCAGTTCTTTTGCATGCCAGTAAATCTACTGACATGGTGCTGTCGTTTTTAAGCACACTTAAAAACCATCGACCTGGGCCGGGTTTGAACCCGCGACCTTGGGATCAGTAGGCCAGCGTCTAACCAACTGAGCCACTCAGACCGACAAGATATGTGAAGCTTATAGTCTCCAAGATATTTGTTATATTTATAAAACGCGTCTCAACCTTAGAAGACAGTACATGGAGTGCAATGTTGCAAAATGTACTATATGTATGCCTCGAAGTTGCAAATCTTGCTCCATGACCCCGAGGTGTCCTGTACTTAGTCCTTCAATTGCTGCCTGATGGGCACTTTTAACTTTGGTATCCCTCCACGCCTTTGTCACTGTATGGCCTAAATTTACAAATGACTCATCTATATAAACAAGTGATTTCCGCTGGTCCCTAAACCTTTTTATATATTTTAGATATGTCACCATCTGATAATATTAATATATTTATAATATTATTAATTTGCACTTAATATGCACTTGTTACCACTTCTTTAATATTCTAACCTTATTTCTTAATTTATCAATATATCGTCTCTTCCCCCCCACTTCATAACTATAAACATTTACGGAAAATGTTAAATAAATAACCTAATAACACTAACACCTCACAGGTTCCACAGTTTAAATACACACTTCTTTACGAACTGATGTTAACTTTTACTGCTGCCTTCTGTGTCACACCTAACAGCTTTAGGTGAATAGATGAATACTGTATGTTTGCCTCACACGATGAAAGCAAGAGGTTACAGGCTTCTGGTTTATTTTAGAAACTGTCTCTAAGCCTCCTCAACATTTGTTCTTGCTTGGTCCCTGATGTAAACTCAATAATAAAAAAGTTAACCATTGCATAATTTTTGCAGTGCACAAATATAAAATTTTCCGAAAATATTTAATTTAAGAAATTGTAACACTTAAGTGAGTAAATATAGAGAATTCAAAGTAGTCAGGAACCAGCTCTACAGTTCACTCTAGCTAAGAAAAAATATAGACGCATTCTAGCTGTTAGTTTAATAGTGCACGATGAGTACAGAAACAGCAAATATCGGACTTTTACTGAAAAACACATTTTCTGTAGAAATTTGGGCCTATAGAAATGTATGAGTCTAAAAAGGACATAATCTGATAGAGAAAATTCTGCATAAGACAGTGTGTTCAAAGCTGAAAATTATAACAACTGAATGTCTACACCATACTATTAAGACCCTGGCAACAACATGAGGGTAGAAAAGGACGAAGCTAATGGAAACTTGTATGTGCTAGATATAGACAGATATATCCCATTTAACTCTATACTGTCATCTAAGGGTGAGACAGGCTATAGATTTGTATTGCTTCATGTTAATAGCTCCAGCTTTTTCATTATATAACTGCCTAAAATTATTAATATTTTGCATTACTCCTTTTAGTGTGCAAGGTAATGGATATTATTTTCCATTGACGTTTCCCAGTACATACTGGTGTTCAACTTAAGTGATAGTGAGTACCTATTCTTTTACTTCCATTGTTGTTGTTGGGTCTTTTTTTTTTTTGGTAATGTTTAATGCCCACTTTTACTACATGCTGCACTGCAGGCAGTGTCACTGATGATACACGGAGTGAGTGAGTGAGTGAGTGAGTGGGTGAGTGGGTGAGTGAGTGAGTGAGTGAGTGAGTGAGTGAGTGAGTGAGTGAGTGAGTGAGTGAGTGAGTGAGTGAGTGAGTGAGTGAGTGAGTGAGAGAGAGTGAGTGAGTGAGTGGGTGGGTGGGTGGGTGGGTGAGTGAGTGAGTGAGTGAGTGAGTGAGTGAGTGAGTGAGTGGGTGGGTGAGTGAGTGAGTGAGTGAGTGAGTGAGTGAGTGAGTGAGTGAGTGAGTGAGTGAGTGAGTGAGTGAGTGAGTGAGTGAGTGAGTGAGTGAGTGAGAGAGAGAGAGTGAGTGAGTGAGTGGCATGGGCCCATCGACAGCTAGGTCATTTGGGCACTAGGTCAAAATTTTAAAATCTAAAAACACTCACAAACTTCTAGGGCTATAAGTAGAACATTAAAACAGACAACTAAAAACGTAAACAGCTGAACACACCAAGCTACAATTAGTACGCTAAATTAAAATCCAAATGAACAACGTACTAAAAAGGGTAAAAGGTCAAAGATAATAAACTAAAATACGAAACAGTTAAAACATTAAACGGTAAAATGTATCAGAGTTAAAAACAAAGTGAGACCTTAAGGGTTAAAACCTTATAGAAGAACTAAAAACATTTTTGACTTATGTAGCAAAACCAATCTGGGCAACGAACCGCAGAGTCTTGGCTAGAGACACCGGGTTGTCACTCAAAATTGAGGCTACTGTAGATCCCAGACCAACTGACTGGCATACACGAGCGTGTCTTGGACAATCCAAGAGCACATGTGCGACGGCGAGTCGGACATACAGGTGCCGGGTCACCACACATAAGATGGCCGTGAGTGGCTCGCATGTGACCTAGCCTCAGGCGGGTAAAAACAACTTCAGCCTGCCTGGAATTCCTGTAGGAGGCCAGCCAGGGTTGCACGCTGTCTTTAATTGCCTGCAGCTGTGTGCCAGCCAAAGCTTCCCAAGACTGCAGCCAAACCGATACAAGCTGGCGACAGAAGTAACGTTGAGCATCCGTATATGGTATAGTAACGGTAGAAGACTGCGGCAAACGGCATGCAGACTTAGCTGCCGCATCCGTAGCTTCATTACCCGGAATGCCCGTATGGCCTGGGATCCTTGTAAACACTAACTGGTATCCATGGGAAAGCAATTGAGATGTGAGTGTCTGAATTTTAAAAACAAGTGTGGACGTGCCGAGGAACTGCTGCAGGGTCTCAATTGCACTCAGAGAGTCGGAGCATATTATAAAACCTCCAGGAACTATGTTGGAAATAAAAAGTAAACAGTAAAATATAGCAAGCAGCTCGGCAGTATAAACAGAACTGAAGTCCGGGAGGCTGTATTGAGTGAGTAGTGAGTAGTGGGGTTTACGGGCCCGTCGACAACTAGGTCATTAGGGCCCGAAGTCCAAAAATAAAAACAAAGAGGGAGGCTGTATTGATGTGCCTCACCGTTATATACGAAACTACATCCTGTAGCACCAACCAACTGGGAACCATCGGCAAATACTGGAGAGTAAGTCTGGTAACGTCCCAGTAGTTCGGTGAAAAGTTGACGAAACACCGACTGGGGGGTGACTACCTAAGCACTGCCCGAAAGCACAAGGTCAAACCGGGCACGTTGGAGTTGCCAAGGGGGAGAGCAGGGAAAAGAAAACCACTCTACAGCAGGCATTCGGAGGTCATGTACATCAACCATTTCGCAAAACCAGATACCGCTTGGACGGGATATAGTGGTATTCCGGAGATAACGGTGGGTGAGTTCCGGGCGCAATACAGATTTAAAGGATGGGTGACCAGGGTGAGCTGCCAACCTGGTCATGTAGGAACATAATAAAAATGAGCGCCAAATAGACAGTGGAGGTTCCCCGGAATCAACATACAGACACTCGACACGACTAGTGCGGAGAGCTCCAGTAGCTAGACGGATACCAGAATGGTGGACAGTGTCTAAAAGGTGGAGTTTAGGGGCAGACGCCCCACTATAGATAAAACTCACGGAATGAAGATGGAACATCAGTGGAATGAGATGGTGGGGAAATTGGGGAAACCCACCCCTGTGCCACTTTGTCCACCATAAATCCCACATGCGATCAACTGAGATTGAATCCGGGTCGCTTTGGTGAGAGGCAAATGGTCTAACGATTTAGTCATGGTGCAGTCCCATGGAGCTTCTTAATATAACATCTGATGGTTATTAACATAGTGAGACTAAATCTTCAAAACAGGAATTTTAACATATTTTATACACAGCAAGCACAATAAACACACACAACATAGTTAATAGCTAATTACTTACGCTTTTGCAGCTTACATAATGATTGGTCATATCCTCTCGGGAAAGGCTAATATAATTGCAATCCTGCATTGGACATCTGATGTAGCCTATTTGCTCCAATGATTTTTCCCAGTGGTGATAAAGTATGGCCTGGTATCTTCTTACATAACCTGAAGTACTGCCCCACCTAAAGAATTTTAAAAATCACTGCAAGCCAAGCATTTTAATAGACTTTCCTATCTATAGTCATCTAGCAGCTAATCAAGTATTACTTTAACATACTTAAATTTTATTTGGATCTTGCTTTACAGGATGAGATACTACAATTAATTTTACTTAGTTACTTACTTTGTCGTCTCCAACTGTAAAACATTTTACATCGATCGTTAATTTATATGTACATAAAATGAATACTAAGTATTTACAAAAATATGAGAATTAAAAATAATGGGAAGTGCATAAATACCATATTCTATCTATTTTTGTACTCTTCTACAGAGTAGAATACCTTTTCTAATAGATAAGATTTAATATTCTTTAGTTTAATTTTTTCATTTGTTATCTGTTTAATTCTGGATGGTAGGTGGTTGTACAGGTCTTTAATTTAAAAGTAATGTTTTATGTGTTGAGCCCCATAATACCACTCCATAGTTTATGTGCGAGTGAATGACGGCATAGTATATTTGCTTGACACTTTTTTTATCTATTATTTGTGTTATTTGTTTTAATACATATAAACCTGAATTAATTTTGCTTATGACTTTTTTAGCATGCATATTCCATTTCAAGTTACTGTCTATTATTAATCCTAGGAAGTTTGTTTTATTTACTTGTTGAATTTCTCTGTTTTCTATTTTTAACTTTATATTTGTTTGTTTTTTGTTACCGAGACTAATTTGCATCCACTCTGTTTTGTTTGTCTTTAATACCATACCTAAATTTTCTAAATGTTGACTGACTTTTTCAAGTAAAGTATTTGCCCTGATTTGTAGCTCTATTTCTGTTTTTCTAATCGTAGTGTCATCCGCATAACCTATCGCTATTCCCCCAGCTTCTTGAATTATTTTAAATAAACTGTTTATACAGAGTAAGGTCCTAATTTTGAGCCTTGTGGTACTCCATGTGTTACTTTTTTGAATTGTTATCAAATTTTTGTTAGCTTTCCACTAACATTATGTATTATTTCAACGCATTGTTCTCTATTTTGTAAGTATGAGCCAAGCCACTTCAATGATATGCCTCTAATTCCATAGTTTTCTAACTTTGCATCAAGGTTTCTATGTTAACGCAATCGAAAGCCTTAGAAAGATCAAGGAATATTGCGATTACATATTCCTTTCTATTTAGAGCATTTATAATAATGTCATTCCCTTTACAAATTGCTTCTATTGTTAGACTTTTTCTTTTGAAACCCAAACTGCCATTCCGATAGTATTTGAAATATATTACAAAAACTTTGTAGCTGTACTAGAAATAATCCCTCTACTATTTTAGAGAAGGTTGAGCATAAAGATATAGATCTATAGTTTTCCATTTCTAATTTCCAGTATTTTTTCTTGTAAATTGGTCTAACTATAACTTGTTTTAAATTATTAGGAAATATTCCCAAATTGAAGGACTGATTGATTGAGTGAGTTAATATGTCTGTAATTTCATATTTGCAATATTTAATTACCTCATTTGTAAATTCATCCAACCCACTGGATCTTTTGCATTTTAATGAATTTATCTGTGCAAGAACTTCGTCCTCATAAATTTTACTAAGCACCATAGAGTTACATACATTTTTTTCATTTATAGGCACATACTGGATTTGTTTTATTCCCAATTTTGTTACAACGTCTACATAGTGTTCATTGAAATGGTCAGCTATCTTTATAGGATCTTGTATCACTTGACTGTTAATTTCAATGGACATTATTTTCCTGCCATTTTTGTTTGTTATTCTTATGTATTGAATTTACGATGCTCCATGTAGCTTTAATTTTATTTTCTGCATTTATCAGTTGTGTATTATGTAACTTCTTTGCTTCTTTTATTACGTTATTTAAGATTTTATTATATTTTTCTATATAATCGTAACATTTGCCGTAAAGATTACAGTGTTATAATCTATTTAAAAACTCCATACACTTTTTGGAAATATCTATACCTTTAGAGACCCAAGTATTACCTTTTGGTATTTTTTATTTTACTTTACTTAATGGCATGGTTGCATCCAAACAGTTTCTTAAGATTAAATCTAGGTAATCAAATTTATCATTTATTTCATTTTCTTTGCATATATCTGCCCACTTTATTGCTTGAAGATGTTGTCTTAAAGCTTCTAGTGTATTTTTATTTACAAGCCTTTTAATTTCTGTTATATTATCTATATTATTTTTTAGTTTACCTAAGGTTTTAGTTTCAATTTGTTGTCCAAAATGATCGCTAATTCCCATTTTTACGATATTGCTGCTCCAATTCTCTGGTTTTAAGTTTGTGTACATGTGATTGACACAGGTAGAGGAAAAACTGGTTACCCTTGTGGGTCCTGTTTTTGTTAAGGTTAAGTTATTTCTCTCTACTACTTCTAGTACCAATCTTTTCTTTTTACTTTCTACAAGTACATCATGTTGAAGTCCCCAATCATGATCGTGTTTATTTTTTACCATGCTGTGTGAACAGTCTTCAAATATTTTAAGGAATTGTTTTTTGTTTGCCATTGGAGGACTATACACCCCTAATATTATGAGATTATGAGGTTTTTATTTTCAAAAGTAACCTCTATTGCAGCTAATTCACAACACATTTCTACACTATACTTTTTACAATCAATTTCTTTGTACTTTAACCCACTTGTAACATAGATTACAACTACTCCACTTATATGTTTTTCCCTACAAAAACTGGGCCCTAAAGTATAATTTTCGTAATTATTTACCTTTATTTCTTCTATTTTAAGGCCATGTTTGGAGAAAATGATAACGTCCAGCTGCATAGTTAGTACATTTTGCTCAATTTGTGCCCTTTTGTTTGCAATGCCTTGAATATTGTGATGAAGTATTTTAAAGGTTATATCTGATATATCTTTCTCAGGAACCACTGTTTACAATCTCCACTGCAATCACTGCTAAAGATTTTTGCACCCCAAAAAATCATCTTGGACATAACAAAGAATCTAAAGTGAGTGAGTGAGTAAGTGAGTAGGGTTTAAGCGCCCATCGAAAGCTGGGTCATTAGAGCCCCAAGTCAAAAACATAAAACCAAACGGTAAAACTCACCGCCACTAAACACTCATAATTAAATATTTAAAACAGATAAAAGCTAAAACAGTTAAAATTTAAAACTGGTCTAAAAGGTAAGCTAAAAACAGTTAAAACTGGTAAATTGGTCTAAGACGGTAAGCAGATAAAATGTAAAAGGTAAAAAAATAAAACATGAAATAAAATACAAGTCAAGCCTGCTTACCAAAGCCAATACTGGCGATGAACAGCAGCACTGTATTAACAGCTACCGGGTTGTCGCCTAAAATGGAGTTCAAAGTAGAACCCAGGCCAAACAGTTGGCGTTCACGAATGTACACGGACAATCAATGAGCACATGGGCCACAGAGAGCTGGACGCCACAGGTGAAGCATACAGGCACCGGCTCACCATGCATGATGCGTGTGTGACCTATTCTCAGGTGGGCTAAGATGACTTCTGCCCACCTGGAATCCCTTGAGGGTGTCATCCAAGGTTGCACGGTGTCCTTGATCATCCGCAATTGTGTACCAGTTACATCCAACGCTTCCCATGATTGCTGCCAAACTGATAAAGTATGACAACGGAAGTACCGTTGTACATCTGTGTAAGGCAGGCTGTGTGTAAAAATCTCCGGCAAACGGCAGGCAGACTTAGCAGCATCATCTGCAGCTTCATTGCCTGGAATATCTACATGGAATGGGGTCCAGGTAAAAACAAACTGGGATCCTCGCGAAAGCAACTGAGAAACGAGTGTCTGAATTTTTACAATTAGTGCTGACGATAAAACTTCCAGGAACGGAACTAGAGATAAAAAGGATGAAATAAAAGATTGCAAACAGCTCGGCAGTAAAAACAGAACTCAAGTCTGGAAGACGGTACTTGTGGGTCTCACTGTTATGCACAAAACTACACCCTGTAGCTCCATACACCTGGGAGCCATCGGTAAATACTGGAGTGTAATTCCCGTAACGTCCCAGGACCTCACTGAAAAGCTGACAATACACCGATGGAGGGGTAGCTACATTAGCATGCATCAAAAGCTCCAGGTCGAACTGGGCACCCTGTAATTGCCAAGGAGGGCAGCAGCCAAGAGAATGCCGTTCAACAGCAGGCATGCAGAGAGCGTGTGCACTAAGCAGCTCGTGAAACCGAATACTGCTTGGGCGAGAGATTGTGCTATTCCAGAGGTAATGGTGAGTGAGTTCCGGGTGCAATACAGGGTTAACAGACGGGTGACCGGGGTGGGCTGCCAACCGGGCCACGTAAGAACATAATAAAAACGAGCACCGAATAGGAAGTGGAACTTCGCCAGTCAGAATACAGACATTTGACACGACTAGTACGGAAAGCCCCAGTAGCTAGACGGATACCAGCATTATGTACAGTATTTAAAAAACGAAGTTTAGAGGTGGCTGCTGCACCATAAATAAAACTGCGGTAATCTAGTTTGGACCTGACCAATGAACGATACAGCCTCAAAATGACAGTGTGATCGCCGCCCCAAAGTACTTCAGATAAAACCTGGAGCACTCAAAGAAAACAATCGCTGGAGGCACGAAGTTGATGAATATGGTGCTCCCATGTAAGTTTGTGGTCGAGGTAAAGGCCCAAGAATTTGATGTGCAAAACAAATGGCAGGGGTGTGTCACGCAAACAAAGATCTGGAGGAGGATGTACACCACAAAGTCGATGAAAGTAGACACATTGTGTTTTTGTAGGGGAGAACTGAAAACCGGTGCAAAGCGCCCAGTCGGAGATGGATGAGATGGTCAGCTGCAGTTGATGTTCGATATGCTCAAGATTAAAAGATGGATAATAGATCGCAAAGTCGTCAACATACACCGACATTGGGATTCCCCTGCGACAACATTAGCAATGCCGTTAATGGCTACGGCGAAAAGCATTACACTAAGAATCGACCCCTTGGGCACAACATTTTCCTGGATCCTCTCTTGTGAGACCGTATTCCCAATGTGGACACAAAAGCGGCGAAGGGCTAAAAAGTTAAAAAGAAAGATTGCTAAAAGACCTCGCAAACCATAGCCATGAAGGGTACGGAGGATACCATGGCGCCATGTGGTATCGTAGGCCTTCTCCAGGTCGAAGAAGACACCCACGACATGCTGCTTCAGGTGAAAGGCATTTTGGACATAGGCTTCCATGCGTGTCAGATTGTCCACACTGGAGCGATGGCGATGAAAACCGCACTGAACATTGCTCAGCAGGTTATTCGTCTCTAGCCACCACACTAAGCAAGTGTTAATCATCCGTTCAAAGGTCTTGCAGATGACACTCTTCAGGCATATAGGGCATTAGCTAGAGGGAAGTGTCCGGTCCTTTCCGGGTTGAGGGATAGGGATCACAACACCCTCTCGCCAGGAAGACAGAAAACCCTGCTGAAGCCAGATGCGGTTATAGATGCTCAACAGGAACGAATGAGCCGCAGGTGGGAGATGAAACAGCATTTGGCGGTGGATGTCGTCAGGACCAGGAGAAGAGTCGTGAGCAAGAGACAAAGAATGCGCCAGTTCTGCTTCAGTAAAAGGTACATTGTAGGATTCATTACAATCACTGTGTAAATTTAGGCTTATCTGCTCTGCAGATTCCTTAATCAGTAAAAGGGCTCTATCGTAGCTATGAGTTTGGCTAGTAGTGGCAAAGGAATTGGCAAGGATGTCGGTGATATCCTGCTCGCTGGTGTATACGGCAAGACCGGGATGATCGTCCGGCGACACTTGCCGTACATACGCCGGAAGGCAGTCCACACCTTCTGGGCCGAACTGCGACATGAAAGGGAAGACACATAAAATTCCCAGGATGCGCGCTTCGCATTGCACAGTACAAAGCGAGCCCTTGCACAGGAACATTTAAAAGCAATAAAATTCGCCTACGTAGGGTGTACGCAGAGCACGCTTGCATGCTTTAATAGCCAAACAGCATCCCTCGGACCACCAAGGCACAGGAACGTGTCATGGTGTAGATGAACCTCGAGGAATGCTGGAATCTGCTGCGAGAAGGATAGGGCAACTAAAATATTCTACCATGTAGTCAATGCTGGTAACAACATTGTCAGTCAAGTGGATGAGGGAACGGAATTTAACCCTAGTCCGCCTTGCTAATAATCCAGTGAGGATATCGTGTTGGCACAGAATGGTGGCCAGATATATGAATGTAATGGGGTAATGATCACTGCCAAGTAAGTCGGACAGTAACGACCAATCAAGTAGAGGTACTAGTGACGGGCTGCTGAAAGAAACCTCATGCGTGGAGTGTGTACCATAAGCAGATGATAAGAAAGTAGGCAGGCCAGTGTTTAATAGGGCTAAGTCGGACATATCGCAAACGTCTGCTACAAGGCACCCACGAGCATTGTCATGCCGGAGCCCCAGTGAGAGTGCTAAGCAATTCAGATCCCCGAGAAAGATGAGCGGTGGCGGAATCTGTGCCAAGAGATCCCGTAGACCGTTCTCGTGTATGACACTGACCAGTAGAAGATATACATTGCAAACAGAGAAACAGAGGCCCTGATGCTGTACACGCACAGCTACAGCTTTCAGCGGTGTGTTAAGGGGTATACTGGTGGCAGAGATGTTATGCGCCACCAGTATAGCAACACGACCGCATGCTCTCCTATCTGCGGCAGAGTTGTGGCAGAATGTCGAAAAACCACGAAGATGGAGAGGGTGATTAGGCTGTAGGTTTCCTGTAGGCAGACGATTGATGGAGAATGTTGAAAAACTAAGTGCTGTATGTCCTGAGCACGTGCCCGGTACCCATTAACATTCCACTGGATTATTTCCATGGTAAAGAGAGTGGTGTTTGGTCTTATCTTTTTCTTTTTCATTCTTACCTTGACCGACTTGGGACCTGGAATGTTTAATTTGCCACCCTCTAGTGACTCCGCCGACGTGCGGGAGTCTGAAGATCACCGGTAGCTCGTTGAGCGGGAGTGGGACTTCTTTGACAAGGAACGACTACTCGCTCAGTGTTTATGGCATGAACGATTGACTTGGACAGGCAAAATAGTGGAGCCACTGCTCGTGTTGTTGTTGTTGTGTTTAACGCCCGCTTTTACTACTACGGCACCGCAGGCGGTGACACTGATGATACATGAAGATGGAGCACCGGTGGAATGAGATGGCGGGGGAAACCGGAGTACCCGGAGAAAACCCGCCCTGACGCCGCTTCGTCCACCACGAATACCACATGCGGGTCCCTGGGATCGAACCCGGGCCGCCTAGGTGGTAGGCGAGCGCGCTAACCGCTCGGCCACGGCGCCGCCGCACTGCTCGTGGAAGGCTGGTGTGCTTGTGTCTGCATGGCGGAAGATGTAGTTACCGGTGCAGGAGCATCACGGGACGGTGGAGAGATGCTCGTTGGTAAATCTGTTTGTGTGGCAACATCAGCGACCAGAACATGTTGCACGGCCACAGCGTGGGCAGGAGTGCGGCGGACTACTGACGCGAAACCTTGGGTGGTCGCAGGTTTCAGCTGCTCGAAGCGGCGATGCGCTTCCAAAAATGTGAGGTGCTCTTTCACACGCAACTCCTGTATTGCCTTCTCGTCCATAAACATGGAACACTGGCGCGAGCTGGATGAATGGCTCTTGCCACAGTTCACACAAAAATAGGATTCTTTGAACATGCCGTGTCCTCATGGGTGGGTAAACCACAATGCTCACAAATAGCGGGATTATTGCAGGAGGTTCTTGTATGGCCGAACCGCTGGCATCTAAAGCAGCGCATGGGGTACTGCACATACTGGCGTATGGCAGCACGTTCATAGCCATAAAAGATAAACTCAGGCAATTGAGTGCCTTTGAATGTCAAAAACACTGCAAGCAGAGCTTGCTCCTTGCCATCCTGCTTGCGAGTAAGACGGTAAGCTTGACAGACACGCTGGTCAGAGAGGCAGCTGACAATCTCCTCATTTGTCAGATAGTCCAGACTGGAGGTGGTTACAACTCCCCTATAGGTGTTAAGTGATTTGTGGGGGGCTACCCGAATTGGATAGGACCCCAACAAAGCCGCTTTCAAAAGTTTCTGGGACTGATCTGCTGTGTTGGTCTCAATTAACAGCGTACTGTCTCGTACTCTCGTCACGTTCTTCACCGGGCCACATATCCAGCCTACTTCACGTTTGATGTAACACGGGCTAATATCTTTCAGCATCTTTTCTTCACAGGTCAATTTCATAACTAAAACAGAGTCGAACAAAGGGGTTTTGCGCAGATGCATTTTGAATTGGACCCCCATCCGGAGCTGTCGGCGTCAGCCTGCCATCCGTGGGTCAAAGGATAAAAAACACGAAAATCTCCATGGTCTGTGCCGCCATGGAGACCCTTCCATGACTGACCTCAAGGCGTACTTCAGAGGGACTACCTTCCGATCTCCACTGCTTGTCCACATAGTTAAAACGTTTACCACGCGCACACCGGCTTTATTCCCTCACCACAGGAATAACTGCCTGTGGCTCCCCACTTGAAGCCACGCTGCCTCAACGGACTCAGCGTGAATTCAGGGGACTTCGGGTTGATTACAACGGGTTCCGTCAGCGGTAACACGTCCGGATGGTGATACTATCCCGACGGCACACGGCCATAGGGGTATTAACACAGGTCATGCCCTCAGCGAGCTACGTGGGTGTACATGACGTGTGGACGGGCTCCGCACCTAAGGTTACACATGGGGGCAGTGTGAAGGGTCCGCCTAACCTTCGTGCCTGAGACCTCCTAAGAGCACACAAGTCGGGGGCCGTGCTGAAAACCGTGGGACAGGACCACGGAGATAGGACAGATCCCTGCTGGTGAGACAGGAGTTATAAAACTAAGGCCTACTAACAAATAATCATAATAAACCTAGAAGAGGAAGTGGGTGATGATAAGAAGCAACATAAGTTGCTGTACGTGGCAACAGTTAATGAACATGGAGGGGGTGAAATGATGGTGAGCAGCTCGGGGCCCCGGGTGCACCAAACCCGGACGTACTGTAGTAGGTCCCCCTGGGGAACAAAGAAACTAAACATTAATTATATACAAAAAGGAACAGTATTAGAATTTCTGAGATTATGTTACATAAACGTAATGCATAAATTTAAAGGTATCCAACAACCTCTTCTGAAATAAATAAAATTATCTGGTTTTTCAAAACAATTCTTTGGGAAAAGAGGGTTGTGAAGAAGTAACAATCAAACTATCAAATTCATGTCTGTTCCAAATTAACACTCTGCTTGGTTACTAATTCTATGAAACACAGCAGGATGGACTTCTTCCTCACAGTGAAATTCTCAATTATTAAAACCTTTTTCAAGAAAGCTAAATAGAATAGTGTTTCAAATTAAATGTTTGTATCTCTCTTGTCAATTTCTTTTAAGTTTCTTCAGAGAGTGATTTTAATGTAAAGTGATAACTACATTAACATTCATGGAAATATCTGTTTAAGAGAATATTAACTCTACCTTGATTGTATATATTCTCCACCTTAAAATTATATGCATGCAATTAAACCACCACCATAACACATGAAAATTTCTGACATAAACATTAGACAAAAGGGAAATACCCATCATCTAAATAACAAACTTTCTTGCTTCCCACAATCAATAGCAGTAATAGCAACACAGGATTTTACAGCACAACTGTACCTATGGTTTTTAGTGCCATAATTGTGTAAAACTTACCAAACAAAGGATTAAACGTGTTAAATGTTACTCTGTTCCAGATAAAACAATAGTCCTACTAATGACATGTCAGCAATTGCACAACTTGTGTTTAAAAGACAGGTAAAATGTCAGATGCTTAAGAGAAACATAAACAGAGATGGAATGCTAATAAAATCTAAACAGGTTAAATGGGGCAGATTACACTTGCCGGCTACTACCACTGTGACAAATGAAATATAGTACATGCTCAACAGTGCATGAAGTATCAATCAATATCTGAATCGGTTTGTTAACCATCACAGGGACACATAACTCAATCCTGACCACAATGCTTTTATAATTCCATATTTTATTTGCCACATTTTTAAGGTAAAACAGCTCCAAAAGAGCTCTGCATATTTCTCTTTCTAATTATAAGTTATAATAAGTTTTAATTCTTTACCTCATCAGAGGAAAAGTCACCCTCACAATAATATACCATGCTTGTTTGTGGATTGCTATGGTGAAGTGAGTGAATAGCAGTTTTACTGAAGCCATTGTCTAAATTGTTTTATTTCTTTTCCATACTTATACAATTATAAGTTTTAAACACTGCTAATTAAGTTATGAATTTTATTGATTGCACAGTTTTCCATAATGCCTTGAAACAATTACACATTACCACAAAGGGCTTCTGTGTACAATATACACATAATAAATTCTTGTAGAGAAGTTAGAAGGTAATTTGAAAGACAATTTCCCAGTTTACCCATGAGAGAAACTTATCAACAAATTTAGGAGAATAAAGTCCATTCTGGGTAGAACTTAAGAGAATGAAAGCCTCTTCTTACTGAGGAGAAACTGGATGCAATTGGAGAACATTTAGAACACTCTCCTTAAAAAAAAACCTTAGGCAATTTGCACAGGAAATAGGTATGTCGATGAGCCCAGTTTAGCAGGTAGCAAACTCTTGAATGAATGAATGAATGAATGAATGAATGAATGAATGAATGAATGAATGAATGAATGAATGGAATGAATGAATGAATGAATGAATGAATGAATGAATGAATGAATGAATGAATGAATGAATGAATGAATGAATGAATGAATGAATGAATAAATGAATGGAATGAATGAATAAATGAATGGAATGAATGAATGAAAAAGTTATTCGGGCATGTTTTTTAACATGCCCTGGCTGCTTAGGGTCGCCCCTCTTCAGCCTAGTTTGTGTGTTTTTGATTGGATGGTTGTGTGGCGCATTTCTTTGGAGTGTGTGTGTGTGTGTGTTGGTGTTGTGGGTTTTGTGTATGATGAAAATGGTGTGTGTTGGTCATCCCTAGCTGCGTGGCACGTCCTCTACCCAAGAAGAAAATGGTTTTTTTGCTGGATTATTATTTATTTATGCCAACAAACTTACTGTTGGTGTTTTTAAACACACAAGCCGTGTGTGGGCAAAGTTTGAGAGGTAGAACTGGAACTTAAAAATTCAATGCCACAACTGGGATTTGAACCACAGAGCTTCCGCTTACCGGGCAGACGCTCTAACCACTGAGCTATTGTGACAAACTGCCAGAATGGCATTAAATTCTCAAACCAGTTGAATTTTTAAGTTCCAGTTCTACCTCTCAAATTTTTGCTGGATTTTTATTGGGTTTATATGCTTACTGCAACAGCTCATCGGTAACTTTTTCATGTTTGTATGTGTGTGTTAAAATTTGTATATATATACACTTAAAATTGAAACCATACAGGGCTACTGTGATCCAGGAATTGCCGCCAAGCAATCATCAGAGCTGGATAAATTCCTGTACTTGGATGTTATAAAATGTTAATGAAGCAATTGGCCCACAGTTAATATTCTTCCCTGGCAAAGCACGATTCCATTAAATGGTTATGTTTTGTCGCAAAATAACGGTTACTGGACCACAGAGAAACCTGATTTTATACACAACATCCCCTTGCACCACATG